>OX328011.1:4870139-4949565 GCA_946811545.1 Netelia fuscicornis | reverse complement strand
ACATCACATCGCGTGTATCATAGAGTTTTCGGTTATTTCCAGTCGTCGGGCTAAATTTCACCCGGGTTTTATTCTACGAGTTGCGTGGGTGAGTGGGGTGTGTGTAGGGGGTGAATCTCACCAGGGTGGTTATACAAGATGGTTGTAGTGGTAGCAGACAGGGCGTGGTCGTCCTTGAAGCCACCGTGGCTTCGAACCCGAAAATGGACATTTCCATCAACCCCTCTCTCTCTCACCCCCTTCCCACTTCCCGTTTTTTACTCCAACTTTCTCCACCCTCGAGCTCCACTGTTTTGGTTCACCCAGGTTTCCTTTCCTCCCCGACCCTCGACCCATGAAAATCGTTTCTCCTTACTCTGTCTATCGTAGTCTATCGCGATACAGGGATTACCCACTGATCCACCGATCATATCGCGCGGAGATATAAATACGAACTTGGCCAAAAAGTAATTGCGTTTTTTTCTATACACCGACGTCCAAATTCGTATTTTGAAAACGCATTTACTATTTGGCCAACTCAGTATTCATATATATTATATGACATCATTTTTTATAATATTATTATTATTTCATATTATACTATTATTATATTATAATATATTATATTATTATTATATTATTATTATATTATATTATATTATATTATATTATATTATATTATATTATATTATATTATATTATATTATATTATATTATATTATATTATATTATATTATATTATATTATATTATATTATATTATATTATATTATATTATATTATATTATATTATATTATATTATATTATATTATATTATATTATATTATAATATATTATATTATATATTTATGTGTGTATGCGTAAATGTATTTGGGTGTAACGGTTGAGACGTAAGGGTCGACGAAGATAAGAGGGAGACGGAAGCTTTGGAAGGCCGAAAAACTGAAAACACCCTCTAAGCTTTCGTATCGAGCAAACCTTATCATCCCCATCCGCGATATTCAAGCTCCCGTTCTCTCGGTCTGACCTACCCTACTCCAGATCTTTCAAATCCGATGTCGTGATGTTCTACTCATAAACATTGTGTCCATTTCACTTGCTATATTTTCTAGAAAATACATTCTCTCTCTCTCTCTCTCTCTTGCTTTGACGATAAGTAATCGCGTATTATCGCGATCGAGTAATAATTTTTTCAGCTCGATTAAAATCGCGTTCAACGAGATCGTGGAAGAGCCTGAATGTAAGAACAATTTTTCAAGACCATTTTTTTTATCTCTCAAGGACGAACGTCTCGCTCGCCCGTCTCCGAAAACCTCTCCTGTTTACAATTTTTGTTCTATCATTCGAGTTTCATCAATCTTCGGACCGTGCGGTATTCAGCTTCGAGACGAGACGAGACGCCTGATAGTCCTCCTTCAGGCTGGGCGAATCTCAGCCTGATTCGTCGATCATTTTTTCGTTAATTTTTTTTTCAAAATTGTTTTCTCTTGTAAACATAATTATTTTTTTAAAGAAATTTCACCCTCGTCGATCTCTTTTTTTAATTCTCCCCCTCCTCCGATAAAATTCTCTAGGCCGAGCAAATTCTCACTTTTTATTAAAACCCTGGTCGCCATTCTCTCTCCCTCTCTTTCTCTTTCTCTCTCTCTCTCTCTCTCTCTCTCTCTCTCTCTCTCTCGACGTATCCCATCGCTTTTTTATCTCTCATATATTCTTAGTCTTTTCACGAAGGATACACAACGTCCTTTCGCTATCGCGTATGTACGTACGATAGGGTATAGGAGACACGTCATGTCGACCTCCCCGCTTCAACTTTCACAACAGACACCCCTCTCCCCTTCCTTCCCTGTACCCACCCCTTATTCATCCCCATAGCGCCATCCCATCCCTGTTAAGGTAGGTTAAGCCTGAGAATCCACCCCTCGCCGTCTCGCCTCTCAAAGCACCGCGTCATTTTTTTGCCATTATATACCCTCTCGACCCACCCCTCTTGGGTCTGTTGGTAGAGGGTGGGAGGGTGAGGCCGCGTTGGACGCGAGGAGAAAAGCTCTTCAGCTCACATACACAACTCACACGCACCTTCTCCAAGTCTACGAGCTTTACCTTCAACCCCTAGACGGAGGGAGGAAGAGCGAATGAGTGAGAGAGGGATGAAAATGGTGGAAAAAAACTTTGTTCTGCGAGGGCACCTGTGAGACCCGGTAATTTATGTCTGGCTGGATATATACTTTCTCCTTCTTGCTTCTCGTTTATTTTTCTCTCTCTCACACTCTCTACCGTTGTATGTAACCTCTCAACCAGACGAACCACCCCTCGCCCCTCCCGTTCGCCGTCTCTCACTCACGAAGTTCGCTCCACGTCGTAGCCTCGCGCCGTTATCCCAGGCCACTTTAATAAGGTCCCTTGATTAAAAAAAGTTATCGCACCGGTTGTATCTTATCGTACGCGGTGCCTGAATAATTATTATAATTTGGTAAAAAAAAAACGTGTTTTTTGTTTTTTTTTTCTTTACGTTTTCTTTTCACCCTGCTGCTCCCTGGCTCCTTCGGACTCTCGCGGACGCTGTTCACTCCATGCGGCTTTGATTTATGACGTAACTTTTGTCTTTTTTCTTTTCGTTTTTACTTTATTTCCCTTCGTGTTTTGGTTCGTTCGTCACGTGGTCGTGAACCCTCGTTGTTTTCGAACGTTCCTCGATCGCAATCGCCCGTGTTTAAGGGATGAAGAGGGATGTTGGACGAAAAATCATTTTTTTTTTTTATTTTTCTTTTTTGTTATTTTATCGCGAAGGACGATTGTGAGATATTTCAATTTCTCGCAGTTTTTATTTCTTCGTTTTCCACCTTTTATTTATTTATTTATCCCTCCTCCTGTCCTTTTTTCGCGAGATTCCGGACTCTCTCGCAATATTTTCAGAGCAGGCGTATCGTTTTTTCTTTATTTTTTTTTGTTGGTATCCAAGAAAGGACGAGTGGAGCAAAGGACGAAGAGGAGAAAAAAGGGAATCCCGTCGGAGCTTCGGGGAGAGAACGCCCCGAAGGAATAGAAAATTTGGCATCCGGGCGGACCCGCGACGAGCCGGATCAGAAGAGAGAGAAAGAGCTACACGTATCCGTATACGTTTCTTCGCTACTCGGGCGTTTTATCGGCGGAGGCGCGCGGGTGAGTGCGTGCGAGTGCGTGCCAAAGGGATTTCTCCGCAGGACCCGTCTCTCTCTCTCTCTCTCTTTCTCTTTTCGTAGCCATGGCGACTGCCGGGTATAGCCCGACCAAACGCCCTCGCGCTCCCGTCCGATCGATTCGACGAAGGGGGAGGGGGGGGGGTCAAGGTTATACAGCCGAATCTTTGGGCTTATCCCGTAAGCTCTTACATCGCGAAGACTTCTCATCTCGTCTACCACGTTAATCTTTTTTTCACCTATTCGTTTTTGCCCCCCCCCTCCCTCCGTCCCGCGCCGCCCTTAATTTCCGAAATATTTTTCCAAATTCGTAAATTTCTCGATAACGTCGGGACGTTCGATAGGACGAAGTTTTTTTTTGTTTTTAGATAAAGGCATTTTTTTTTAATAAAAAATAAACAATTTTGATTTTTAGAATAATTGAGTGTTTTTTTTTGTCATTGGAGTGAAAATTATGAATTTATATCGTGAGATAAGAACGAGGATTAGTTTGATATCGAATCAAAGAAAATGTAATAATTTTCACATGGGACATTATTTTCAACAAGAGATTTTTATTATTTTTATTATTTATTTTTATTTTACGATAAGATTCTAATTTTTGCTCAAACATAAAACAGCATTCTTACAAAAATATTTTACATTACAACAACAAGAATTATCCTTTAACGAATTGTCTTAAAGATAATTCGATTAAAAAAAATAATAAAATCACAAAATTTTAATATCGTTTTCTTCCGTCTCGCGTTTTCTTGCACACAGCAAGATTGATATTATAACATTACGAGCGCCTCTTCTCAAGTAACGAGTCGGTAACGTTTGCCGTACACGCATTATGGTAAAACGATAAGGAAATTCCTCGAGCGTTTGACGAGCTACGACCGCTTACGTATTCGCGGGAACGGACTCGAACGTCGGTAACAGGATATCTGTGTGGATGAAAAATAAAAAAAAAATAAAAAAATAAACGTCCATGTACTCGGACGATTCGTCGCGTGGGGAAGTCGGTGGCCGCGATTGATATATCCTTCTTGTCTCCTCGCGCGTATTCTCCCGTACGCTCTCTCGTTGCACAATCGGGCAAAGGAAGAAAAAAAAGGAGAAAAAAAAACAAAATTGAAAAAAAAGAAAAAATCGCACCACGTTCTCGATCTCGGCACCGAGGAAATCTCCGGCAATCTTGTCCAATATGCGTAATAGGATTGTATCACTCCGCTCACCGGTGTGGTGCCCCGAGTGGTCACACCGTGTTGTGCTCACTCTCCCTCTCTCTCTCCCCCCTCCCCTCTCTCTCTCTCTTTTACTCACTTAGTTTTTCTCTTCTTTTTCTCAACGAGCATGTAGGTCGATGTTTATTTAACCGTTCGGCTTTGCAAGTATGTGCATTCACGTGCGCCCGCCACGCTATAAAATTTCACGCTTTTGCTACCGTTTTCTTTCCCATTTCCCGAAAAAAAAAATTTCTACTTTTCACTGAATTAATAGTACTTCATATCAAATATAATATTTTTATAATATTTCATTTAATATAATATATAATATATTAATAAAATAATATAATAATAATAATAGTAATTAGATAATAATAATAATTATAATATAATAATAATATTATTATATCATAATTATAATACTAATTATTATTATTATAGAATTACTATTATTATTATATTATTAATATAATATAATATAATATAATATAATATAATATAATATAATATAATATATTATTAATATAATATAATATAATATATTATTAATATAATATAATATAATATATTATTATTATTATATAATAATATAATAATATTATTATTATTATATTATATTATAATTATAATATTAATTATTATATTATTATTATTATTATTATATAATAATGATGATAAATTTATAAATATTTCCTGGCGAGTGAGTTTCTTTGCTTATACCCCATCCACCCAGGACGAAACATTCGCGAACATTGGAACGAAGCGAAAAGTAGAAGAAAAAAGAACGGAAAACATGAAACGGAACGAGGCAGACAAAAAGCTCGTGGACATAACACAGAAAGGAAAAGAACGTAATGGAAGACGTGTATACGTATGCGAAAAGGAAGGAGGAACGGAGCCAGTTGGACGACGCCAATTCCGTATCGTTCCGATAATCGTCTGCGCCCGCGGGAAGAAGAAAGGGATGGAAGGGGGTGGATTCGAGGCGGAGAAGATATGGTGGTGTGCGATGGTTTTGGAGGAAGAGAATGGGAGAGTGAGGGCTGTGGGAGCCGCCGAGGCCGTGACCGTGACCTTGACGTCGGGGTTATCGAGCGCCAGGACTTTCACTGTTCTCCTGGCCTCTCGCACCCTCCCAACCACCCTTCTCACTCCCATCCACGAGACGTTCCCTGCCGACTCGACGAAAATCTTCCAAAAGTTAATTTTTTTTTTCAACATTTTTTTCGCTCCATATTTACGCAAAATTGTTAATTACGTTCATTAAAAAAAAGTGTCAATCTTTCGTTCAGTTTATACATTTTTTCAAACATTAAAAATATAATTATTATTTTATTTTATCGTTGAATCTGAAAATTCATTTTTTTTATCTTTTTTTTTTAATTTTATTTATTTCTCACACATTAACAATATAATTATGATTTTATTTTAGCGTTGAAGCTGAAAAATTCTTTTTTCATTTTTCTCTCAATTTTATTTTGGTTCAAACATTAAAAATATAATTATTATTTTATTTTAGCGTTGAAACTAAAAATTCTTTTTTTTTTAAATCTTTTTTTTCAATTTAATTGTTTTTTATACATTAAAAATATAACTATTATTTTATTTTAGTGTTGAAATAAAAAATTCTTTTATTATCGATCAGCTGTATTGAGAAAAAAAACCTGTTAAGTAAATATTGAAGAAAAATATATTTTTAAGTTGAATCGTGGAACTATAGAGAGAAAAACGTTGGAAAAACTTTGAAAATAAAAGTGGCCGATTTTACACGGAACGGCTGGGAAGGTTCGCGTCTCGCGCGACCGCCGCCGCCGCCGCCATCATCGCCGTCGAGGACGACGACGACGCCTTCGCAACTTTCTCCGTTCTACCGCGTTTCATCCCTCCCATCCTGGTTACTGGCTATAGCATACACCCCGGCTAGTCTCGCGGATTCCGAGCCCGGCGTACAAACCCCTCAACCCCCTCCCCCCGCTCTTCGTCCTCCTCATCCACCCTGTAACCGCTCGGCAAAGGCCAGGATCGGGCGAGAAAACAGTCTAGACGGATCCTTCTCACCACTCCCACTCCCCGCACGACCCACGAATACTTTTCCAACCCCCATTTTTCTCCCTCTATACATATATCGTTTTCTCCCTCTCCATTTCTTCGTGTGTATATATTTTTCTCTCTCTCTCTTTCTCCATCGCCTTCCACTTTTTCGTCCTTCAACATTGTTTCCGTCTCGCTCCGTTTCCGTTCGTACTTTTTTTTTATTTCGCCCCTAGGTTTCGTGGCGAGAAATGAGGAAAAAAGGGTGAAAAAAGAGGAAAAAGCGAAGGGGTTGAAAATAAAAAAAAATAGAAAAAATTGCCAACCTCGTCTTTCTCTCTCGAGTACAGACCAGAGCGGTATGCGACGTGGACAAGGACGTTAAAATTCGATTTATCATTCATGTTTTTCTTGCAATTAGGTAGAAAAGGTTCGATCGATTTTCAATCCGGGCGAGGCAACGAGATTTTTCACTATCGTTCGTGAAATCGGTGAATAGATCGGCGGTCGTTCTACAATGTGCTTTAACGTACTTTATATACATTACGCTCTTCCGACGCGACTTGAGACTCTAGGGGTTGAAGGGTTGGGGGGTGGTTGTAACGACTTCGCTATAAGAGGGTTCCTGAACTCACGGGGTCACGTCCTTGAAACGTCCGGAACTCCGGAGAACCGGCGTCGCTATGAATTTCTCGCTCGAACACACGACTGCAACGTAGCGTAAGATTTTCATCCCCTAATTCGTTTCGTCGTGTTTGCATTGATTTTTTTTTACTCCAATGAAGATTCGCGATTCCAACAAATCGAGAACGATCAACGACGAGAAGAACGTTAAGAGTCAAGAAGCGTTTTTCTAGTTTTCTCGTCTCGACTATTTTTTTTTCCAAGCGTTTACTTTTGCTCTTTACGATACGTAAGGTCGACTTTTACCCCCCCGAAAAACGCGGACTTCGTCCCTCGTGAGTCTTATTATCGTTGGAACGAGAGAGTGGGGACGCGAAGAATCACCAGCAGGGTCGTCGTCTCGTTACTCGTAAATGGGGTGTGTTCACTCTCGATGAGTCGCGAAAAAGTAATTGCACCCCCGTCTGGACCACCGAGCTACACCCTATACGTGGCTATCCTTAAAACGTTTATATATATATGTCAGCCTCCTTGGCCACAACCCCCTTGGGCGATTATTTTTTCCACCCCTTTGACTCGGTCGAACGACGTCGAGCAGCTTCTTTCTTCGTTAACGTTACCACCGTTGACCTTGACTCGAGACAGGAGACTCGACCATTTTTTCCTTAGCTCGATGAATTCTCGCGACGGAAAAAGTCGGGGGTTGGGGGTTGAACGAATTTATATCTTCTGGGGATTATTCAGTTCCGGGAAACCTCGACGCGCCCGGCTGTGTCGTTTTGTCCGTTGCGTTTGTTTCTTCGAAACCGCCCCGAGGGTAGGTACTCAAAGTCACCCCTATCGACGGGGATGAAACGAGAATAAAAAAGCGTGACGATAATCGAGGGCGTCCAATGCTCGGGTTACACATCGCGTTTCTTCTGTCAAGGAACACAGAAAATCTCGTGAAGTACCGGCGCTCTATACATAGACGCGAAACAACCCTCGACACGTTTGAGATTATTGACGCATCGATGATTATTCCTGCTCGATCTTCGCTCGACGGTAAGGGTCCCAACTGTTTTCTGGCTCAACGAGCAAGTGGATTAGCTCTCTCGCTCGATACGTGTGTGTATATGTGTGTCGGCCTATTAAAAGCGCGTCAACCCTTCCGCACTGGCGCAAAGAGGGTTGTAACGATGAATTTCTTTCTTTTTTAACCCGCGATATGAAAATTAGGCCAAATTTTTACACCGTGCGAAAAACTTCATCCAACGTAGGGAAGAAGATAAATAAAGAAGAAGAGTGAAATTTTCCCACGAAAGAGAAGAACGCTTTAAAAAGCGATATTCGCGGAGTTTTCCGAGTCGGTAGAAAAAAAGCAAGCGAGGGCGGTCGTGTCTTAGGTGTTAACCCCGAAGGAGAGAGGAGAAGGTTGAGGGGGTGCGTCCTTGAAGCTTCCACGGACGCGAACTGAAAAGCCCGTTGAGGTCGTACCAGCACAGTGAAACGCGTTATTGGTGTTCGATGAAAATACGTCTGGCGGCCAGAGGGGGATGAAAAAAAATCATAGATATACGCGTATATATATATATGTATAAATCGCTTCTTTGGATCGGAACTCTGATAGGATTTTTTTTTCGCGCCGAAGCTCTCGCTCGCGAGTTTCTTTTTTCTTTTCTACGCCAAGCGGCGTATCACCGTCTCGTCAGTGTGTCACACAGTGAGAGCTCGAGAGTATCGAGAAAATATCGCGAGGGATATGCGATCTGGCATTGGGTAGGGGTTGGATTTCAGCAAACCCCTTTCTACCCGTCTGTATGTTTTTATATTGATCTAGGTGTGCGTGAGTTTTCGCGTTTCGACGGTGAAAACAGGGTGCCGCAGCGGGTCGAAATCGATAAGACCGCCCCTCAGACGACCTTGGGACGACGTGAGCGAAAACCACCCCCGTCACGTCGAGCTTTCGACCCTGGCCGCGAGCAAAAGCACCGAAAACTCTCTCGCTCTGTGTGTGAGACAGTATAATAAAGAACACCAGCGAGCTCGTATATTTGTTCGCTACCCTCTCTCGATCTCGCTCTATCGAGAAGAAGAGTGAGGAAGAGGGGAGGCAAACGGAAAGACTTCTCACTTTGCTTCCCTATCAAGGATCCTGGGCCTACCTCACTTGTCGGCAACCCTCGACTTCGTTTTCTCCCTACACACACACACACACACACACAGACACGCCCATATACACACGCACAAATATATACGTATATATAGCTCGTCTGCTCTCTTCCCAAACAACTCTTTCTTTTTCTCGCTCTTTCCTTCCCCCTCCCCCCGATCCCTATGCCTATATATAAACATATATATTGTATATTCGAGCTAAGACTCTACATATCTCCATGGGAGAGAGGGAGAGAGTGGAGGAAGAGAGTGAGAGAGAGAGAGAGAGAGAGAGAGAGAGAGAGAGAGAGAGAGAGAGAGAGAGAGAGAGAGCTGGTACGTACACAGCGAGAGAGTAGAGACGGAATAAAACGGCTCGTTACGAACAGGTTCGCTTCTCTCGGTCTCATAGCCGGGTTGAAGGCTCATTCGAGTTTCCATTTCGCTCTCCCGTTCGACTCTCTTTCTCCTTCCTTCCTTCTCTCTCTCACACACACACACTCTTACTCTATCTCCCGGCGGCGGAGCTCGGGGAGTCATGCACCAGCAAAAACTCTTCACATCCGCTTTCTGCAAGCATCCCCCCTCCCCCCTGCACCCCCCAACCCGACCAACTCTCTCTCACTCTCTCTCTCTCTCTCCCTCTCTCACTCGCGCTCTTTTCCCTCGTAACTCTCGACGGTGGCTGACGATGTTTCTGCAGAGCATCTCGCGGCGTCGAGAGAGTTGAATTTTTGAATAACTATTATATACACACATACACACACACGAAGATAGATATATATGTGGAGCTCTGGGTTATATTGCGAGGGCTCTGAATACTCTGGTGTCGATGAAATATACAGGGTGAATTTCATAAAGTGCAACAGGCTTTATTTTAAGGTAGATGGGATCATTACAAACAAAAGTTGCAAATATACATCGGGGATATTTTCAATAGTTTACGAGATATAACGTTTTCAAGTAGGTCCAATCAGAGCGCGATGAGAAGCGTTGGAGCCGCCCACTCTCCGCCCTAGCAGCCAATGCCCGAGAAATAAAAATGACTGCGTAATAATATAATAAATCAAATTGACTGCTCTGAATTTTGCAACCCTAAATATAACGCCCTACATTGTGCTATCTCTACGGCTAGGATGCGAGTGGGCGGCTCCAATGCTTCTCGGCGCGCTCTGATTGGACCAGCTGTAAACATTGATATCTCGTAAAGTATTGAAAATATCCCTAATGTATATTTGCAACTTTTGTTTGCAATAATCCCATCTATCTTAAAATAAAGTTTGAGACATTTTATGAAATTCTCCCTGTATATGTATATATAGCGTGCGTATTGTAGGTTGTACCTATGTACTCGAAGAGCGCGAGAGGAAAAGAGAGAGAGAGAGAGAGAGAGAGGGGGAGGGAGGGAGAGAGACCGGTAAAGGTATAAAGATAGTTATAGAGGGCGCATTAAAACGCTACGAGAGGAGCCAAGGCTGCGTAATGTTTTCTTCGCACGTTTCTCCATTTTCTGGTTTATTTTTTATTTTTCCGTTTCCTTTCTTTTTTTTGTTACTTTTCGCACTCTACCTTCGATCTTTCCAGTTTCGAACGAATCGGCGAATGTGCCTCGATCGTGTTCTACCGTTCTCTCTCCCTTCGCTCCGCCACGTCCGTCTTCAATTTCTTCGTTTTTTTTCGGCTATTTTTAGGCTCGTAGAACCAAGCAGGATATCGCGTGAAGAGCTCTTTCAATTTTTATTTCCTTCTCTCTTTCTCTCTCTCTCTCTCTCTCTACCATCCTCCTCGTTGCTAATGCTCGCAATATACCAGGTTGCGGAAAATTATAGAGGGTAAACCGCGGAAACGAGTGAGTCACGTTCATTTCCACATGACGTACACCCTCCCCCCCCTCCTCTCCCATCTCCCCCTATACACAAAACTCCACTTCTATATACATATAATATGTATATCTATATATGCCTCTATAAGCTGCTTTTACTGAAATGTACGTATCCTAACGTATCTCATTTTATATTATACATCAAGTACGGTCCTACATTATAGTAAATTTATAATGCAAAAGCGTCAAATACGGATACCACACACGAGCTATCTCGCAACAGCCCTTTAATTACGCTGATGCAACAAATTTCCAATGGTAAATCCAACAACCTTTTGCCGCATGTCTGCATAAAATATATGTTG
Organism: Netelia fuscicornis; assembly: GCA_946811545.1. Classification (NCBI taxonomy): domain Eukaryota; kingdom Metazoa; phylum Arthropoda; class Insecta; order Hymenoptera; family Ichneumonidae; genus Netelia; species Netelia fuscicornis. The sequence goes on along the minus strand of OX328011.1, from coordinate 4,938,221 downwards.
TATTTTTGTTATATAATCTATAATATAATAACAAATAAAATATATAATAATATTATTATATTAATTACAATATTAATATTATTGTGATATTATAATAATATTATTATATAATATATTAATTATAATAATAATGATATAATATATTATATATTATATATATTATAATATATCACAATAATATAATATATTATAATATTATTATATTAATTACAATATTAATATTATTATGATATTATAATATTATAAATTATAATAATATTATTATAATATTATAATGTTATTAACTATTATAATATTAATAATATGATAATTTATTAGAATATATTATATAATGCAATAATAATAATAATAATAATAAATAAAAAATACATAATAACAGAATAAAAATACAATATGCGATGTAACGTACACAAGGGTGCAAAATATAATAATACCTGCGCGAGGCGAGTTTTCGCTACGTATAACGTTTGAAAAATAATAATCGCGACGAAAACGAATATATCGACTGCGCCGGTCTACGTGACGCGACCCCTTTGTACCCTCGCGATAAAAATAATGAAAATAGAAACGAAAAGCAGAAAACAAACTAAAAAGAACCCCATAAAACACACACAGAAGGAAAAACATCGAACAAGGTGGTAAGACAAGTTTTACAGCGAAAGATCTTTTTTTGTTTTTTTAGTATTCTTTTTCTTCTCATTGCTATTTTACATTCGGTGCTTCTTTTACATATTCTTTTTTTTCGATTTATTCGCTTTACGGGCGCGTCTGCGCGTCGCTTTTTCGCTATATTTTGCCCGGCGGATATTTCTTGTTCCGGGGACAGCACAGAGGGTGCGGTAATGCGTGATAGTAGCGCGCGGGGGTTGCGACGTGGGTGAACATACAGGGTGGAGGAAGAGAACGGAGGGAGGAGGGTAGAGAGAAAAATAAAGAGAGTGAGGTCGAGTGCACGAATGAAGTATATACGAAAGAACGACGGCCTTTGGCGCTCGCCTCACGATAATTTCGCAAGTTTTTCATGATGAAAATTATATGAGCCTGACAAGAGAGAGAGAGAGAGAGAGAGAGCGAGGGAGAGGAAGAGAAAGAGAGCGAGACGAGGAGCAACAAAACTATACGAGAAGCGCGATGAGTACACGGTGATGAGTTATGTATATATGTAGATAGACGGTAGAACGATTTTTCTGTACGTCGTCGTCGTTGGTTTTGTTGTGGTCGTCGTCGCGTCTCGTTCTACAAGAGGAGGGGGGGATGAGAAATGAGGGGTTGCGTTTTCTGTCCTGGAACCGAATTAGCATGTCTGAGCGAGCGAGCTCTTTCGATCCTCGCAACGTGACGTATATATATATATATATATATATATATATATATATATATATATATATATATATATATATATATATATATATATATATATATATATATATGTGTGTGTGTGTATATATATGCGCGTGTATAGTACGTTGTAAATGAAAGAGAGCCGTTACCAACGGTACAGAGATTGGCAAGCTACGAAAGACCCCGAATGAAAAATGACGAGCGAAACAGCATCGAAATAACGAAATTGATTTATTACAATTGTTAATTAGTCATTTTATATCGATATTCGATCAATTATTCCCGAAACGATAAATTACAACGTTACGAAGATTTTGATAAATTGAATATTAATTAATTATCACTTTAATACCGTCAGATAAAACGTCATTTGAATTAATATCTATATATATATTAATATATTAATGTTAAACGTTGATCGATCGAAATTATAATTATTTGATCACCAATTAGGACAGAGGTCGTTGTGGGAAATTTCATCAATTTTGTAATAACAGGAATAAGAAGAAATAGAAAAATCGTTATTGAAATTGAAAATTTTTAGATATCGTAGAAATTTAATCCAGTTCGATATTAATTACGAATTAAAAAAATTAATTCGCGTTAATTTTTTCCTCGATTTTATACAATGTTGTCGTCGATCGTTCTTAAATTGCCAATAACCGTCGGGTCAAAACACTCTGTTCCACGTATAAATCTCTCGAGCGTATTAAACAGACTTCTTCATCGAGACCAAAGTATAAAACGGGATAAGCTTAACAGTAACTATATATCGTAGCTAGTACTTTTATCCTTCGACTCGCGGTACATTGGACGCATAAAGGTGGTGTAATGGACGAGCTTCGTGGTGTTTCGTGGAACTGGAAGAGGAAGGGAGGAGGAGGAGGGGGAGGAGGAGGGGGAGGAGGAGGAGGAGGAGGGGGAGGTTATCATGACGATGTAAACTCGCGAGAGCGCGAAATGTGTTGGGGGAAAACCGATCGTCGCTAAGCGGAGGACACATCGAGGAGGATGAGGGGGATAAGAGAAAAAGAGACAAGAGAGAAAACTTGGAATAAAAAACCTGTAATATGCTTTTTTTCCCATACGACGAGTGCGAACGACCCTTAAAAAGTTTTGTCCGAGGGTAAATTACGTTAATACCTAGAGGGGTGGGGGTGGGAGGGATCGAGAGGGTGGAAGGAGAAGAAGGGATGGTCATCGTAGATAGTTTTGTAAAAGCGTTGTACGTTCGATGATTACATCAAACGAGGCACTTATTTTTCTTTTCTTTTCTCCCTCGTTCTTTCTCGTCCATGGAAAAGTTTGTGTTTTTTGTTTTTGTTTTATTAACTTCTTTTTTTTTTGTCCTCGATATCTCGTTTCTAGCAAACGTTGGAGGAAGAACTAAATAAGCTTGGAGCTTTTTTCTCGCACGAGATACGTTATGGAAAAAAAAATGTAAATAAATAAATAAAAATAAGGCAGCTTTTCGTTCCTCTCGTTTTGTCTTTGTATCGGCGCGAATATGAGAGAGGTGGTAATATTATCGAGTATGGAACTCGCGAGTAATTTGCGCTTGATGTGGGTCATAACACTCACGTTTCTTCGTCTCTCTCTCTCTCTCTCTCTCTCTTTTTCTCTCTTGCTTGTACACATTGGGAGAATTCTCGTTTTACCTACTGTTCACGTAGTTTTCCAAGTGTGCGCGCGTGTTACGACAATGTACTTAAACGACGAGGGGCGGGGGGGGGGGGCTTAATCCTTAATATTCTTATCGAACGATGACTCGTTTGTTTTTGTCGAAGTTGCGATGACAAAAGTCTCCTCGGTAGTCGTCGCATACGAATCGAGAATTAGGTCGTTTCCTCGTGTGACGATACTTAGCTAATGATTCGTCTATTTTTAACGTTATCGAATTAAATCGGTGATTAATTTCTAATTTTTTTTAAAATTGATAATAAAGTAATAGATTAACCGATCGATAAATCTTAATTCGTTGATTAATAATTAATGAAATACAGTTTTATTCATTTTATTAAAAAAAGACGATTAATTTCTATTTTTTTTAATTTATTTGGAGTAAATAATAAGTTAAAGCGTTATCGAGCTTCGTATCAAAAATTTCAAATCGAATAATAAAACGTAAGAATTCCGTCTCTTCGATAACCAAGAATAAATCGAGTTTGGGAAACTACCACGAGACTCTCCTCGACCCTCGTTTCGCTTTTTGGGCTCTCACCCACTCGAAAGTCTTCCACGTACCTACACCTTCTTCTTCATCTCGGTTACCTGCGAGACACCCCCGTCACGATTCGTCTAGACCGCTTTTTCCTCTCATATCGACGTTTCTCGATAGCTTCGAGGCGTCGAGAAAAAAGTGGGGGAAGAAACAGTAGCTGATAAGAAGAAAAAAAATGAGAAAAAAACAACAACAAAAAATGGGAAAATTTTTTATCACGAGAAAAATATTATAAGGACAGACGTGCGAAAAAACAACTCGCTTGGCGAACGAACTAAGCATTTGAGTTTGACACTAGCTCCAAGCGTGCGGAATAAAAATTAACAAAAAAAAAAGAAAATTTCTAAACATATCCCTCCCTCTTTCACCCGGTCTATTAATAGCTCAGCGTTTATATATAATTATACGTCCCAGAGAAAATCCGTATATACGTATGTCCCCGTTTTGTTGATAAATCAAATATAAATTTATACTCATATATAAATATAACTATATTCATATATATTAATCGCTCACTCGTATCTCATTGTACATGTGACTAAATCTTTTATACACATACATTACAATACGATATAGTAACAGACATATCTATCCATATCGATATAGATATATATACACGTGTAAATACAAAAAGAAGTCGAATAGCCCTGGCGTGCGTATCAACGGTTAGCACAAAATTGTCGATAAATCGCGATAAATAGATTGCGCTTTCCGCTATCGCGCATGCAACGCTTGACACGCACTGTGTCAAGGCCCTCCGTGGTCTCTCTATACACGCTCGATGCTAATAGACTCCGGCTCGTGAACGAGGATGGATAGATTGAAGTAGGTACTACTATTTGCCCACTCGGGCTGTCTCTATGCCCGAGCGAAACGAGAGTGCCAGCCCCGGACTTGGCGCGAATCGGCGATGCGGGGAGTCGCAACGTCGCGCTACAACACTACTACTAATGCCATCTATGGTAATATCTTCGCCAGTATCTATCTATCTATCTATCTATATTATATACAATAATATTATAATATAATATAATATAATATAATATCATATAATATAATATAACATAATATAATATAATGTAATATGATATAATACATTATGATATAATATAATATAATATAATATAATATAATATAATATAATATAATATAATATAATATAATATAATATAATATAATATAATATAATATAATATAATATAATATAATATAATATAATATAATATAATATAATATAATATAATATAATATAATATAATATAATATAATATAATATAATATAATATAATATAATATAATATAATATAATATAATATAATATAATATAATATAATATAATATAATATAATATAATATAACATAATATAATATAACATAATATAATATAACATAATATAATATAATGTAATATGATATAATATAATATAATATGATATATTATGATATAATATGATATATTATGATATAATATGATATCTTATGATATAATATAACATAATATAATATAATATAACATAATATTATATAATATAACATTATATATTATAATAAAAAAGAGAGACAGTGGCATAGGGGTAGCATTCCCGACTGATAACGTAGTGGATCCGGGTTCGATTCCTGCCGGCGCCAATGAAATTTTTCTATATTATAATATAATATAACATAATATAACATAATATAATATTATATATAATATATAATAATATATATATATATCCATCTAATATCTTGGCGAGTATCTATATATATATATATATAAAGATGTAGACACAGGTAACGCAGCTTCTCCTATGTCATATCGTTTCCCTGGCACGTCCGTGTATGCGCAACGTGCGACTAGAACGCATCGAGAATCAAGGAGACTCTCTCGTATCTCGTCATAGAAATCAACGAGAGGGGAAAAAAAAAGATCGGCGATCGTGTAAGGAAACTTTGTAATCTCGGTGTCGTTGTGTCTTTCTAGATGTTAGCGACGACCCAATTCGCAATTTATATACCACGACGACGACACTGTTGTCGTTGCTCGAATTCTCCCGATTTGTTTGCTCTGACGTAATAGATTCTTATACATAACTGTGGCTATGTGTTTAAGTATGCGTATGTTGAAAACTGATAAGCGATCGATGACGAAGAGAACGAGGAAACCCGGAAAAGAAGTTTAAATTGTCGCGAATTATTCATTATTTATTATTATTGCGATGACATTTGTATATGTGTGTGTGTGTGTGTGTTTCTTTATTGAGACACGATTACGGATCGATTATGCAGAATTGCTTGATCGAACGACGATGAAAGGTTTTCGTCGATTTTGAACGATGATAAAAATTGTATCGATAGGCTGGCTTGTGTTGCGTGTGTTCGAGAGGAAAAGAAGGAGGCTCGTTATCTGTAGAACTTGATTCCCTCGCAGGTAATCAACGAAACGACCCAATTCGATACTCGATATCTCAGGTAAGCGATCGGTTTGTGTCACTTCTTTTTTTCTCTGTTTTTTTTTCTTTTCTTCTTTTTTAAATGAGGATTAAGATCGATGACGCGGCCAACGATTTCGCTTGGCTCGTACACGAGACGGCGTTTACGTTCGCGCGTACCCGGAAATCGTGAATTTAAGTTATCGATTGACACCTTTTCGTATCGGAAAAAACACTCTTCTCGTGATTTTATCCACGAGTGAGAATGCGATAGGATTTTGTTGTATAATCGCGACGTTAATTTTTTCATTATCATAACGACGATTTTCTCAATCTCGTCACGCTGAAAAGCCCGAGATAAAATCTGTGTCACGAAAATTTGCTTTTTTATTCGCAAATATCGATTAGTCACAAGTGGACGTGATATATTTTCAGGAATAATTAACGCCCTGGTCGAGACGAGCGGGAGATAAACGAATCGCGACGAAAATAGACAAACGTCGATACGCTAGATTTTAGGAGTGCGCGCCTCGAGATCGATTAGAATATTCGTCGGAGAAATATCGGAGAATTGAATTTTTGATAAGAATTTTTCGGCAATTATGATAATCGTCGGGTGATTGTAATTCGCTAGCAGCCGATATTACCTTGGGATAAATTATGATCGACTTTTTGTGATTTGACGCGTTCTAATTGACGTCGATCAGACGATATCGGTTTTACGATTTGGTTAATCATTCGCCTAATTAATTATAACGTGCTCGAAGTTCGTTCAGGATTTTCGAAATGTTCCGATATATCGACAGTGTTCTGTACAGCGTCACAGCCACGAAGGAGATGCTTCCGGTTCACGAGGGTCGCGCTTCCTACGTGCAAAGGTCTTCTCTACAGCTTTTCTACAAAATGAGAATTCGAGAGGCAGGATATTCTCGTCAATGTTATAATAACGATCCTGTCGGGAGAAAACGAGGCCTTATCGTTCCACCGACGATTTTTCCACGCCACTCGAGGAACGCGCGAGTACCTCGGTCTTTCTCTCTCTCTCTCTCTCTCTTTTTACGCGACGTTGCTCTATCGCTGTCACGAGGCGAGAAATATCGAGGGATCGTCTCGCAGATGGCCATCGAGAGGGTGCGAGAGAGCAGGCCACTCGAAGAAAATTCAAGAGCGTATACACCGCGTGAAAATACGACTCCCGAGTGTTCCTTCATCCATACGGACGCATGAACATTTTCCTTCGAAACACTCGAGAAAGCTGTGACCAGAGACAAAAAAATGACATTTTTTCAATATTTTTCGATTTGATTTTTCATGAAATATTTTTGTTGCTTGAATTCAATTTAATTTAAGATATAAATTGAACATTGGACGAGGTAAATAAATTGGATGAATAAATATTCTTGAATTAATTGAGATAATGAAAAAAAAATAAAAATCTGTACGAAAAGACAATCTCAAAAAAGAAAAACATATCACATGATTGCAAAGATAGATCGAAGATACGAATCCCGCGTGTTCCTTCACCCATATGGACGCATGAACATTTTGCTGTGACCAGAAACAAAAAAAATTACATTTTTCAATATTTTTCGATTTGATTTTTCATGAAATATTTTTGTTGCTTGAATTTAGTTTAATTTTAGATATAAATTGAATGTTGGACGAGGTAAATTAATTGGATGAATAAATATTCTTGAGTTAATTGAGATAATGAAAAAAAAATCTGTACCAAAAGACAATCTTAAAAAACGAAAAATATATCAAATAATTGCAAAAACAGATCGAAGAAACAAATCCCAAGTGTTCCTTCACCCACGTGGACGCATGAACATTTTGCCGTGACTAGAGACAAACAAATGACCTTTCTTTTGATATTTTTCGATTGAATTTCCCCCAAAATATTTTTTGTCTTAAATTCAATTCAGGATCTAAATTAAACATTCGACGAGCTAAATAAATTGAATGAACAGATATTCTCGATGAAAGTCAGATAATGAAAAAAAAGAAAAATATATCAAATGACTGCAAAGATAGATCGAAGATATATATATATATATATATATATATATATATATATATATATATATATATATATATATATATATATATATATATATATATATATATATATATATATATATATATATATACATTATGCATACACGTGCGAGTCACGTGTGCATTTAGCAACGTCCTCAAACGCGATGCTCATTCTATCGCGAGCCCGTAGCCAGGCTTGTATTTACACCGTTGGTTATCAGGAGTCTCATACATAGATGTATGCTCGGTGCATCCATAAACGTATGGGTCGTCGTCGTCGTCATCGTGGTCGTTCGTCACAAGACAAAAGGTGCATGACACGCTTGCATTTATATCATCGTTCCGAGAGACTCGATGCATTATAGGCCCGCACGTTTCTCTCAAGTATATATTACTCGACGATTATTTATCTCTCATTCCCACAACACAGACACGATACACATTTATATGTATACGTATGTGTGTGTATAATTGTAATCGGAGATGGGCGTCGTTCGAAGCAAACACGATATTATAAAATAATTTAGGAACTGAAGATAATTCTAAAAAAAAAAAAAATTTCGATCATACAATAATAAGATCGATTATCAGGCGTTTTTTTTCCAGATTATTCGTGTTATTAAAAAATCGAAAGTGAGATATTTATTATTTCACACGCGCCTCTTCGTATCTCGAACGTCATCGATTGTATAAAGAATATATTCGTATATTGTCTAGCCAGAGGGAGAGAGAGAGAGAGAGAGAGAGAGAGAGAGAGAGTGCTCATGCGTGAGTCGTATCGTCCACACGATCGTGATAAAATAAGAAATCTCGTCGAAATCGGTATTTCCACGCTTCGATTTATCCTTGATCAAGTGTTGTTTATCATTGAAACTGTAAGGCCCCTCTGTCCTCACCACCGTCTCTTGTTCCTCCCCCTTTTCCTCTTCCACCACCGGCGACCCTTTTCTCGCCAAACGTACGCAGCTGACCATAGAACTCGGCAATTCCGCTCGCGTATCGAAACTATTCGGCGTTCACTCTCGATTTCCGTGTGCCGGGACGAAACTAGGCCGTCTTACTACACGTGTGTTTGTCCATACACACACATGCGCATACGAAATTATATTTATATATAAGGAACTATAAAGCGTTATTCTCAATAATCCAACAGTTGTATTTTCTCGATAGTGTTTGTACGAGTAAATTTGTAAAAGCGCTAGATCGAGAGAGAGACGGTGAGAGAGAGGCACTAAAAGAGAGAGAGAGAGAGAGAGAGAGAGAGAGAGAGAGAGAGAGAGAGAGAGAGGGAGAGTGAGAGAGAGAGAATGTACAGTAACTACATGTGTGATAAAACGAATCGTGTGTTTGAGAAGGCTCCAGGGAAACCGAGGAGAGGTAGAGGGAGGGAGGGAGGAAGGGAGAGAGACAGAGAGAGAGAGAGAGAGAGAGACAGAGAGGGTTTTCTCGAAGAGTTCCACCACCATTACCATCACCACCACGACCACCGCACCAGCAACAGCACAGCAGCAGCAGCAGCAGCAGCAGCAACAGCAGCAGGTTAGCCTCGGCCCACATTGGCATAACACTTTCACTGACGTAACGCGCTTCACTCTAAACTGTTGCGTTGCCGTGTCTCTCTCTCTCTCTCTCTCTCTCTCTCTCTTCGTATATTTCTTTTCCACTCTTCCAACCCCCCTGTCCCCTCCCCTCTCCCACCCTCACTCCTCTTCCACCCTTCTACCTTTCGGCGTTATTTACCTCACCGTCGACCTGTGTTATTCTCGGTCTCTATCTCGCTTCGATCAGCCTCGCATTGTACGTTATCCGTCTTTCTCGCGGATTGAGGTAATGATCGTTGATCCGACCACCATGAGGTGGAACGAGCCCGACTCGCGAACACGTGTGTCACCGATTCTTGAATATACGTTTATATACGTTTGGATATATATATATATATATAGTGGTATATATATTCGTCGTTCCATATTTTTAAATCCACTATATATACTCTAATTATATATAATATAATATAATATAATATATTATAATATAATATAATATTATATTATAATATATTATATTATATTATATTATATTATAATATAATATATTATATTATATTATATTATATTATATTATATTATATTATATTATATTATATTATATTATATTATATTATATTATATTATATTATATTATATTATATTATATTATATTATATTATATTATATTATATTATATTATATTATATTATATTATATTATATTATATTATATTATATTATATTATATGATAATATATTATATTATATTATATTATAATATATCATATTATATTATATTATATTATATTATATTATAGTATATTACACTATATATATAGTGGATTTAAAAATGTGGAACGGTGAATTTTTCGAAAACTTCTAGACTGGTTCGTATCGATAAAAGCTCATTAATATAACTCGATTGGCAACTTTGAGGAATTTGGACTTGTCAAATATTCAACGAATATGCAAATTATTGATTTTTATTCGCGAATTTTCTTTTTTTCTATCGGATTTTCGTTCCATTTTTTCATGGCGAGACGAATTTTTCGACAAAAAAAACGATAACAAAATTGAATAAACAACGATCCTTCGTTCGTCAATAACAATTGTAAATAATATTCTTTTTTTAACAAAATTATTATCGTTAAATAATTTATTTCGCAACAATATTAAATATTCTAAAATATTTATGTAACGACATCTGTTTTTCCCTCTTACATTTTTCTTATCAGCGACGACGATGACGACGAGATAAAATTGTTTACGACGTTAACAAACTTCCGGTAGAACAAGATTTGTTTCGTCGAATCGAGAATGTCCGTTCGTCCCGTCGCGGTTTTCAGGTCGTATCGCGCTCATTTAGTTCGACGAAGTCTCCCTCCCCCCCGCCCCATTTCCCTCTCTCGCCCCTTTTCAGCGTTCAAGACACTCACCGCCGTGATCTTACCAACGCGGCGCGTGTTTTATTATTATGTACAAGCGTGTATAAGGAAATTCCCGATCGAGGCGCGATTCGCATTGCGAAACTGTTTACCGGCTTGGCATATAGGATAGGTCCAAGGATAAAGGATTACATGGTACGCGGGCGAACGAGCTGAGCATGCGCCTGGGCGCATGCGCACAACCGAGTCTCACCGCGTCGTAACACGCGTGGCACATTGATGGTTCGCCGTTCTGCGACGCTTTTTCCCAACGATACGCACACACACACACATACACACACGCGTGTATTTATACATTTATAAATCCGCGGGTAGAAAAAAAATCAAAGAAGCAAAAAGAATGAAAAAAAAACATCCGTCGATCAAGCACACACAGAAACGACGTCTCTCTCGCCTTCCTAACTCGTCGTCTCCTTTTTTTTCTCTCTCCTCCTCGTCACCTACTTCTCTCCCCTTGGCGCTTTTTCTTTCCCTCCTCTTCTTCCTCTTCTTCCTTCTTCAAGAACGTTCCTCTCTCGATGACTTTAATCGCGAGCCTCTTTCAACCCCACCGACCCTCCTCCTTTTCCACCTTTCCTCCTCCTCCTCCTCCTCCTCTTCCTCCTCCTCCTCCTTCTAGCTAGCTCTTCGCGCGTCTCTCACCCAATCTTCATACCGTGCACACGAACGCGAGAATCACGTCGCTATACATCGTCACGTGAGCCAGAAAAGCGGAGAAGGGCTCTCGCGAACTGGCAACCCACTGACGACACGCTTGGGAAAACTTTTCTCACGGAAACTGTGTGTCGAGTAACACACATTGAATTTGTCTGGGTGTGCGTTTGTGTGTTTTAGAATCGCACGTTGCAACGCCTTTGCGATAACTCGTCGGATTCCGGACGGAGAAATGTTTGCGTGTAGGTGTTGAGGAGGGAGGGAGGAGGGGGAGGGGGTAACAGGTGCGCTCGAGGGGGCGACTCTTTCTCGCTCGTTCCTCGTTCCTCTCTCTCTCTCTCTCTCTCTCTCTCTCTCTCTCTCTCTCTCTCTCTCTCTCTCTCTCTCTCTCTCTCTCTCTCTCCTTCTACATTCTCGCATATTTTCTTCATCGATTCTCGTATTAAATTAAAGAACGTAAACTAAGAATGCTCGAGGGAGCGTTATTCGAGGGTGGGAAATGAAAATAAAAATATAAATAAGATTTAAGAAGGATCGATGCGAGTTTGAGAACGCGATGAATTTCATTCATTCGTCATGTCGTGGCGCGAAACGATAAACACGATTGTGAAATTTATAAACGTCGATGAGACGAGAGTTTCTTGTTTGTTTCACGATTGTCAAATAATCCATCCGTTGTGTCGTTCGAGACGCGATTCACGGCGTTAGCAAAGAGACCCTGAGATTTGTTTGTCCGTTCGTCAGTCGGTCAATGTCAACTTTTTTGACGACGAAAACGCGGGCTACCAATGTTACATCGAACTATCGAGAACGGAGGACAATACTGAATTGCTACGAAAGTATTTTGGGAATGGAGGATCGTGCGGAAGTATTGAATTTTTATTCAAACGACGAATTTTCATTCAAAAATTTCATTCGATTAAAAAACCAAAAACATCAATTTTCTTTCCTTTTCCATTAAGAATTTTTCTGTTTACTTTATACAAACCTCGTCGATTCGTTTGAATAATTCACTGTATTCAATTCTAGCAACCAATAGAACAATATTTCTGAAATTTTTTTGAAAAATATCAAATTATTTCCTCCAACCCACTGAGTTTTTTTTTCTGTAATTTTCTTTTTCTTTAATTTTCCTTGTCGGAAGGGATGCGAGCATGGTAACGAGAAAACGTTCCTGGAACGGTCTTTAGTCGTATAAACAAGAGGGGGAACGAGAATCTGGTATTATTATATAGATATTGTTTCTTCAGAAAAAAAGGGACAGAGACAACGAGAGAGAAATAAGATCGTGATGATCTCGTCTCGAGAGAGAGAGAGAGAGAGGTTTCTCTGTAGTTGTTGCTGATGCTGCACGTGTTTTTTCCCGGATCGTGTCATACAGCCGAATAAATACGAGAGTTTGTGTGTGTGTGAGAGAGAGAGAAAGAGATGCGTATATTACGCAGACATTTCTGTTTTATGCCCTCCCTCGAAACGCCTCGAGTTTATATGTGGGTTATGTTATGCCTCGCCACGATGTTTTCTTTTCAGCTCGTTATTTTTTCACGTCATTCTTTTTTTTTTTTTTTTTTTTTTTCGTCAACTCGAACCCCTTTGGCGGGATTTCCTAGCTGGCTCCACCTGTTTCGTTGCGTCTCAGCAGATATCCCGGAAAAAAAATGAAGGAAAAAAATGGAAAGAGAAAAAAACAGACACGAAATTATAGGCCGAGGGTCGTTCGTACGAATTATGCGTCTGCTCGACGACTAGAACATGTGCTCGATTTTTCCAACGACCAATTCGAGGCAATGACTAGGGGATGGATGAATTATGCGGCTTGAACAAATTTTCTTCATAATCGGGAAAAATCATTTTTCCATTTTTTGATTCGATCGTTTGTTTTTCGATGAAATAATTGTAAATTTAATTGGGATAATTGTTGTATATTAAAATATTCTCGGTTTTTTAAAAATATTTTTTTAATAATAAATATTTAATTTATTTATTATGTTTAAATTGATTATAATTAAAATTATAAATTTATTATAATTGTGAATATAAATTTATTAAAATTCAAAAAGTAATAATAAAATAATGTAATTTGTACAAGAATCGTCCGAAAATATCATTTTTCAAATTATAAATTTTCATCGAAATGTAAAATAAGATTTTTGAGTTTATTTTGTAAATTTTGAGAAATCTTGGAAATAATTATTTTTAAATTGGATCAATCTAACTGCGAATAAATAATCATGAAATAACATAATATTTTGTTTCTTGAAATATAATTAAGTCAATCATAATGACAATTTTTCATATCTTCATTTTAATAACGAAAAAAAAAATAAAAAATCAAAAATAATAATAATTGTGTTATTCTCGATCGACTTTATTCATCCAAAGTTCGATCATCGTTAAAACAGGTGGATCACTCTCTCTATAATTTGATACGTCGCGATGTGGATCGTCAGGCTAGCTGCCAAAAAAACTGACCAAGTCAAGGAGGATATTGCGATGTCCTCTTCTCGTGGATACGAAACGTTCCTACGTGCGTTTATATACATATTATGCATCTGACCCATTGGCAAAGAGTCCGAGACCTCTTCAGGGACGCATCTCGTACACGTTGCATACCGCATGCAAGACGCGGTCACGTGATCAAGCATGCACACCCACGTCCAAGCGCAAAACTATTTTTCTCTCACAGTCGATCTTCGATTCGCAAATTCAATAATCGAATCGCATCACCGATTCCATTATCGATCGGCGTCCATAATTCGTACAAAAATTCTTTGATTTTTAATTCGCGGATGTGAAGATCGATAATCGATGCAATTCGATTATCGATCCTGTGATTATCGATTCCTGTGAAGATCGATAATCGAATTGCATCACCGATTCGATTATCGATCTTCGCAGTCGCGAATCGAAATTCAAAGATTTTTTGTACGAATTATGGACTTCGTGTTATCAATCGCGTGAGAAAATGAAAAAAAAAACATATTCATTTTCTACGTGTTGCAGATACAGAAATTTTTCCGTCGAATACAAATGTTTATCTTCCATAATCGCGACTCGTCCGATTACGTTACACGTGTATACAACGTAAATAACGAGATCGAGAGTTACAAAATCGGGACGATAAGGAGCTCGACGAATTTTATTCGAACGATCGTCTCGAAAAACTGTCTCTCTCTCTCTCTCTCTCTCTTCTTCGAGATAAAAAGCAAGACTCCAAACGGCATCGTGATCGAATCGAAGAAGAAAAACAACAAAAATATTAGAAACGGAAAAGAGGAGAAAAAAAACAAAACGAATTTTCTGTAAAAGGTAATTTTGCCCTAGGGCAGGTTATAGGTAAGAGATTTCTCGGCACAAAAGAGGGGGCCCTGACCCCGATTACAGAAAATGTCAACACACTCTTCTGGGTATACACGCGACAGAAGCGGAGGCTGCTCTTTGGTTGCTCGAGCGTATGGCGATGACTATATATGTGTGTGTGTGTGTGTGAGAGAGAGAGACAGAGGAAGAAGAAAGAGAGAGGGAGAGAGTGAGAGAGAGAGAAAGAAAGAGAGAGGCTCTCTCGATTATATCGGTGTGTGAAATACCATTGCTTGGGAACCCAGACAGGGATAATGATTATACGATTGCCGAGTTATAAGTCTCTCGATCTCTTACGATTCTCTCTCCTCTCTCCCCCACCCCACCACCCCTCTCTATATATATATAACATGATATAATATAATATAATATATATATATCATAATATGATATATTATAATATAATATGATATAATATAATATAATATAATATATATATCATAATATAATATAATATGATATAATATAATATAATATAATATAATATAATATGATATAATATAATATAATATAATATAATATAATATAATATATTATAATATAATATGATATAATATAATATAATATAATATAATATAATATAATATAATATGATATAATATAATATAATATAATATAATATAACATAATATAATATATTATAATAGAATATGATATAATACCTACTCTATTATAATATAATACAATATATTATAATAGAATATGATATAATACCTACTCTATTATAATATAATGCAATATATTATAATATACTATAATATAATATGTTATAAAATAACAGAATATAAAAGACTATAATATAACATAATAATAATATAATATAGTAAATAGAAATAATATATATATAAATATATATATAAATGAAAAACTATACGTTGTGCACAAAGTGGCCATCTTGAATTCACTTTCGAGCCATGTACGAGCCCAAGCCATAAAAGAGAACGAGGGAGAGAGAGAGAGAGAGAGAGAGAGAGAGAACGTATGTTAAAAGAGAAGTGCGATATGGTGGGATTGAAAGAAAGAGGGGCAGGGGGAGGGGACGATGGGGGTATCATGTGGCAATACGAGGAAGCCGATTACCCAATCGTCAGGATCTTTCGAGAAGTCCGGTGGCTCACCGTGGCTCTTGTAAAATGTACAAATACAGCGTGTTGTTAATACGGCTCTCTTCGTAATGAGAGAATCGTTACACATACGCTCTTCGAGCAGTGATATAAATAATGTTATTCCGGATTTTCTTTTTCTTTTTTCTTTTCATATGAGAAATAAAATTGCCCCGTGATCGAGACTAATTGATCCGAGGAAATTCTTCGGTCGTACGGGGTGCGAATAAACTCACCTCGTAACCGCCAAGAGCTTGTGTCGTTTATACGTGCATTTATTCGTGTATGAACGTGTCTGTGTGTGTGTGTGTGTGTGTGTGTGTGTGTATGAAGTGGATATAATAATACGCAAAGCGAGGTTCGAAGTGTAACGCTGCACTCGCTACAACACTCTATTGACATAATTGCTCAATGTGTTCGAATTATCTCTCTCTTTCTTTCTCTTGCTCTCCCCCCTCTTTCTGTCTTGCTCTCTCTCTCTCTCTCGTCCGTTAGTACAGCTAAGCGACTTCATACCTCGCTGAGCATTGTGCCGGTTATATAATTATTGGGTCAGTGGTTTTATGATGCGAGTGCATGTTTAAAAAAAAAAAAATCCGGCGACGAAGACGCGAGTGTTTGAAAAATTGTGATCTTCGGTTAAATGAAAAAAACGAGGAATTAATAGAACGATGATCGTAAATTGAGAATTTAACGTTGATAATAAAAATAAGAAATTTTACGCAAGTTTTTATGAATGAGATTGAAATAATTTGAATATTAAACGTTACGGTTTATCGTTAAAACGATTAGCTGCGATTAAAACAATTATCGTTATCGTTAAATTGTTCGAATATTGGAAAAAAAAAATACAAATTGTAGGAAGGAACTGTCGGAAAGGAAATTAGACTTGAAACGATAAGATCGATATCAATGTATAAAATGCACCTGTTTCGAGGTTTTCCGCTCGCGAAAAGTAACTTTACCATCTCGTTTGGTGCTTTCCTGACTCTGGTTGATGCTTTTAAATACTCTGGTCTATTTTCGAACGAGAGACGCCTCCGGCAGGAGAAACAGAAAGAGAGAGAGAGAGAGAGAGAGAGAGAGAGTGAGGGAGAACGCGAGATAGAGATAGAGAAGAGGATTTATGTGTTTGGGGAGGGTCAAGGGAAGTCGTCGAGGGTTATAACGCGAGTGGGGAGAGCGCGAGCAAACGACAAGTGCAACGTCGAGGGAAATAAAGAATGTGAGAAACGAAGAAAAAGAAAGAGAGAGAGAGGATCGAAAACTGCAGCTGTATGCAGCCTGGGCGTAACTCTTCCTCTTACCCCCCCCCCCCCCCCCAATTTCTATTTTCTCATTTACTTATAAAATAAAGAAAAAAATTATCGTCCTCCCTTTCCTCGCACGACTTGTTGCACTTCGCGTATAAAAAAAACTCGCGTCATCCTCGGCGAACTCTCCCGCCACGAAGACAGGCCGGAAAAGTTGTCCGTGTACGAACGAGGTCGAGTAGAAAAAGTGAAGAATTAAATATATATAAAAAGAAAATTGAGAGAGAGAGAGAAGAAAAAAGAATCATTAGAAAAAAAGTTTCTCGCGCACGATATCTCATTGGAGTGAATTATTAGTTCGCTCGGTCCAGTTGTTAACGAGAGTGATGAAAATTTGCTCAAGAATGCGAGACATAGGGGAAACAGGGAGCGAGAGAGAAAGAGGAAAGGGAGATTGTCACGCGCTGTGATCACGGCGAAAGTGATACGAGAAAAGTGCAGCGCGTGAAAAACGAGAGAGAGAGAGAGAGAAATAACGCGAAGAAAAAACATTGATCAATAATAGCCAGTATCTTCGTATGAAATTCTTTCACTCTCTCTCTCTCTCTCTCTCTCTCTCTCTCTCTCTCTCTCCCTCTTTCTCTCATACATCTCCAAGAAATAATAAGCCTTGCATGATCGTGGTGTGCTCGATTTTTTTTTCTAATTTTTTCTTCTCCCATCCCATTTTTCCCCATCGACCCACGAGACGTCGACCGTTTCTCCCTGGTCTCGTGAATTGAAAGTTTTTACCGAGAGAATTTCCCCACCCTTTAACTCGCGCGTGCGTTTAATTTTCATTTTTATCACGAAATACGGTTAATTATTATCTTTTTCTTTTTGCTTTCCCTCTCGATAAATATTTTAATTATGTATTTTTATTTTGATTTTTGATGAATGCGCAATCGATCGTAAATCGATCAATTTTATTTGAGAAACGGGTTTCGCGAATTGGAACTCGGTGTACGACGCAGAAATTCGAGGTGGCGAGAGAGAGAGAGAGAGAGAGAGAGAGAGGGAGGGAGCGGGGGTAAGGGCAAAATCGCGTACGCGCATTGCAAGAGTTACGAAACCTCTCGCGTGCGGCTGTAAATTGTAAGAATTGGGCCACGCACGTACGTAAATTGTTACTCTCTACCACCACTACCACCACCGCCACCATCATCATCGCCCTGCCGTAATCGCGTCGCGCGCTTCGAGCAACGAGAGATCTGCCTATGGTACGTGTGTGTTTGTAAAAAAAAAAAAGAAAATAAAAAAGGAATAAAAAAAAGATCGTCCCCCACCCCGCCGTTAACCACTCACCGTACGATCGTTGTTTCGTACGACTTTTTCAAGTACGCGAACGCGTGCGCAATTATTGCTAACGCGGATGTCTGTTCGCAATTCGACGAGGCCTTGGCCGGTTTCCCTTTCAACGTGCACGTAGCGACGTGCGATTGTCGCACTCGTTATTTTCCCATTGGTATTGCTCGCTCGCTCGCTCGATCGCCAGTCGTGCAGAGTTTCGTTTAGTTCCATGCGAAACACCTGTTTTAACGACGCCAGAAAGAGTAAATTCGCTCTTTATTCGCGTTAAAAAAGGATGGGATGAAAATAAGGAAGAGAGTTCATCGATACCGACGGAGTGTAAAGAGGAAAATCGGTTTACCGACCGAGAGATTACCGTAGGCAGGTAAGTTATCGAGGGTCGGTAATTTACCGATCGTCGATGCGTTATCGACAGATTTCTGTTGTATCTAGCGAGTCGCGGTTAAGAACGAAACTAAACCGGGTAAATAGTTCTCGATAACGAATGAGATAAATTTGTTTTGCGAGAATCCTACCTTTGCTGGTTTCGGGATGAACGATTTCCGTCTTGATCTCCGTTCTCGTTGGGTATGGAATGGAAGCCTGCGACATCTGAGCCGCAGGTGCTGCCAGCTTCTCTGTAAAGAGAAGTTTCGTGCCGTTAATGATCCAGGCGGGAAAAAACAACGTACGGTGGACCGAAATTTTTTTTCGTAAATACTCACCTGCCAATAAGGGATTCGCAGCGGCTATGTTGCACCTCTGCCGCCTGCAAAATTGCACGACGGACATTTGCGTGGTGGTTGACGTCGGTTGACTCGGTTCGGCGAGATCCGCTTGTAATTCTCTTAAAAACGTGTCCAGTGTGTCGAAGGGCTCTTCGTTCACACCTGACATTTCTCCATCGCCGTTTTCCGAAGGCACATTCGGCGCGGCTGGACCGCCTACGAGAGCACTCAGCTCCATTGCGGAAAACTCCACGGATTGACCTGTGGTACTTTCCTATAAAAGTCCAAAAATTTACGATTTTTTAAATATTTTCTTTCTTTTTACAAATGGAATGAAACAACTGCACATTCCAGAAGACTAATGTCTGCAAGACGATGAAGAAAATTTCATTTTTATCTGTTTATAATTTATTTTCTGTAACTCGTGAAACATTGCCCATTGTCTAAAAAAGGAGAAAACTACGAGTGTGAAAAATGTAAATACCTGAAGGCACTGGGTCAAGTCTACCATCTTTCCGTCATTGTCAGGGCACCACAGTAGCTCGTCGTCTATAAAGGGCATTGTTGACTCCTCCTTGGGTATGAGGGTGGAGGTTGTGAGCGTAAGCGTTTGCGATACGGGGACCGGCATTGGGACCCGTACCCTGCGGTGGGGCCTCTCTAGCCACCCCCGCGCCTGCTAACATCCAAAACCACCAACGTCTTCTATCAAGCTTCTCTCCCCACGCCCCTTCACCGCCGTAAAACGGACGGTGTTCCCTTTAGGTAACAACCCTCCTTGCCGCACGATTTTAATATTCCACTCCGCCTGAAACAAACAAAATCCAACGATAAAATAAAAACCAACGTATCAATAAAAATCATTCCTAAGAAATACTCGTATTTATTTAATTTTTTCTTTTTCATGCGATATAAACGTCTAAAGAAGCGTGAAGAGCGTATTCGATACATGGGCATCACGCTCGGTGCACGACTTAATTATGGACTGTGCACGAGCCCAGACTCTGTGAGAGGCAAAACCGTATAGTAAGTTTGTTGATGATTCCGGGGCTGGTTTGCGAGCGTGGCAGACGATGCCAATGCTTAGATATACAGTTAATGCATGTAATAGCACACGAAGAGTAAGTGCGGTTGGATGGTAGAGAGTGAGAGAGAGACAACCTGGCATTTCCATGAAAGTGAAAACTGAAGCGCGAACGAAGCCGCGAGTGAAAACTTTCTTTCTGTAGGTTGTTTCACTTCCTGTGCGCGTAACCTCGCCTGTTTAGCTCTCCCCCATCTCACTCTGTTGCACCGCTGCGTGCATTTCTATTCAGCCAATCTCCTCGTGTAGCTCCCATATTTATATATATATATATATAGCTTCACCGTCACTTCTTTTACTAATACTGGTAGTTGGTAGTCTTTTACGTAATCGGCAAACCAAGAAAGAATACGTAATCGGCAAACCAAGAAAGAAAGTTTCTATCGCATCGAGGGTTAACATCCTCTAAGAACGTTTCTCTGACGCGTGTGTATCCATCAACGTTGCATTCGTCATGTTGAAACAACGCTTATTAGCGGAGAGAACTCGGCGAACCAGTCCATTCGACATTCCACCGAAATCTCCACCGTTGACGAGTCAACGCACTTGTCAACCTCGTAGTGCTTTGTTTTTTTTGTCTTTTTTCTTTTTGCTCTTTTTCTTCTTTTTCATTCCTTCGACACGATGAGAATTACTCTCCATCGTTAAGGTCGTTTCGCGAATTACTTTCTATCCTCAGCGGCTTAATTATATCCGAGAGAGTCGATATTCTCAATTTTTTATTACCGACGGAGCAATCTCGTTTCGGAGTTGTATTTACGAGAAACTAGTTGTCGACTTAACCTACAACTTTTGTTGGAACGTAGCGAGGATAAAGTCGATCACGAATGGACGATTGTTTATGTTGAATTTAATATTAGTTTGCGTTCTATGAAATATTTTGGATTTTATGAAGTTTGATGGAAGTAAAGGAAGATAATGTTCAGTTCCATCGCTTTAAGTTTGCACAGTTTCAAGATGGCGGACGAGCCAAGCAGCTCGTCGGACGAGAGCTTGGACATAACTAGCGAAAAGTTCGATTCTATGAAAGCTTTGTATTCCCCGAAACTCGTAATTCCTGTGCCTTCCGCACCGATTTACGACAATCTCAGTAAATACGAGTCCGTGATCAAAGGATCGTCCGCGAGACCAAAGGTAAGTGTATCGTTATCGCAGCTACGAGTATCTTGTTGGGAAACTTCGAGAGGAAAATTGAGATGGTTCGAAATCGTTGACGTCTTTCATTAATTACAGGCGGTAATTAAGTCGGAACCCTCGGAAAGTGCGAAACGTCGATTCTTGCCGCATCAAGGTAAGTTAAACCTACGAATTTCTCATTAAAATAACAGCAAGAATACCGCGTGTTACGAGATCCTAATTTCGAGGTTATGAACGTAATAACAGTAGTTTGTTCTTCAAATCCGAGAGATGGCGCCACTGTATGGATTACCATCCGTCGGCCCTAGCGATATCGCTTGTGCAGCGATCGATTCTCGCTACTTCGGCAATATCAAGATCGATTAATCGTACAATAATTATAAACAAATAAACACGATGAACAAATTCTTAGAAATTAAATTCTCAAGACGACACCCGTTATAAACGCACGCGGTCCTATGGAAAGCGAAGACCAAAGAGGGAAGAAACGAAGCGAACAATCATCTCATCTCTCTTACTAATAAAATTAAACAAATAAATAAATAAATACCAAGAAACAAACTTCAAGAAATGAAATTCTCAAGAGGACACCCGTTACCATAATCTTCCCCCTCCACTCCACGGAGACACAAGGGGGATGTTATATCTATTGGCACACGGCCAATCTTACGCGTCACCCGATAAATCACGAATCCCTGACCCAGTGCAGTTTTATATTTACTTGCGTGTGCCTAAGCAGCGACTTCTCGGGCAACGTGAAACACACGGGGACGAACGAGGATGTAGAGGGAGGAGCGACGCAGGGCATGCACGTCGTATTCCGTCTCTCAAACTATTCTCTTATGCATCGAGTTCGTACTTTCGTGACCCAAGTGGTGTGCGTGCATGCAGCATGTGCATAGAACCAGAGAGAGAGAGAGAGAGAGAGGGAGAGAGAGAAGGATAGAAACTGCACGCCGAGGAGAGAGTCTTTCGCCGTCGAGGCGCGCGCGAACCGCTGGAATTAGCCAGAGCGGGTAGCAAGAGGGAGGAAGCGAGACGGAGTATGCGAGAGAACTCTTTGCCTAGTATCTAGCTAGTTCGCGATAGAGAAGTGGTAAAGGAAAGGAGAGGTCCGGCGCTGTTACTACTGCCGCAGTAGTAAGTACGTGTGCGCTCTGGGTACAACGTGTATCCATCCAACGTACTCTCCGTTGCTGTTGCGGAGGGCTGAGAGAGAAAGAGAGAAGGAGGAGGAGGAGGAGGTAGAAAGGGGGAGGGGGAGGGGAGGAGTGTTAGCAAAGCGGGCGCGTATGTACAGCTCTCTCGGTGAGGAGAGTGCAGCACTTGTTGCGCCCGGGCGTCGACCTCGAGACTCAACCCGAGGCTCCCAAGAACTGGTCGTCGGAGACGACGACGACGACGGAGACGACGTCGGTATCGTCGTCGTACGTTGCAGTCATCTCTCCTCCTCTCTCTCTTACACGCACAGTCTTTTCTGTAACGAAAACGTCTCGTACCGACGTTTTACCGACCCGAAAATTTTCACGCAACTCGGAAGGCACGCATAACCTCCCCCCTCCTCCTCCTCCTCCTCCCGACTCCTCCTCCTTCGTATCTTCCTCATCAACGTGTCTCTCGTACGTACCACCCGTTGTATATAAAACAAAACCGGGTGTACTGCTTTTCTGCTTAAGGAGGATCATACTCGCGTTACAGATACGCGCACGCTTTGAGAATACCATTGGGTAAAATGAAGGAGGAGGAGGAGGAGGAGGATGGAGGTTGGAAACAAAAAAAAAACTCGTCACGCTACAATCGCGAGTGAAAAGAGCGAGATGAGACGATTCTTCGGTTCGTTTTACTTTTCTCTTTGGTCGTTTTTCGAGAACGAGAGACGCGCTACCGTTTTCGAACATCTTTTTCATTCTCTTTTGATCGGATCTCGTACGTTTGTACTATTATTGCTTTCTCTGGGACACCAAGAGGCTCGTACCGTTGAGAGGAATTGCGCGTTGTTTTTTTGTTGTTTGTTTCTTGGTTTTTTTTTCTTGCTTGTTCGTTGTTATTTTCTCCTTCTTTCGACGATTGGTCATAACCCCTTTTTCTGACGATTATACAACTGACGTCTCTAGCTGTCTCTTTCTCTCTCTCTCTCTCGTTACGTAATACATACTCGCGTCTCGATTTTGCATTCGATCTATTACTTCTTTTCTTCACCGTTTTACAAATTTTACGAGCGATTTATGAAACTTTAACGAGCGCTTTTATAAGTCGCTCGATCCTTTGCTGATAAAATAAGAATTAAACGAATGAAGAGAGAAAAATGAGGCATAATAATAATAATAATAATAATAATAACGAAAAATTGAAGACGAATTTTTACAAACATTGGAATTTCATGAGAAATTGAGAGTCTTTGGGGTTTAAAAAAGTGTTCTTTTTTTTTTTATTCGCACCTTTCGCGCCACTTTGATCGTTTCGCTTTCGCGCGAGAGGGGTCATTATTGGAGCCGAAAAATCGCGATAATCTTCGTGTCACACACGTGATATGTTGTTCCTCTCGGCTCGAGGACGAAGGGAAGAAGTCCTCGGGACAACTCCGAGAGAATGGAGAGCGAGGCAGATACGCGACGTCACGCACGACCAGGACGAAGACGACGAAGACGACGACGACGACGTCGTCGCCGACGAGAGCGTGCCGCGTGCGCCGTCCAAGTACTCTCCCAGCACTTGTTGCGCCCGGGCGTCGACCTCGCCGATCTGCTCTCTCTCTCTCTCTCTTTAGCATTAACCGAGCGCCATGCTTCTCTTCTTGGTTCTCGCTGTTACTCTTCGTGCCCCTGCCACCATCACCAACACTACCAACGTCACTACCACCACCCTAGAATGTGCATACTCTTTTGCGAATTTCCCGATTGTCGGCGCGTTGCATACAGAGAGAAGGAGGAAGAAAGATGCTGCGCTGCTCGGGGAAGATTCGCCACGCGAGAGAACGTTTACGGCTTTACTGCAAATTCTTGGCCAACGCGCTCGAGCACGGTTACCATTCTTCTATCGACTCGGGCAAAAAATTTGCCGTTGTTTATCACGCGATATCGTTAAATAAATCGTCCTGTGATTGTTCGAAAATATATTGTTTAATAAATCTTCCTATAATTTTTCGAAAATATATCGTTAAATAAATCGTCCTATAATTTTTTTAAAATATATCGTTTGATAAATCGTCGTATAATTTTTTGAAAATATATTGTTTAATAAATCTTCCTATAATTTTTCGAAAATATATTTTTAATAAATCTTCCTATAATTTTTCGAAAATATATCGTGCAAATAAATCGTCCTATAATTATTCGAAAATATTTTATTTAATAAATTGTCCCATGATTGTTCGAAAATATATCGTTAAATAAAGCATTCTATAATTATTCGGAAATATATCTTTATATAAATCGTCCTATAATTTTTCGAAAATATATTGTTTGATAAATCGTCCTATAATTATTCAAAAATATATTATTTAATAAATCGTCCCACAATTGTTCGAAAATATATCGTTTAATAAATCGTCCTATAATTATTCGAAAATATATTATTTAATAAATCGTCCCACAATTATTCGAAAATATATCGTTAAATGAATCGTCCTATAATTTTTTGAAAATAAACAAAAAAATAATTTTCGATTATAAATTTATTTTCATCGGGACGATCGATTTTTTAATAAATCAAATAATAAAAAAAAATTATAAAATTGTTCTACGATTGATAATCATCGCAATAATGTACAAAAAAACTATATTATTTAATTCTTCTCTTCATCCTTTTTTTTATTTTTCGTTACTCTCTACTCGACTTCAGGAATGTCTGTAACGGAATTCGCGAATGTTTTGCTACTCACACGCTGCCTACTGCACGGATGACGATGTTTTCCCGGGGTAGATTCACCGAGAGGAAGATAGCCTCTCTCTCTCTCTCTCTTTCTCTTTCTTTCTCTTTTTCTCCGTCTCTCTCAAGAGAAGGAGTTGCGTAACATGTGCAGAGAGAGAGAGAGGGAGAGAGAGTCTCGCGAGCTGGCGAGGCGAGAAGAGTGAAGAAGTAAGGAGGAGGTGAACGAAGAAGAAGAACAAGAACAAGAAAACGCAGAGGAACAAGAATACGAAGAAGGAGAAGAAGAAACGAGGAGAATCGAAGGATCCCAGCGTTCTCTTCCGTTTTGTTTTCCTCCCGACTTCCTTCCCGATTTCAGCTCCACACACACACACACACGCACACACACATACACTACCTACGCAAACTACGCAAACAAGAAAAAAAGAAATACCCAAACGCACCAAACGAAAAAAAAAGAAAAAGAAAAAAACACAACAGCCCGAAAGAAAAAGAACCAATCTAAAAGAAAAAAGAACTAACTCGTCGCGACAAAAGCAAGGACGAGTAACGTGAGAGTGTGCGTTACGTTGCCGGAAGTGTACAAAGGTGTCTTCCGGTTTGTCGAGTCTAAAGGCGAGAGGGGGAGGACTGAAAGACTCCCGGGAGTTTTGCAACGACCGCCTGGCTAAACGAGTCACCCGGTACACACGCTGGACGATCCAATTCCTGAACTCTCTCTTTGTCTCTCTCACGCTCTCTCGTTCTGTTCCGCTCGCTTCGTTTCACGTATGTATACGTTCGTACGTGTAATACGTACATATATATATATATATATCTCGAAAGCGTCCGGACCTATCCCAACGCATCCACAGATGACTATCGAGCTCACGAAGTTGAATCGGTAACGCTCCTTTTT
The DNA here is from genome assembly GCA_946811545.1 of Netelia fuscicornis. Classification (NCBI taxonomy): domain Eukaryota; kingdom Metazoa; phylum Arthropoda; class Insecta; order Hymenoptera; family Ichneumonidae; genus Netelia; species Netelia fuscicornis. Next base: position 4,911,822 of record OX328011.1, on the reverse strand, counting down.
TCCTCCCTCATCCCTCCAACTCCCCTCTCAACCACCCCTCTTACCACTTCTCATCAATTCCATTCTTTTCCCAATCCCTCACTCTCTCTCTTTCTTCATTCATCAATTCCAATTGAGCTATCTTTACACGTTATGCACCGCGATAAAATAATATTTTCAATCAGTAGCGCAATGTACGACTCATGGGGAAAAAAAAGGGAAGAATGAAATAAGAAAGGGCGAGAGAAAGGGGGAAAAAAACGTCTTCAGGAATCTTGGTCGATTGACGACTCGAGAGATTTCTCTCTCTTTCTGTCTTGAAAGGAGAGATAGAGAGAAACCTCTTTCTCGCCCTCCTCCAATGTGTATGTGTGTGTAACTTCCACGACCCCTCCAGAAAGAAGCTCGAACCTCCAAACCCATACACACACAAATATACAGCCATATATGTAGTGCAATAATCCAAAGACGAAGAGAGAAAATAGAAAGAAAAGAAACAGAGAGAGAGAGAGAGAGACAGAGAGAAGAAGAAGGGGAGGAGGAAGGAGAGGGCCGAAGGGCCCTCTCGTCGCGAAAGTAACAGTACCTATGGCTAGTTCGCGTAAAGCAAATGCAAGAGTTCTTCCCAAGGTATATAACACACACACATACACACGTGTGTGTCTGTATGTGTGTTTCCATGTCGAGAGAGAGAGACACGGTACGAATGCACGTGTGCGAAGAGAGTTTTGCGGTGTAGTGCACGCTCGTTCGCCTGGCTCGTTGCTCGGCTGGCCAGCCTGACTGCCTCGCTGGCTGGTGGTGCGACGGTTGTGTGCCTCTCCTCGGCTCTCTCGGGTGCGCTGCCCGGCAGGACGTTGAACCCAGCGCGACTCAACCTGGGGATCATCCGCTGGTATAAGAGAGGAATACATACAACCGCCGCGGTGCAACTACATCGTGCGCACGTCCCGCCAGAGGGCCTGCACTCTTCTCTTCGTGTGCGCGCTGGCTGCTTTGCCGTTTGCTTTTGCTTGGCTCTTTTACTCCTCCTCCTCCTCCTCCTCCTTCTTCTTCTTCTTCTTCTTCTTCTTCTTCTTCTTCTTCTCATTCTGGCTGTCTCTTTCTCTCGCGAGTTGTTGTCTCTCTCGCGAGTTCGCGAACGAGAGAACTTCTCCGTTGCAACGATGCAACGCACACACACACATATTGTACATGGACGTTGGGATATTTCGTCGACGTGTGCGCACGGTCATCGAGCGACGGCAGTGCGGATGGGCGAGAGAGGAACACGAGCGAGAATCGCACGGGCGCATAGGGGAAACGGGCTTTTATTAATACGCGAGTGTTTAATGGGGTCAGACTGTTTTTTTCCTGTTTTTTTTTTTTATTGAGGGAGAAGACGGCGATTGTTGTTACGAAATTATTTGGGGAGTCATTTTTTGAGTAATGTTAGAAATCGAGGAGTTTGAAGGTTTTATGTACGAGAAGAAATTTTGATAATAATTGTTGAACGAAACTTTTTGTTTGTTTACGATAACATGAAGATCAAATCGTCGAATAAAAATCGAATCGTATCGAGGTTTTCTGAAATTTATGTAAGAATAATGAAAAATTAAATTTGTTTTTGTTTTTTTGTTTTCATTTTTTAAATTTAAACGCAACCAATGACAATCTTTTTTTTTCATCGATTTCAAAATCATTTTTCCTGTTCTTTGTTTAGGGGAGAAGACGTGGATTGTTATGAAATTATTTGGGGAGTAATTTTTCGAGCAATGTTAGAAATCGAGGGATTTGAAGGTTTTATGTACGAGAAGAAATTTTGATAAGAAGAATGAAAAACTATGTCGAGTGCTTTTTCGCACGAATCGAATCGTATTGAGGTTTTCTAAAATTTTTGTAAAAATAATGAAAAATTAAGTTTGTTTTTGATTTTCCTTTTCATTAAAAAAATTTGAACACAACAAATAACAAACAATCTGATTTTTGCAATTAGCATGAGTAATGAGAAAATCCGAAACTTTTGCATATCGTCGACGTACGAATTATAATTCATTTTCTTCGATTTCAAAATATGAGAAAAGAATTTTATCCAATCCGTTTCTCGATAACGTCTATACCTGTGGATTAAACGTCGCGTCTTATTTTTCTCTTCTCTCTTTCTCTCTCTCTCTCTCTCTCTCTCTCTCGGTTGTTTTTTTTGCACCGCTGTGGTTTCTTCATCCACGCACATGTCGATATGTACGTATATATAGGGGAGGTAAGACGGGGTAAGTCGGGTCAGGCCAGTGACCCGAAATGCCCCGGGTGACCCGATTTACCCCCTTCCATCAAACGTTCTACACACGTGTTTATATACGTATATATTCGCTATAATGGATGAATCGAGTGAGTAATCCCCCATCTGCCCCCCCTCCCTCCTCTTGAATCGATTATCTGTATTACGTGCATAAGCTCGAAGCGCTTTGACTTTACAATTTTTTCAATCGAGCTCTCTCTGTCTCTCTCTCTCGTTCGCACGGCATTCGAACAATTTGAAGGACAATCGTTTTTTATGCGACACCGAACGTTTTTTTCGACTATATCGGCGCTCATAGAAGCATTTATATGATATATATATATATCCTATGTACGACGATGATGATGAGAGGCAACGAATTCTCACGGTAGGAAAACGCAGCAATGGTGAATAAGTGCAACGGATACGCATCACTCGCGGTAATGTGCACTAGCGAGAGTGCGATGTACTGGCACTACATACATATATATATATATATATATATATATATATATATATATATATATAATGTATAGACATATTATTTAATTTATATAATAAATAAATAAATAAATATATATATTTTTATTATTTCTTTATTTATATTTTAAAATCTTTAAAATATATTATTATAATTGAATAATTTAATTAATTTATTTAATATATAAATAAATAAATATATATTAACAAAATTTTTTATTTATATATTAAATAAATAAATTAAATAATTTAATTATAATAATATATTTTATAATAATTTAATATAACGCTATATATATAATTTAATTTACATATTAAACAAATAATTAAATAAGTAAATAAAATAATTTAATTATATATAATAATATATAATAATATATAATAATTTAATATAACGCTATTACAGACCGAAGATACACAAGGTGTGTAGTAAATAATTTTCCAAGTCTATGAACTAAAAGAGGGGATGAGTAGGACAAGGGGTGGGGAGTTTGTACACATATATTTTATGCATATATATAGAGCTCGTACGAGAGTGCGTACTTTTACTCTCGCCCTCTCAATTGGATCGGGCGATAGTGAAAGTGGCTTCAGGTATGTGCACTCTGCAAATATACACATATATAGAACATATCCATTTTATATAGTTTTATACATATATACATATATATATATATATGTGTGTGTATTTGTATGTGTGTTGTGTAGAAACGACGGAATGAGACAAAGAAAAGTTGGAAAAGAATCGAGAACGAGCCGGCCGGCCGGTTGCCTCGTAAAGCTCGTGCGCAAGAGAAAGAGGCAGGAGAATGAGAGAGAGAGAAAGAGAGAGAGAGAGAGAGATCAGCGAAAGAGCTGCAACGTGCAACCGTACGGAGTCTTGAGGTTGATGAAAGTTATCGGAGAAAGCCAATTGGCACCGTCGATCTCGACGGCCTGCACGACTCGCGAGACTACGAATTATATATATATATATAATAGTACGTTTATTTATTTAAGTGTACACAAAGTCACGAATGAGTGATGAAAATGTTCGCGATAATTTCTTTTCTTTTTTTTTATATCATTGTTACGCGTTACGACAACGATCGATCGATAATTATCAGTATTGATTATTATCGTATGGAACGTTTCGACATTGTTTTAATTTATAAGCGAGCTTATAATTGGATCAAGCTTTCTCATTGGTTCGAATTAAATTTAAATAAATTTTGGATTTGTTCGAGCGAGAGAATGAATTTCGATAATCAATGAACCGTTAATTTTCCTAATGTTTTCTTTTTTTCATCGAAACGATTTTAATTCGATCGATTGGCTTAATTTCGATCTATCGAAATTTATCGAATTTTTGGATCGATTAAAATTTATCGAATTTTCGATCGATCGAAATTCAATTTGAAAAAAAAAGCTTCGATCGTGTCAAATTTGATTTGACAAAATTTTCCATCGATTTTTATATATTTCACATAAGCTTGAATGAATTTATTTATTTAATAACTGTACATAAAGTTACGGATGATTGATGAAAATATTCGCGATAATTTTATCTCTCTGATTTTTTTTTTATATCATTGTTACGAGTTACGACAACGATCGATCGATAATTATCAGGATTGATAATTATCGCATGGAACGTTTCGACGTTGTTTTAATTTTTCCACGTTAATAGCTCGCGAATTGCTCGAGTCCCGGAAGCGTACGTGCAGAAACACACTCGTACGCACACACACACACACACACACACACACACACACACACACACACACACACACACACACACACACACACACACACACACACACACACACACACACACACACACACACACACACACACACACACACACACACACACACACACACACACACACACACACACACACACACACACACACACACACACACACACACACACACACACACACACACACACACACACACACACACACACACACACACACACACACACACACACACACACACGCACACACACACACACACACACACAAACACATGGACGAGAATACAAGATCGATTCTATATATCAGTGCAAAAGTATACGATACTGGGAATAGCTACGTACGGAAATAGCCCTCAGGCCTTCCTCTCGATATTCTTTTACTTCCCCATTCATTCGACACATTCGCGTTTGAAAGCCTCGTACTTTTATCATTATTATTATCATGTACTATATGCGCTCGATTAATCGATATTTCTTTCGATACGTTTAGTTTTTGACCCATAACACCGGGTTCTCATTATTATCGTTATTTTTTTTTTTATTAATAATTTATTAATAAGAATAATGATGGGAATAATAGCCACGACAACGTCGATAATAAATAATGATAAGAATAATAATAGAACGCCATAAATAAAATAATAGTCTATTATTATTATTATTATTATTATCTTCTAGACACTGGTGGCAGATAACAATAATAATAATAATAATATAAATAATAATAATAATAATAATGTTTTTTTATTATTAATTTTAATAAAAAATTATCTCTTAGCAAATAATAATAATAATAATACAAATTTTTTTATTATTATTTAATTTATTTATTATTAAATTTAATAATCAATTTTTTTTATTATTATTTAATTTATTTATTATTAAATTTAATAATAAAATTTTTTTTATTATTATTTACTTTAATCAAAAAATTATCTGTTGGCAAATAATAATAATAATATTAATAATAATATTTTTTTATTATTATTAATTTTAATAAAAAAAATGATCTTTTTGACACCGTTGGCTAATAATAATAATACCAAATAAAAAATTCAATAATGGTAATAAGAATTATCGTTACTATTAGTATAATCGTTCCAGTAACAATAAAAATAAAAAACGTATGCGCGGATTACGAGGTGTCGCTTAATCCGGAAGTCGACGAGTACACACAGTCGAGCGTGAGTAACGGGAAACTGTTTTTCCGTATTGCCCGGTGTATACTTTGCGTAGCTTAAAAAAACATCGAGCTTATGTAAATATACAGAAAATTTTGGTATCTTTATGGTGTTTTTTAATGCCCGTAGCTTACAAGGATAAACTTTACGTCATCGCGTGTCTTTTCGAGCTTTGCTCGTCACCCACGCGACCAATGCCGACTGTACGAATAATCGTTCGTCGTTTCAAATTATAAATTTCTTTTTATCTCGTTTTCAGAACCCGTGGCGGGAAAAAGTCGGACGCAATCGCCGACGCGTGGGGAAAAAAATGTTCTCGTTAAAATGAAGAATACCCTGGGACCATTGAGCATGATGCTGGAATGCATGGAATTGAAGACGCGCGTAAGGGTAAGTCAAGAATTTCGATCCAATCGAGAAAATTTGGACAATAAAATATCGATTAATGCGGTATCGATCGATCGCGATGATTCGAAATTTCGGACGAAATGAATTTCATCCCTTCACCCTCGCCTTTCCCACCCACGACCACCCGACAAAAGCCGCAATAAAATTCGCCCTAGATCTATAAAAAGCACATAAAAAAAGAACGAAAGAAGCAATGAAAAAGAATAGAAAAAAATTAAGGAAGAAACCATTCGTTCGAATCGAGAAAATTTCGGCAATAACATATACATCGATCGCGATAATTCGAAATTTAGGATGAAAAGAATTTCATCCCTTCTCCCTTCGTCTTCTCACCCTCGACCACCCGACAAGCCGCAATAAAATTCGGCTCAGATCTATAAAAACTACATAAAAAAAAGAACGAAAAAAGCAATGAACAAGAATAGAAAAAAATTAAAGGAGAAACTATTCGTTCGAATCGAGAAAATTTCAACAATAAAATATCGATCAATCGATATCGATCGATCGCGTTAATTCAAAATTTTGGACGAACATAATTTCATCTCTTCCCCCACCCTTCCCCCCGTTTTCCTACTCTCGACCACCCGACAAACCACAATAAAATTTCGCCTAGATTTATCAACAAACCACATAAAAAAAAGAACGGAAAAAGCAATGAAAAAGAAAAGAAAAAATTAAGGGAGAAACCATTCGCTCGAATCGAGAAAATTTCGACAATAAAATATCGATCAATCGATATCGATCGACCGCGTTAATTCAAAATTTAGAACTCAAATAATTTAATCTTTTCCACCACCCTCCCACCGTTTTCCCACCCTCAATCCCCCGTCAAGCCGCAATAAAATTCGTCCTAGATCTATGAACGAAACATATAAAAAAAAGAACGAAAGAAGCAATGAAGAAGAAAAGAAAAAAAGAAGGGAGAAACCGTTCGTTCGAGGTCTTTTCCACCCACGTGACCTTCCCAAGAGTCGACGAAGTCCCGGGATAAGCCCGAGCGTTGTTAGTGCAGGCTTTTTCCCTCCTCACTCTCTCTCTCTCAGTCTCTCACCCTCCTTTTTCGCCACTCAGTTTTCCTCGCCCTTCGTCAATCGGCCTGTGCCTAGAGAGATGCGAGAGAGACACCCACGCGTTCATTCTCTCTTCCTTACTCTCTCTCTCTCTCTCTCTCTCTCTCTCTCTCTCTCTCTCTCTCTCTCTCTCTCTCTCTCTCTTTTATATTTACTTCTGCGCGCAGCTCGTGCCGGCAGATCGCTGGCGAGGGTGGCAGCAAGGAACTGTGGAGAAGGAGGAAAGAAGGGCCAGGAGGGAGGAGAACGCACACGCGCCTGACACACTTTTCGCGAAACGTGTGCCACGATCCAAAACCAAGAGGGTGTTGGAAACGGGAAGGGGGGGGGGGGGGGGGGGGGGGGGGGGAGGGAGCGAGCCCTTTTGAGCAAGTCGACGACGAGGTTTAGGGTCAACACTCGTAGTCATGACGACGACGCCTCGCCCTAAAACGAGCCTCGTTCAACGTCTTTCCCTACGTGTACCTCCTGTCTATCTATAATTATATATATATTTATATATTTGTATGTGTGTGTGGCTATTCGAACTATCTATCTATATCTTTATATAGATCTTTGCCCTCAATATGGGAGAAACAGGAGGACCAGGAGTAACGACCAGCACCACTAAACTTTTTTTTCACCCCCCACCCTCTCTCCTTCACCCCTCCTATCTCGATCCTTCTTACACCTCATCCCTCGTTTCAGCCTTAAATTCATAATCCATCAGACACAAGGTCACATACCCCCTCCCCTCCCCCCGATATAACGTAACCATGGTTTTCCTCCCTTAAGAATTTATCGACGATAGCATTTCCTAATTTTTTTTTGGAGAGGGTGGAAATTATCAAACGTGGATCGTATCAAAGAAAAATATTTTAATTGTTCAAAAATTCGTGAATTCTTCCAAATTGAATATTTTATGACGTATCGAGGGAGGGGGGAGGAGTGGATGAAGGGTTTGCAAAAATTTGACGAAGTTTTGATTTTTATCAGACACCGGAAGTTCGTATCGCTCGCACGGGTATGCCAGGATTTCACGCGCTTAAAGGATTTACGATTATTTTCTCGATCGACGTTTCATCGAGGAGACAACCCGTGTGGAACACGCTAACCGAGAACGATAACCGAGGAAAGGGTAGTGGAGGAGCGGGCGAGGGAGGGAGGGGGAGGGGGAAGAGAGAAATATTTATGGCAAATCGAACGCGAGATATATAGATGATTATTTTATAGCGACTAGATAGTCGAGACAGGTCGACTGGCGCGCATGTGCAAGGAATGAAAATCAAGTCTCCCGTTGCATCCTACGGTCTCTCTCTTTCTCTCTCTCTCTCTCTCTCTCTCTCTCTTCGTTCACTCACTGGGATCCCTCGAGCCAACCTACTTTCTTCGTCGTCGCTCTCCTCTACCTTCCCGTAATCCTTTCTCAGCGATTCGGGACAGCGGCGAGTTTCTGCGAAGAGAAAGGTCCCTCACCGTTTTTCTCCCCGCCGACGCTCACTTTTCTCTCCACGACCGTGCGTTATTCCACGATCGTGCACTCTCTCGCGTCTTATTTTCGTATAAACATTGTCGCGTTGATCAACCGTTAAATTTCCTGTTTTTTTTTCTTCATCGGAATGATTTTTATTCGATCGAGCAATCGATCGGATTAATTTTGATCGATCGAGATTAAAATTTATCGAAGTTTTGATCGATGGAAATTAAATTTGAAAAGAAGCTTTGTACGTGTCAAGTTTGATTTGATAAAATTTTCATCCATTTTTATAAAATCGCAATAAGCTTGAATCGATGAACATGAAAGATCGATCGAACTCCGATCAATCGATCTTAAAATTGGATCAAGCTTTCTCATTGATTCGAATTAAGTTTGAATAAACTTTGGGTTTGTTCGAGCGAAAGAATCGTTTTCAATAATCGATGAACGCTTAAATTTGCTAAAGTTTTTTTTTTTCATCGAAACGATTTCTCGATCGATCAAAATTTATCGAACTTTTGATTGATCGAAATTAAATTTGAAAAGAAGCTTCGATCGTGTTAAATTTAATTTGATAAAATTCTCATTCATTTTTTAAAATCGAAATAAGCTTTAATCGATGGAAATGGAAGATTAATCGAACTCCGATCAAACGATCTTAAAATTCGATCAAGCTTTTTCATTGGTTCGAATTAAATTTGAATAAACTTTCGGTTTGTTCGAGCGAAAGAATGCGATTTCAATAATCGAGCAGCCTTGCAACAATGCGAAATAAATTTAATCTCCTTTTCTCATAAGTCTCTCTCTCTCTCTCTCTCTCTTTCTCTCTCTCTAGCTATCACCGTCTCTCTTTTTGCAAAGTAGCTCCACTACTCCGGCTTCGTTTTACCTCTGCCCTTTGTACTCTTCCCAGTTTCACGAACACACACACACACACACATACACATACACACACACACACACACACACGCACACACGCAACCCACAACGTAAGTAAACGAGACGATCGATCCTTTCGACCATTTTTTTTTCTCCTCGAAGTCGCGAGCGCGACGAAATTCTTTACATTTTTTCCGCCTATAAAACAAACAGAGTAAAAAAATAAACATCGTTCCTTATTTCCAGAAGGCCAAAGCAACGATTCCGATTCTTGCCTTATCGCAGTGTTTTTTTCACTCTCTCCCTCTCTCTCTCTCTCTCTCTCTCACACACACACACACACACACACATTTTATCACTTAAATTCGATAAAAAAAATATGCCAACTCAAACTTTTGTACGACGAAAAACTATTTGTTGAAACGTAAACACACACACACACTTATCGCAATTGCGTATTTCAGTTTGTGACTGTGTGTACGTGTGTATTTGTTTTTTTGTCTTCTTTCAACCTTCGTTAATATATTTTATCTGTGCGTAATAATAGTTGAGTGCGAAGATATTTATTTTTTGTTTCGTTGTTTTTTTTTCTTTTTCTTATTCTTTTTTCTACTTTTTTTTCCTCGAACTGTCCATACCCAGGCTTGTCTCGCCATGGTCGTCCGGTGGTCCGTTATACGAGAGCCCATTAAATCGTAACAACCCCCCGGTGCCAATTAGCGACGATCGACGAGGCGAACGTCGAATCGTTCTCTCGCCTGGTCAACCTCAACGCGAAACGGAAAACTCACCGCGAAGAAAATCTTTTATGGCTCGCAGTTTCCGCGTCGGTCTCGTACGTAGATACGTACGCGTACGTTACCCGGATTAACTATACTTAAATATTAACTACGCGTTTATACGCATGCGCGTTACTCCTTCTCTTCTCCATACAAAATTTGAAACAAAAATTTTTGTTTTTTTTTCTTTCGGTTAATAAAAGATAATGAGTAGCGATAAATTGTGAGAAAAAATAACAAATTTAATTATTTATAAAGGGAGATATATTGTTATATAATGAAAATGAAATTAAACAATTAAAAAAAATTATATTATTTAATTAATTTTTTAAATATTTTATTTTAACTTTGTTTTTCATTATTATAATTGTTTCTTCGATGTAAATATTAAGTTATAGTAATTTGAATTCAACGCTTTCATATTCGCATTATTACATTCTTCTCTTTATATAAAAATTAAAAAAAATTTTTTTTTTCAGTTAATAAAAAATAATTAGTGGCAATAAATTGCAGGAAAAAATATCAAACTCAATTATTTATAACAAAAGAAAATTGTAATATAATAAAAATAAAATTAATCAATTAAAAAAAATTTTATTATTCAATCCACTTCATAAATATTTTATTTACAAAATTATTAACTTCACTTTTCTTTATTAGCAATCTAAATTCAACGCTTTCATATTCGCATTAATGCATCAATTAATTCCCGAATTAAAATCAAATTTTCCAACTAAATCAATCAAATTAATGAAATTTAATTGACTCATTATTATTGTTATACGAACATAAATATACACCAAAGTGTAATGAAGGAAAAGCAAGGCGAGACAATACGAGATACCTGATTCATCGTTTCTCGGCCTTGATCGTACATTTTCATCCTCGTACGAAGGCTAAGAGATCGAACGCTCGAGGATACGCGAGATCGTTTAACATTCGTCCCGCGCGACACCGGAAGAATGGTCGAAAGGTTTCGAATCTCCAATAAAATCAAACTCAAACAAAATTCAAACTCCTCACCCCCCTCCCTCCCCACAAAACCGTGTCCCTCGCTCCGAAAAACCAAAGTTTTCACGAGCGCGGACAAAAAAAACAAGAAAAGGACACCATTATTCCAAAAACGTCGCGACGTCATCGAACCTTGAAACTGGCGAGAAGGCCTTCGTCTCTGTCTCACGAGCGAACGGGTACACCGCAAGAAGTTGCGGCGCGCGCGAAAAGAGACCGCGATACCGAGGTCGCGACCTATTAAATTGTTATTGCCGGATGAGAAAAATTGTGGAATTTTCTCCAACTCCAATGGCATTCGCCTTAAAAAAAAACAAAAGAATAATGCTCCACAACCAAAACAAATTTTCAAAATAACCAAAGTAGAAAATAAAATAACAAACTCGCAAATTTCTGCTCGTTATCACTCCAATATTTCTCTCTCCCGCTTTCCCGTAAAACAAAAACAAACAGCGTCTAGGTAATGTGAAAACAATTCTAACAATTTGCGCGTCACCCTCGCGTCCTCGTCATCGCCATTGACCGTTAGCCACAGAAAGATAGATAGATAGATAGATAGATAGAGAGAGAGAGAGAGAGAGAGAGAGAGAGAGAGAGTGAGAGAGAGAGAGAGAGAGGGAGAGAGAGAGAGGAATTCCTCTCTCGGCGGTGCGACAGATAACGCGCAAGCCTCGTTGTGGTGCGTGCGCTTTTTTCCTCTTCTTTTTTCTTCCTCGTCTTTACTTCTTTTTCATTTCTTCTCGACGCGATTGCGACTGCACAACGACTTCGGCCTCCGTCTATCCCCCACTATCAACTATCTTTCGCTCTTGAGGCGCCCAGGCACTATTTACCGAGGCAACAACTACTATAGTTCTACACAAGGCGTATCTCTCTCTCTCTCTCTCTCTCTCTCTCTCTCTCTCTCTCTCTCTCTCTCTCCCTCTCTCTATATAAATATACATGTATATACATACACACACACACATAAATATAGAGGGAGATATATATATATCTATATGTAAAGAGAGAGAGAGAGAGAGAGAGAGAGAGAGAGAGAGAGAGAGAGAGAGAGAGAGAGAGAGAGAGAGAGATGTATATATGTGTGTGTGTATATATCAGTGCCGAGGCATTGACGGGGGCCTTGCCTCGATCAGCGCGCCGTTTTGCACTTCCGCGTCTATCACACTGCTGCTATCTTGTCCCTGGTCGGATTCGAGTCTATATATGCGATCTCTAATGACGAGTGAGTAAGAGAGAGAGAGAGAGAGGGAGGGAGAGGAGAGAGCGAAGATTTTTCAACGTATAGAATCATTAATGTTATTTTAAACGGCGATATAACGGCATACAAATTATAATATTGAATCAAATTGAACTAGAAAGAGGAAGGAAAGTACGTTTTGCTCGTTGGAAAAAAAATTCGGGGTGATTAAACTCACGAAGGTGCCGTGAGATCGTGAACGTTCCGACGATTGCAGCTTTAATTGTATAATGAGGAAAGAGGACAAGCGTTTTTTTGAAATTAAAATCAAAATGGAAGATAAAATAGCGCGGATTTTTTGAGCTAATCAAAGTGTAATTTGAATTTTTTAGTTTTTTTTTATTTGTCGATAATTTTTTATTTGTTTAATTCGTCGATGGAAGATTTGGATGGAATGAGATGAAGAGAATCGTTGATTAAGAAAGTGATAAATGAAAATCAGGATTTTTTAATTCGTGGAAAAATTAAGTATCGCGAGAGAAATTGAAAATGATTACGTGGATGAATGACGAAAATAACGAATCGCGAATTATATCATGATTCGCGATTGTTATCGCTGCGACGTCCTTAATTAAAAGAATAATCGTGATAAAGTATAATCTCGCATTTTCCCTCGTCCTTTTTTCTATTTTTTTCATATCTTTCGAAGGTCTACACGAGGAACGAGCGAGGCATCAGAGGACATGTGGAGGCATACGTGGCAGCCTTTGACAAGCACTGGAACCTCGCGCTCGAGGATTGCCTCGAGATGTGGACGCGTAAGGTCAAGAGGAAGGCACCAGCACTAGGTTCGAGATATTTTCTCTCTCTATTCACCCACAAACATACATATAATGTTTGTTTACTTCATTTTGTTACAGTTAGTTGTATAGTTATAACTTTCAAAGTATGTGCTGCACGAAAAAATGTTGTGTGCAAAAGTTACACGGTTTAAAAGGATAAGTAACTTTTGTATACAGGGTGAATTTCATAAGGTGTAACAGACTTTGTTCTAAGGTAGATGGGACTATTACAAACAAAAGTTGCAAATATACATTGGGGATATTTTAAATAGTTTACGAGATACAGGGTTTTAAAGTTGGTCCAATCAGAGCGCGCCGAGAAGCGTTGGACCCGCCCACTCCCGCTCTAATCGTACAGACTGCACAGTGTAGGGCGTTACATTTGGGGTTGCAAAATTCAGAGCAGTCAATTTTATTCATTGTATTATTACGCAGTCATTTTTATTTCTCGGGCATTGGCTGCTAGGGCGGAGAGTGGGCGGCTCCAATGCTTCTCGGCGCATTCTGATTGGACCAACTTTAAAAATTTATATCTCGTAAACTATTAAAAATATCCTCAATGTACATTTACAACTTTTGTTTGTAATGATCCCATCTATCTTAAAATAAAGGCTGATTACATCTTATAAAATTCACCCTGTATAACATTTTGTCGTGCAACGCATACTTTGCACGACGTTGCATGGATCACCCTGTATGTCAATAAACTGCGCTCAATCGCCATTGCCCTAATCGCTCTCTTTACCTTCAATCTCTTTTTATTTTCAACAATTCCAATATCTATTTCGGACGCGTTATAACGTCCGTCATACACGACGAATTCGAAGCAATCGAAACTATCGTGGAACGAAGCGAAAATAAAAGAATCGTTCGTGCAAACTACCGTGTAGGGACGAAATTACGTAATTTGCCGTTGATAAAAGTGAAAAACAAACAGAACAAACGAAATAAAAAAATCCGAGTAATAACTTCGTACCGTTTGGGAACGATTGGAAACTTCGTGCAAAGTTTCCGACAAATTGAGAATCGTAATTGAGGATTGCTTGGTCAATTTTATTACTTTTTCTTTTTGTCTTTCTTTTCATTATTCAATGATTTTTAGGGCGACGAGGAGTCCGCGATTGCAACGAGATTATACGCGACGAAACGGAAAATTGCATTGGACAGTTTCGATACGAGATCGAACGTTTCGATCGCGATACGCGATGGACGACCTTCGTCGCTATCGTCGCGAACAAATTTTCACGGCTAAAATTCACCTCGTACCCTATCTTTCCAACAAATATCGATAACGATAGGCAAACACTCCCTATTTCAAAAATACCGCCAATTTTCCTCGTAATCGTCGCCGTTTGCATTTTTTCGTTCGTCGATCCCCGAGCCAATTATTATTAGTTTTTTTTTTAATTTTCTAAAAAAACAAAAAAATTCCACTGTTTAAAAAAATAAGTTTAACTTGTTATCAATCCTTGATTTTTTTTACTAACACGTTTTCAAACATTGCTAAAATTCATTTCTTAATTTTCATTCGACAATTTTTCTATATTTATGAATTGTGGAAATTCGAGTCATAAATATATCGCGTATGCGTCATGAAGGGGAGGAGGGAGGGGGAGGATGCGTGTGAAAGAGCGTACGCATGCGAGGGACGGAAAAAGGAGAGTGGAGGGGGAGGGGGAGAGAGAAAGAGGAGCGCGAGCGTCGAGGGAAGGGAGGGGTGAGGAACTTTATGTCGATATATATACATATATATACATAAAGCTGGTGGAGGGCACGTGGACCTCTCGTATCGAACGTGGCAGCACTACGTATAGTCAAGGTCGGTCCTTGCCCCTTGTTCGTTGCGGGGGCCCTTAAGGTGTCTCGCGTAATATCGCACCCCCTCTGCTCTTTCCATCTATTTCCTCCTCCTCCTCCTCCTCGTCCTTCTACTACTCCTCCTCCTCCTCCTCCTCCTCCTCCTCCTCCTCCTCCTCCTCCTCCTCCTCCTCCTCCTCGTCCTTTTCTCTTTCCACCTTCCTTTTCGTTCGTTTCTTCTCAATCTCCATGCTTTCAGATCCCAACGACCTATAACAGCAACATACGACGACGACCAAGACGACTCTCTCTCTCTTTCTTTCTTTCGTTCACTCACTCTCGGCTCTCGCACCTGTTTTTACACGCGGCTATTGTCACGATAAAAATCAACCACACAAACTTTGACCCTCGAATCTCTCGCAATCGTGAAAATGCGAAAATTATCGCTTCCACTTCATTCCTTTTTTCGCTCTTTCTTCTTTCTTTTAGCGCGTGGATTGAACGAGACTCGATTCCATCCGAAGTTTTATACGAAGTTTGAGAAATTTGTTAACGTCCGTTATATAAAATTTAATAGTATTATATAAAATTTATTTTTGATTAAAATTGTATTTGTTTATATTATTTTTTATTATTATCGAGTTAATTAATTAACTATTTTTACCGTTTTTTTTTATAAAAAATCAAATTTCTTAATTTTTTTTCCTTATCTACAAATTTTTATTAAAATCGTATTTATCCATTTGGAAAATGATTGCTTGGAAATACGTTTAAATTATTTTTCATTATTCTCGAGCTAATTAATTACATTTCTTAATTTTTTTTTTTGTTTTTTTTCCTTATTTACAATTTTTTTCAAAATTTTATTTGGCCAATTGAAAAAGCTGGCTTGGAAATACTTTCAGACTATTTTCTATTACTGTCGGGTTAATTAATTAATTAAATTCATCGTCATTTTCATCAAATAATAAAATTACTAAATTTTTTTGTTTTTTTTTTCATTTTCTGCAACTTTTGATCAGAATTGCATTTGTCCATTTGGAAACTGATTGCTTGGCAATACGTTTAGAGTATTTTTTATTATTGTCAAGTTATTTAATTAAATAATTTTATTGTCATTTTCATCGGATAATCATATTTCTTAATTTTTTTTTGTTTCTTTTTTTCCTTCCTGACCACATGGGACAAAGTTCACAAGAAACTGTGCAACCTACGAGGGAGCCTCCTCCTCTATGTGTTTTATACGTCAAGTTCCGAGCCGGACGTAGACACGAAAGTGCTTCTACGAGGCACTTTGATATTTTCGATACGTCTCGAAGCTTTTCGTCCTATCCGCGTGTCTCGCTCCCATAATCTAAATCCCATGTGGACTACGAAATCTTACCTCCCCTCGCTATATTATCCTATATCGTCACTAAAAATTACGTTCTAAAAATAGTCGCCAACCTGAAAATAGTTTCGGCATAAAAGAAACAAAAAATTCCAACTTAAATTTTCCATCGCTAGAAAAAAAATTCCTCGCATCGACGAAAACAATATTTATCAAAATCGATCGCCATAAAATCGTTCGTTGTAAAATAAATCGATAAAATCAACGAAGAAGCATCGATCGATTTTTCATTTTTGAAATCAAACTTTCACCCTAATTAAAAAAAAAAAACATTAAAATCCTCTTCTCAATTGTCTTAAAATTTCCCACTTAAAAAAAACAACTTAAAAATAAAAATAAATCCATAACACGAATATCGATCGAAATCGATTTATTTCTTTTCGATTTCCCGCGGGAATTACGAAATATCTAACCGGTCTAAATTTGGTACACGACGATAAAGCGTATGCGAAAGTTGCGCCGAGGGAGAGAAAAGGTATATTGATAAGGGAGACGGAAAGAGCGAGAGGGGGAGACGGGAGAACGACGTCAAGGCGTCGGTAGGAAAAAAAAGAAGAAGAAAAAGAGAGAAAAAAAAGAGGAGAACGAGGGAGGAGGAATCCCAGGGAGGGTTTTGCCCTACTGGCGTACTTCGAGGATCCCAGGGTTGAGAGGTCATTGATACGAGAGCGAACACTCCTCTCCCGGTGTAAGGGGGAGGTTGGTCGGTGTGGGACACGACCTTGAAGCTACGGATGGGAAGCGCGCGCGTGTGAACGGATCGATTGTTGCCGGTACACGTGTCCCACCCGTTGCCTTTGCCGCCTTATTCGTTCACCCCCTCCCCTCCCTCCTCTTCCTCCTTCGCCCTCCCTCCTTCACGCGGTCTCTAGTCCTTCGCCTCCGGGTTGTTTGTCCTGTTTCTCATCGCGCGAGGCCCGCGCCGGCCGAAAGTACCCGGCGAATTTTCGACACGTGCCCTTCGCAAGAATAAACAAGAGAAATCTCAAACTTTCCGACATTTTTTTTTATCGCCGCCTCCCGCCATTTTGTTCTTTTACTTCGTTGAAATCTTTTTTAAAAATTATTATTTGAATTTATTTCCAGTTGAATTTTGGAAAAATTGATGAAGATTGTTTCTGTCATCTTTGAAAAAATTTGGAAAAATGTTTCTTGATCTTTAAATTTTGTATTTTCGAAATTGTGAAATTTTTTAGAAAAACGACAATACCCTCGTCCTGCCTTATTTTTATCGGCGTCTCCCGCCATTTTGTTCTTTTTCTGAGTTGAAATATTTTTTAAAATCGTGGCTCGATCGCCATTTTGTTCGATTTTTCATAATTACGAACACAAAGTCATTTAAATTAATTTCCTGTTGAAATTTTGGAAAAATTGATGAAAATTTGTTTCTGTCACTTTTGAAAAAATTTGGAAAAACATTTATTTTTCTTTTAATTCCGTATTTTCGAAATTACCAACATTTTTTAGAAAAACGACAATACCCTCGTCCATTCTTATTTTTATCGGCGTCACTCGCCATTTTGTTTTTTTTTCTTCGTCGAAACATTTTTTCAAACTCGTAGCTCGAACGCCATTTTGTTTGATTCTTCATAATTACGAACGCAAAGTCATTTAAATTAATTTTCTGTTGAAATTTTAGAAAAATTGATGAAAAATCGTTTCTGTCATCTTTGAAAAAATTTGAAAAAACGTTTCTTTTTCTTTTAATTTTGTTTTTTCGAAATTACCAAAATTTTTTAGAAAAACGACAATACACTCGTTCTTTTTCTTTTGTTTTTAAACCGAGCAATCCACGAAAGAACTCGAAAAAGAAAAATCCTTTCGGCCTGTTCACAGGTTCAACGGCGAGAGTGAAATTCGAGACGGGGGATGAGGACGGCCCGAAGGTCGTCGTTAAGGAGTCAAACGGAAAGACAGAGACCTTGGAGAGACACGTGCCGCAGATGCTCGTCAGAGGAGAGCAAATAGCTATAATCGTCAAAATCAATTGATCGAAAGGAAAAAAAAAGAAAGAAAATAAAAAAGAAAGAATTACCCGGAATTAACGACAGGGATGATTTTTTTTCTCTCGTCCCGTGACGAACGGAAAGAACGTTCTCTCTTGCGGCCGCGAGGCGAACTATAAAAATGGATTCTCCTGTTTAATTTCGTTTTCGTTATTCGCACATCGCACGAAGATGCGGGTGAGAATTCGCGAATTGTTGCCAAAACATCGTTCTCGATCCTCGCATTCTTGGCGTACGACAAAGTTTCGTTTGCGGAAGTCAAAAACGTTTTTTTTCTCTCCCCTCTTTTTTCCTTTCTTTCTCTCCTTCAACAAACGTCTTATAAACATCTTTAACGAAACGATCTTAAAATATTGCGTCAAGTTTGTATTTATGAAGATTATCGCGCGTTTTTTGTTTTTTCTCTTTCTTCTTTTCGTTTTTCTTGTTTTTTTATTATTGCCGTTCTCGCCGTAGCTGTTTCGTTTTTCGTGCGCAAATTTTTCTTTACTTTTTCGAGCAACTTTTGCCCAATATGTCGCTTCGACACGGATGTTTATTCCTTTTGTTTCGTTTATTCGTTGCTGTTGTGTGCTTCGTGCTTTTTATTTCTCTTTTCTTTCGACGATAACTCTTTACGAAATGCGAAAGCTTAGGTAAATATCGTAACGTTGCGTTCCCTCATTGTGTGTGCCTGTGTGTGTGTGTGTGTGCGTGTGTCGAGTCATTTCAAAATCATCGATTCACGAGAAGCTCTCTTCTCTTTCGAGCTAATCGTATTATACACACACACACACACACACACCTACACATACACAGACTCAAACGCACGTACACAGAAATAAACATACGTACGAGTATAAATAAGCGAGGCATATCATACGATTTGTGTGTTGCGCACACTCTCTCGTCTCGTTGAAGGCCTTGGACAGTGCGAGCTCGACGACGATGCGCCTTTATAATTGTGCACAGAGTTTTACCAGCTTCGAATCGAGGCGAGCCTCGCTACGTGTCTGTTGTTTTGTACTATCTACCGGACATTATATATATATATATATATATATATATGTCCGGTATGTATATATATGTGTGTGTGTGTATCTTCGTGCATACCTTTGATCGCGATACGAATTATACAATATGGAATAACGGCACAGAAATATTATATATATATATATTACATGGAGAGAGAGAGAGAGAGAGAAGAAAATTTCTAGAAGAAGAATATATACAAGGTGAATTTGATAAGATGTAAGAGGGAGTATTTTAAGGGAGATGGGATCATTACAAACAAAAGTTGCAAATATACATTAGGGATATTTTTAATAGTTTACGAGATATACATTCTTGAAGAATGGTCCAATCAGAGCGCACCGAGAAGCGTCGGAGCCGCCCACTCTCGCCCTAGAAATAGCACAGTGGAGAGTGTTACGTTTGGGGTTGAAAAATTCAGAGCAGTTAATTTTATTTACTATATTATTACGTAGTCATTTTTATTTCTCGGGCATTGGCTGCTAGGGCGGAGAGTGGGCGGCTCCAACGCTTCTCTGCGCAGTCAGCGAAATTCAGAGCAGTCAATATCCGAGAAATAAAAATGAGTACGTAATAATATAATAACTAAAATTGACTGCTCTGAATTTTGTAACTCCAAATGTAACCCCCTAGACTGTGCTATCTCTACGACTAAGGTGGGAGTGGGCGGCTCCAACGCTTCTTAGGGCGTTCTGATTGGACTAACTTTAAAAATTTATATCTCCTAAACTATTAGAAATATCCCTAATGTATATTTGCAATTTTTGTTTGTAATGATCCCATCTACCTTAAAATAAAGTCTGTTGTATCTTATGAAATTCACCCTGTATATGTATAATGGGACATGTGTATATTGAGTTTTCGAGAGCGGGAGATCGTGGCAAAATATTGAAATATTTGCACGAGAGGGTGAGACAAGCCAATAATTATAGGAATAATAAAGCAAACACAGTCGTGAGAGTACCTTGAAAAATAGAAAAAAGAGAAAATAAATTACAAAAAATAGAAAGAAAAGAGAAAAAAAATGACAATCGACTCTTGGACTCTAACCACGAACCGACAAGGTCTCGTTCACGTCATATAGCTTATTGTACGAGAAATACGGGAGAAAATTCTTCGCCTATTTTCCGTTAGAGTTTATCATATATGTTGTAAAATATCCTTACAAGGTTTTGCAAGGTCGACGTCGAGAAGCATACGAAAATTGTTACGTCGTACGAAATAACCGGGAGTGATAGATCGTATTTGAGAGAAACATTGTAATTTTTTCTGAGAAATAAATCAAAAGTTTGATCGAATTGTAATTTTATTTTTCGTTTCAATCAAATTATTTTAATAGCTTGAGATTTAATTTAATTTTTTTACTAGGAATAAATCAATAATTTTATTTTTATTTTTAATCAAATTAATTTAATACATTGATATTTAATTTACCTGCGACAGATTTTTCTAAAATCAAATTAATTTAACGGATCGAGTCAATCTATTAATATTCGCTTAAATCACATCCTGACAAATTCTCAAAACAAAAACATACGCAATAATAAATCAAAAATTATTTCACCGTTAAAAAAAAAATCACAATTACATTTCTGTTTTTGTAATTCAATCGAAGCTCGATCAGAAATGTGTTTTTTCTTAAAAAAAAATGTCTCCTACCCATTTAAAACGCGTGCCTATCGATAAAGCACAAAAGGACGATAGGTGAGAGGGGAGGGAAGGAGGGGAAGGTCCCCAAGAACTTACAACCATCAAGAGTCATCGATCATTGTTCCCGGCGCAAAGTGCGAGAATGACAAACGTTCGCGACTCGACGTATCTATGTACGCCCATTAACTGAAAAAAAAGAACCCCGCGGCACAACGAGCCAGCCATCCACTCGCTATCTAAACGCGCTTGTCTCGACAAACGTCGACGATCGAGTGTCGCGGGTTGTGACAAAAAAAAAAAAAGAAAAAGAAAACAGCAAAACAGAAAGAAAGAAACCGAGGTTCCCGCACTTTTTACAAACTCGCCGGTATGTCTTTATTAGCGCGTCGCCCATACGTCAAGGAGGTGTCCGTTCCGACAATGACTTTATCTACTGCGCGCTCGCGACGTCGTCGTGCTTAATATCTCATATAAATGCATAAATATGCACGAGTCTTTCGATACAGCGACTAGGTAAGAAAAAACAAGCAAATATCGTTTTTCCTAACCCTCTACTTTCCTCCTTGCTCTTCCCGGTCGATCAAAAAAGAAAAAAGAAAGAAAAAAAAAAAACAGAAAAAATATCACGTTGCCTCGTCACCTTCCCGATTATTTTTCACACGGTCACTGACACGAGAGTATTGCGCGTCATATTTCTAATATTCCTCGGCGTATTTCATCCGTGCAGTTGAGAGAAAAAAAATGCACACACAAACAGACAGTCCTCTCTTCCCACCCCCCCTCCTCTCGCTGATTCTAGGTTCGATGCACCAAAAGTGCATCGTTTCATCCTGTCAGGATGAAACGAGTCGGGGCTGCATTTTGGCCGCGCATGCGCGATGGGATATGCGGTGAAAGCAAGCGCATTAAGATCCGCAGCGCAAAGAGGGGCGACGGGGGGAGGGCTAGATTGGGGTGGGAGAGGGGGGCAAAAGATATAAAGTAGTAAGAAGACGACAGAAAACATAGGGGGCGGTGCAGTCGGTCTTCTTCCACACACACACACACAGAAATATATATACTGTGTGCATGTGTGTGTGTGTGTGTGTGTGTGTGTGTGTGTGTGTGTGTGTGTGTGTGTGTGTGTGTGTGTGTGTGTGTGTGTGTGTGTGTGTGTGTGTGTGTGTGTGTGTGTGTGTGTGTGTGTGTGTGTGTGTGTGTGTGTGTGTGTGTGTGTGTGTGTGTGTGTGTGTGTGTGTGTGTGTGTGTGTGTACATATGTACGTGTGTACCATTCCCGAGGGGCCCTCTCACTTTCGCTCTCCGGAGAAAGTCTAGCGCAAACCTCTCGGCGGCTCAATCAGCTCTTACTCGCTCTTGTACACGTTTAAAAGTGGATACGAGTTCTCTTTGCGGGGGTTCTCTCTCCTTCTCTCATTCTCGCGTACATTTTCCTCCTGCACTTTTTTATATATACATACATACAAACAAACATACATACATACATACATACATATATATTTGTGTATAGACATATATTATTATTATTATTATTATATATCATATATTAGTATATTATATTATATTATATTATATTATATTATATTATATTATATTATATTATATTATATTATATTATATTATATTATATGATATATTATATTATATTATATTATATTATATTATATTATATTATATTATATTATATTATATTATATCATATAGTATATATTATATATTATATATTATATGTTATATATTACATATTATATATTATATATTATATATTATATATTATATATTACATATTATTATGATTATTATTACATTATATGATATAATATAATATCATATATTATATATATATATATATATAAACCGGCGAAATATAGCGAGCAACAACACATTTAAAAACCTACATACATACATACATACATACATATATATATATATATATATATATATATATATATATATATATATATATATATATATATATATATATATATATATATATATATATATATATATATATATATATATATGTATATGTATATATATATATATATATATATATATATATATATATATATATATATATATATATATATATATATGTATGTATGTATGTATGTAGGTTTTTAAATGTGTTGTTGCTCGCTATATTTCGCCGGTTTTTCTTTGTTTTTCTCTTCTTTTTTTTTTCTTAACTCGCTCTCACGGGGAACAAATGCGATTATGCTCGGTCGGTGAAAGAGGCGAACGGGGGAAGAACAGGGTAGAATACGAAAACATCGAAGCCAAGTGAAAAGGCTGTAGAGCATTCGTCGCGTCTCTCCCGTCGCTCTATACTTAGTGCGGTTTTTCTTTACCCCGCGGGCTAACTCACTCACTCACTCTTTCTCTCTTTAGCTCTCTCGCTCTCTTTCTCTCTGTCTCTCTCACTCTCTCTCTCTATCGAGAACTCACAGCGGGACGGAAGAGCGAGAGAGAGAGAATGGCAGCGGGGGGTTAATGCACTCCTAGAACCATAACCTTAGGTGTTCTTAAAGCCTCTGACTAGAAAAAGAGAGAGAGAGAGAGAGAGAGAAACGTGCCAGCTTTGCAAGTCTCTCTCTCTCTCTCTCTCTCTCTCTCTCTCTCTCTCTATCTTTCTCTCCCCCTTACTCGAGCTAGAGAAAGAGGTTCGAGGTGTAACTCCTGACTTAGCTAGCCTAGGCCAGCATAGTACGTTTATTTGCCTCTCTCTCTCTCCCTCTCTCTCTCTCTCTCGCCCCTTTCTCTCTGTCCCTCCCTCTTCCTCCCTCTCACTCTCGCGCACCCGACCACCGCACGAGAGAGCGACTCGTAACGCGCAACCTAGGTCGATGCACCTTCGACACTTTTTTTCCCTTCTTTCCTCTCTTCGGTCTCTCTCGTGAGGTTTTTTTTATATTTTTTCGTTCACTCGTACGTGGCGTTGTTCACTTACCCCCACGTGTACGCGATGCGACCCCCTCCCCCTTCTCACCCTTTAGCGCCCTCGTCGTGCAAAACTTAAGTTCGTACCCCTCCCGGAATATTGTCCAGACGCGAATAAAGAGAGAGAGAGAGAGACAGAGAGGGATGAAAGTTTCGAAACGAGGGTGGGAAATATGTTTTCTTTTTCTACTTTTTTTTTGTTCTGCTCTGTTCTCTGCAATCGAGCAATAGCTTCCTATCGTCAGTTTTTACTTTGTCGCGTTTCTTTTTGTGAATTTTCTATGAAAAGTTTTTTGCTGCTGCTGTCCAAAGTTAGCGATTCGAGGAAACGTTCTGTTTTTACCTATAGGAGGGAATCAACGTTGTCCGGGGTCGAGCAGGTTGTGTTTCGTTGGACAATTGAATCGAGGTAAAAAAACAAGCAATTTTTTTTTCTCGATTTCAATTTTTTTCTTCTTTTAGCGAGAATTCGATCGCGATGTTTACTCCGGTTGATCAGTTCGACAGGACGAACGAGGGGTGACGATTAGATCATGCCTGACGTAATTAGATCCAGAAATTGGGCGAATCGTTAATTTTCTTTTCAATTTTTTATCATTGTTTTTTACAATAAAATAATTGAAGGTAATCTTTAATTGTCGTATTACATTGATATTAAATTGATCGAACGATGTATCGACATCGATAGCCACTAGGAAGATTGAAAGATTCTCGAATGAACGCGGTGAAAGTGAACCGTAGATAAGCACCGCGAAGTTGAGAGGAAAAGTCCAAGTGCCTTATAATATCGGCTAATATTATATCTATATATATAATATATTAATATTATTATAAGTATATATAATTATATAATAAATTATAATAATATTAATGTATATCTATATATAATAATATGTAATATAATATAATATAACATAATATAATATATCATAATATACTATATTATATTTAATATAGGTACTATAATATAATATATTATAATATATTATAATATATTATAATATATTATAATATATTATTATATATTATATATTATATACTATAGGTATTATAATATTCTATATTATAATATATTATATATTATATGCTATATTATAATATATAATATAGCATATGCTATATTAATATTATAATATATAATATTTTATAATATATTATATATTATAATATACTAAATATAATATATTATAACATATTATAGGATATATATTTTATATTATAATATACTATAATATAACATATTATAGGATATATATAGTATATATATATACTCGTATATATATATATATATATTATAATATGTATCAAGGGACAACTGTGTGTCTCAGCTGTTGCACAGATATAAAATATATACGACGAATATGCGTTACAACCGTGGGATATTGCGCAACTAAAATCCACACGAGTACTCACGATTTTCCTGCATTTTCCTTTTCTTATTATATATTTTATACGCGATATAAATTCATTCTGCGATTATGCAGCTACGTATGAAGAAGAAAAGAAAAAAAATTCATTGCGCGTCTCTATCGATATTCTTGGCAGCATTTTCGATTTCGATAATCGATCTCTCGATATTATTTCTTACGTTCTCTCGTCGTTAAAATATTTCCCATGCCGAGGATTATAAACGTGCGTGGGTGGATAAAAATTGTATCAGCGTTTTATTAAAAATAATCTTCGCGAACGATAAACGTCCGAGGGCTGTCCGAGAAACGGGCCAAAATCAACTCTAATAAAAGTCAGCGAGCGAGTGTGACTTTTCGTAACTCTACATATATATATATATATATATATATATATATATATATCACAGCCGACTCGTCATCTTCCTCTCGACTCCCGCATCAACGTCCCGCACTCCTACACACGCTTCACGAATGGACTATCATCAGAAATAGGAAACAGTAAGTACTCCGAGAAACAGAGATAGACACAGAGAGAGAGAGAGGCTATTACTGCAATATTTAAATATATATAGAAATTTGAATTTGAATAAAATTCAAATTTCAATTTTTTATTTATTAATATTAATATACTACAATATAAAATAATATAATATAATATAATATAATATAATATAATATAATATAATATAATAATAATATAATATAATATAATATAATATAATATAATATAATATAATATAATATAATATAATATAATATAATATAATATAATATAATATAATATAATATAATATAATATAATATAATATAATATAATAATATATTATTATTATTATATAATATAATAATATAATATTATATTAATATAATATTTTTCAATTTAATAAATAAATTAAAAATCCAAATTTGATTTATATATAAATTCAAACTTATATATATGAATATTCAGATATATATATATATCATATACATTTGAATATATATATATATATATATATATATATTCAAATGTCTGAGCAATATAAATATATGTGTGTGTGTGTATGCAGAGAAATAGAAGAGAGGAGGAGGAGGAGGAGTAGCAGCGACGTTGAAAATAAACTCTTAAACGTCCCTGACGAGGTGGTAACGTTGAGTTTGCCGGGAATAGTATGTTGAGGCCCGTGATTTGCACTTCCTAGTCGTACACGGATAGGCGCTCGGTCAAGTAGCAGAATACGGTAAACACACGCACTATACGAGGCGAATCTAGTTATATAGCGATATAAAGTTTGCATACCAGCGATATAAACGCAATATACGCGAACTATACGAGCACCGAAGTTGCGTTCGCGCGAACATCGGGACACACGCGCTAAAAGAAACAAAGAAGTTTCTTCTTTTATTGTTTTCTAGCTAGCCCCCCCGACGTTCGTGTAAACCTGGGTAAATAAGGGCACGCACATTGTCACGCGACTTTTCTTTTGTTGTTGTTTTTTTTTCTTCTTTTTTTTTCTTTTCTCTTCTTTTTCAAACTCTCCCGTTCTTATCGCTCAAGTTTATAGACACGTAACGATATACTCGAGCTCGCGGACTAATCGCGATGATTATTTAAATTTTCAATTTAGCGACGCACGTCGCGTACGAACGAAATCAAACGGTGAAAAAAAAAAGAATCATCGGAGTTCCGTGCAATGCAGATTTATTTTTAGATCGATAATAATATCTTGATAATTTATATTTGTGTATTATAAAAATAAGATTAATTAGCAATAAGAACGATAATGAGACAATTCATTTATAATATACATATATACATATATACATATAACAATTATTATTCTGCGTCGAAATAATAAAAGAAAATAACTTTTTGTTTTTTTCATTTTTTCTTTCGTCAATTTCGACAATCGTCGTTTTGCATCAATAATAAATACTCCGGTATACGTCGACGATATTTTGAGAATGTTTTTCCTCGCTGATAGCGAGAAGAGCGCGTCCGTTTGTTTTTCATTTTCGTAATTGCTATTGTTTTCATCGTTGTTCCTTTTTTTTCTTTCTTTTATTCTTTTTTATTCTCACAGCTCTTTGGCGTTAAATTCTCCGTACGTGAAGTTTTATCGTGCATACCGTATTGTGTATACAAAATTAACAATAATAATAAGGTTGAGTCACGCGTTTGCCGATGATGGGAGCGGGTGGCGGAGAAGGGGGAGGGGGGGGGGGGGGGGGAGTCGGGGCCTTCGGGAGAGTAAAGAAGGGCCTTGGCGAGCTTGCCCCGGGCAAGGCGAGAGATCTCCCGTCTCCTCGTTTCAAATTCTCTCTCTCTACCTATCTTTCTCTCCCCCCCCCCCCCCCCCCTCCCTCCCTGCCAATCACTCTTTCTCTCTCTCTCTCACTGTCTCTTCTCTCTATTAATATTGCCGATATATTTGTGCGCGCGTGCTTCCTCTTGCCCCCCCCCCCCTCCCCCCTCCTTCTTCAACTTTCCATCCTGTTCCAGCCTCTCTGACATCTCCGATCAGGATCGTGCATGCGCATGCGCACAATATACACGCCTATATAACAGTAATAATAATAGTAAAATAATAATAATAATAATTGTTTAGGAGAGCAATAATAATAATAATAATAATAATGATAATAAATATTGAAATATATAGTTATAATCGTATGTACAAGAGGGAAATCGTGCAAACATTCGCGAAATAAGAAGGGTTTGCCGGAAGTGGAGCACGTTGCGTGGGTGTGCAGACGAGTCGCCCGCCCGTTGAACGAGACGATCGAGGCTCGCCTCGATCGAATGATCGATGTCTATAATAGAGCGATAAGCGAGATTTAGAATTTATGCCAATAATTTTGAAATAAATCTTGACGACGACAAATTTCTGTTAATAAATAAAAAAAAAAAATAAGGTAAACGAACTTTCGATAAATTGTTTCTCAAAAAAATTTAAATATGTAAATCGATTAGAAATCGATATTTTTCAAATAAATTCGTTATTTCTTTCGCGTTTAACGAACGAATTTTTAATTCTCGTTTTATTTCTGCTTTTTCGTGCTTTCTTCTTTCGGTTTTGTTTTTTAATCGTTGAACAAATAAAAGTTTCTATGAAAAAATTTAAAAAACAAAATAAACAAACTTTCGATAAATTGTTTTATCAAAAAAATATTAATATTTCGATCGCTAAGAAATCCGGATATTTTTCAAATAAATTTGTTTCTCGCTTAAGAAACGATTTTAATTTCTATTTATCTTTTGCTTTTTCTTGCTTTCTTTTTTTGGTTTTTTAATCGTTGAAAAAAAAATAAATAAAAGTTTCTCTCGTTTAATCGGTCGAGAGGTAAAATCTAACAATAAGTTTGTTTATTGTAGTTGGAGTTATAATTGAACGTTGGTGGAAGAAGTTGGGAGAAAAGTCGAGTGCGGAACACGTGTACTTGACTCGGGTCTCTGTGGCTGTGTGTTTGTGTGTCTATGTGTGTGTGTGTGTGTGTGTGTATGCGCGCGCAGATATACAACAATCTCCGGGCTATTCATCCGCTGGTCCCGCCGTCCGCGTTCGTTTCTCTACACCGGCGTTACTACAGCCACTGCCGTTTTGCCGGCCTCTCTCGCATTTCGCTCTCGTGCTCGCACGATCACGACCTCAACGCGCGAGAAACCAAGAGAGAGAGAAAGAGAGAGACGGACGATACGAACCAAGAGAGCTTCAACTTCGAGCGCTCGAGTTGCACCTTGACTGACTGCCATAATTTCTCTCTCCTCCTCCTCTCCAGAGAACACACAGCGACACGTATTTTATACAAACATACGTATAAATTTCTGTGGTTCTCTCTCTCTCTCTCTCTCTCTCTCTCTCTCTGTCTGTCTGTCTGTCTCTCTCTCTCTCTCTCTCCCTCTCTCTCGTACAGATTTTATCTCAAAAGAAATAAACGAAAGAAAAAAAACAATCGTTTTTACTACTAAATTGCAATCTTAAATTGAATTACAAAAAAAAAACAATTTTGGGAAAAAAAAATGATTTTTATCCTGAAATTTTTCACGGACAAAATTTCTCGTGTTGACCTTGGAATCGTTGGAATTTAAATATAGTCCTTGTTATTTAGCATTTTGGACAAAAATCTTTCCTACTGCTAAATAGCAATTTCGAAATTGAATGGAAACAAAAGCAAAATTAGTTCGGTAAAAAAAAAATACGAACGTTTTTTTTTCTTTGCAGGAAAAACATTCTCTCGACCTTCCTTTGTAATCGTGTCGATCAAAATACAATTTTGTTTACGATTCACGGTCGAAAATGAAAAAGATCGTTCTTACACCTAAATTGCAATTTCGAAATTGAATTACAAGAAAAAATGTAAATTTGGGAACAAAAATGATTTTACCCTGAAATCTTTCACGGACAAAAATTTCTCGTGTTGACCTTGAATCGTTGGAATTTAAATACAGTCCTTGTTATTTAGCACTACGAACAAAAATCTCCCCTACCACTAAATAATAATTTCGAAATTCAATGCAAACAAAAGAAAATTGTTCGTTAAAAAAAAATTCGACCGTGAATTTTTTTGATTTTTTTTTTTTCGAAAACAAAATCTCTGGCCCTTCCCTTGCAGCCGTTTCGATCAAAACACAATTTTGCTCTCGATTCACGGTCGATTTCATTCGACAAATACATCGTTAAATAATAATAAATAGACCTTCGTCGTTTATTCCTAATTTGCTTCTCGCATTGTTGACGTCCATCGACATGGAAAAATATACAACGAAAAAAAAAAACATTTATACATAACCAAATAGTGGACTAGAGAGTAAAAAATGGCAAACTCGAAGTATTTCCTTGAGCAAAAACGTGCTGCTAGTTTTTACTATGCGACGATACGTAAGTCACGAGGTTACAAGTTAATCCAGGGGATAAGACACCCGGGGAATAACGATGGATGTTCTATAAGGAGCGTCTTTCCGTTTACCGTACACACATAAAAAAAAAAAGTTGAGATATACGCGCAATACGTACGTATGGTAAACGTTAGGTCGCTCTCGGCAATGTAAAGCGTCAAAGTTGCGCGCGCACGGGTGTGCGCATGTCACGTGCCCGGCGTAACGCGCATCGCCGTTCATCCCCTCTCCCCCCAAAGCTGCGCCACCGCGCCGTATCTCGTCCGGTTACGCGACGCGGCTCAGAGGTCTCGGTCAAAGATAGAGAGAGAAAGAAGAGAGAGAACATTCGTGAGCCATATATCAGCCGCGCATGCGCGTGTTGGTTCGCGCATGCGCGTGTGAGAGTCCGCGCATGCGCGTATGAGCGCCGAGTGAGACACGGCCCTTTTTATGTTGCGGTTAGAGCGCGCCGGTGTACTATAATCCTGACTGCGGACCCTGATTTACGAGCGAGCCGTGACCGAATTTTCTGTTGACGCTTTTTCAAGGTTCGACGAGCGCGAACGAACGAAGCGGAGCTCATGGTTTTTCTATCTCTTTCTCTCCGTCTCTCTCTCTCTCTCTCTCGAGTTTGTTCGCTCTATCTCTCGCGCAAACGCGAGGTAATGGGCGCCCTTCGTTTTCTGTTACACACTTTTCTATATCTCGCGGGCTCGGCTTCTTTTTTATCGTCCCGCCTGCTTATATACACACTTGGAGGGCCTGCAGGCAAAATGCTCGATCGATTACAAGGCCTGATAGAAATATTGGGAGATCTTTATTCGACGATCACGTTCGAGTGGGATTCGATTCGTGAATTATAATTAAACGATTACGAAATTTATCGATTCCGATAATTGACGAAATTTCGTTTTATTCGTTGCTTCGGGACTTTTTTTTTTCTAATGTCGAAAGCGTCGCTGCGAATCGATCTTCGAACGAGACATTTTTTTAATCGCAGGGTAATTAAGCGAAGAAGATGAATAAATTGGGAAAAATAAAGAAATTATTTTCACGTCGCTCTTATCGCTTTTTTTTGGATTTTGAAGAAACGTCGAGACTGTTTGCCAGCTCGAAACGAATCGCGTAATCGACCAAATATTGAAACTTTATGAAATCTTGATTTACATCCAACTGCTAATATTTTCACGAAAATTCGACGACCGATTAATTATTTTTATCGATCGATCAGTTTTATTTTGAGTTTTGTCGTTTCTAGAACACGACGTTGTTGAAAATCTCGAGAGGCGCTCGTTAATTCCGGAACGAGGATGTTAATTGAATTTATTTCGATCGTAATAAACTCATTCGTCCTAATTATCTCGATCTTGATTCAATTTAAAATCCGTTATTTTTACAATCGATTTAATTTCGCTAGAATTAAAAATCGTTTTGTTTAAATTGTTTTCGTTATTATCGTTTTAATTTCACCTCGGATTGAATTCGTTCGAATTAACTTTATTACGCGGTAATTTAATTTCGCGAGGTTGAAATCAAACAAACAAAAGAAACAAAAATACAAATAATGCGCGCGCGAACAAAGAGAGCGCCACAAGTCGATTCGCGAGAATGAGCTCACGACAGGGCTCGAGTCAAGGTCCCGTCCCAATTTGGGTTCGAAGACCTACACTGGATAGGAGGATAGGTCACACAAATCTTGAGCGTTACGTCGAGGAGTGAGAGAGGAAGAAAAAAAGAAGAAGAGGAAAAAGGAGAAGAAGAAGAAGACAGAGAGAAACGAAGAGGCGAGTTGTCTCGCTCGCTTTTGCTTCGCACGTCGTTGTCGGCGAATCTTAAGGTCATTTACTTTTACCGTCTCGTATGTAGACGCGCACACACATGGGGATTTTTTTTTTAAATATATATGTATACAAATTCAAGGTTTTTTCGGTGTCTTTTCAGCTGCAAGATAGTTCGATTCTCGCAAAAGCCTGATGGGTTTTTAGCTAGAGAGGTAGAGAGAGAGAGAGACAAAGAGTGAGAGTGAGAGAGAGAGAGAACTGCAACATTTTCCTCATGGAGCTCATCGTCTTTAAACATTGTTGGTCCAACTTGACGTAATTTTATTGCTATTCCCGCATAATAGTTGATAACAAAGCCAAAATTAAAAAATTAAAAAAACAAAAAATTTCATAATTTTTAAAACAAGGAACAATAAACATATACAAACGGAAAAATTTGTCGTTGAAACTAAAAAACGAAAAAACGCAAAACGATTACAAACCTGGATTTTTTAATTCCTTCGTTTTTTTTATCTCTCATGGAATTTCGCGTAACCTCACGTTCTCAAAATTTCTCGATCGAACCCCACGGTGTGGAATGAAAATAGTGAGAAACGTCTTTATTCGTATAAATGACCGTAGTCGGGTGAGAACGAAGATAGACCAGGGGCGATAGCAAATGTGTATATTCTCTAGCCCCCCTCCCCCTGCCCCCTTGCTCGTTTCTTGCTCATCCATCGTTACCCCCACTTCCTGCTACTCGCCGCATTCTCCCCACTTCTCCTACTCGTCTTTGCGAGGGCTAGCCACATGCTCGTACAGCGACGATCGGAAATGAGCGAGGGAGGCGCGGTTATAAGTAAATTCGTATAGATACACAGATCTATATATAATATTAGTTATTATATATTATATTTTGTATTAATATATATAATATAATATATGATATATTGATGTATATTATATTATATTATAATATATTATATTATATTATATCATATTATATTATATTAATTATATTATAATATATTATTTTATATTATATTATATTATATTATATTATATTATATTATATTATATTATATTATATTATATTATATTATATTATATCATATTATATCATTTTATAAAATATAATTATAATATATTATATTATATTATATTATTTTATATTATATTATATTATATTATATTATATTATTATAATTATATTATAATATATTATTATAATTATATTATAATATATTGTGATATATTATATTATATTATTATAATTATATTATAATATATTATTATAATTATATTATAATATATTATAATATATTGTGATATATTATATTATATTATTATAATTATATTATAATATATTATAATATATTATAAAAATATAATATTATATTAATATTATATAATATATAAAAAATACTTTCGCATCGCGTGGAGTCACGCACGACTCCGATACCACGTGCCACGAGTAGCTCGCCGTGATTTTCTCTCTCTTTCCTTCCTTCTTTCTTTCTTTCTTTCTTTCTTTCTTTCTCTCCTTCACTCTACGATCCTTCCATACGTCGCGGTAAACGTATCGTGGTAGCGAACTAACAAAAAAAAAATAAAAAAGGGAAAGAAAACGAGAGAGAGAGAGAGAGCGAGAACCATGGCGCGTACGTTTCCGTTAGAAAAAGACAGGGACGCAACACACCGAGATATCCGAGATCGGAGTATTACAAGGCGAGCCGTCGCGCGACTATGACGTGGAAGGACGCGTTGAATCGGTCTTAATGGGATTCGCGCGAGAAACAGTTTCTAATATATCGCGTTCTCTCTCTACACGTGTGCATCTCCGTGTCTCTGTGAGTGTGGGTGTGCAGCAGATAATTTTCAAGATTACAGAAAAATTCCTTTTTCCTTTTTTTTTAATAACTTTTTCTTCTTCTTTTCTCTCCAATTCTCAAATTCTTCCAGCTCTCGACTGTCTTCGTCTCCAATAAAAACTATACCATACGTTTCTTTTTTTTCTCTCTCTCTCTCTCTCTTTCTGTCTTTTTGACAAATGATTTCATTTCCATCCGAGCAAAAATAAAAAATAAAAAAACCGAAAAAAACTTCTTCCCAATTTGATAAAGAGCGTCCTAGATTCAAGCAGCCTTTCCTCCTCCCATCCATAAATTAAAATTATCCCCGTATAAACGCGTAATGAAAAATATGCGTATATTTCGTTCCAGTATAATCGCGATCGATTTAATTCAAACCTCGTGTGTGTTAACGCGCGACGCGTTATTTCTACATTCTTCCTCTTCTTTTTTTTTTATTCTTCTTCTTTTTCTACACGCCATCAATCCCCCGGCGATAAATTCAAATGCAACGATATATAATCGCGTTACGACATCTTTAAATTCTATCGATTATCGTGCTCGTCTCGTCGAGGAGATATCGCACGCACGATGGTGATAGTGAACATTGTGGAGTGGCGGTGGCGCGACGAACAGTAAAAAAAAAACTAAGGGAGAGGAGGGGAGGGGAGGGGGACCTCTCAACATACGAAGGTTGCACATCGCCCTTACATCCAAAGGCCTATCTATCGTTTCGTTTCTCATCGATCAATTTTCTTTTTTCTCTCTCTCTCTCCCTCTCTCTCTTTTTTTCTTACGTATAAACACACACCTCCGGGGTTTCGCTCTCTATGCCATTCGCGCTATCGCTTCTCTAGGCTCTGATATTTATCGAACGTAACCCCGGCGCAATACTAAACAGACACACAGACACACACACACAGACACACACACACACTAGACAGTTTTGGCCCTCGGCCCTGGGCCACACGATGACGAAGGCCATCGCGTAACCGAGCGAGAGAATAACGAGCCGCCGTGGCGGCGGCGAGTTGTGGAGTAGGAGAGCTGTACAGGGGGAGGGGGGAGTAAATTAGCGGGAGGGGGAGGGCGTTCGGTGCGCGCGCGCGCGAGCGAGCGAGGGGGGAGAGGAGCGAGGGCTTTGCTAGTGTAAATTAGAGAGTAGAATAAGAGGAGGAGGAGGGGTGGGGGGAGGGGGTTACCGGCAAGATGACGAAGACGAAATCGTATTACGCGCATACTTTTCCTATCTTACTTCCTTCTTCCCGGTAATACTAGGTGCAACGAAAACGCGGGAGCTCGAGACACTTTTGAACTGTATCGGTACGAGGAGAGCCGAGAGCTCGACGGTGATGAATCTCGGTCCGACGTTAGAACGAGACGGGCATACGGGTTACGCGTAATAGTAATAGTAGGATGATATTGGTGAGAGAGGGTGGAGTGGGAAGGGGGAGGGAGAAAGAGAGTGAGAAAAGCGAAGGTTGACCTAGACTGAAAATAATTTTGTACAGAGCTATACGAGAGCACCTTGCCTGGCTACACGTAGATCTGTATAAAGGAAAATATCTCGATACAGTAATTCGTCGTTCTCGATTAGATCGAAATTTTGAATTTTGGAAGTTTGGAATTTTTTTTTTACGGGGGGGGGGGTCTGAGAAAATACGAAACTAATATTATTATAGTAGTTCGATTAATTTTTCAATGATGTCGAGATTATTGCACGGACAAGATTAATTACGAAGTCCGAATTTTTGAATTTTGAAAGTTTGGAATTTTTTTTTTGCAAATTTTTGTGAAATAATGCGAATCTAGTTTTATTGTCGTAGTTCGATTAATTGTTCAATGATCTTACAATTTTTGCATGGACAAGATTAATTATGAACACCGAATTTTTGGATTTCGAAAGTTTGAATTTTTTTTTGGAATTTTTTCTGAATAAATACGAAACTAATATTGCTGTGGTTGTTTGATTGATTGTTCAACGATCTCGCAATTATTGCACGGACAAGATTAATCACGAACTCCGAATTTCTGAATTGTGAAATTTCGGATTTTTTTTTTTTTGGCAATGTTTCTAAGATAATCCGAAATTAATATTTTTATCGTAGCCGAATTAGTTATTCAATGATCTCGCAATTATTGCACGGGCACGATTAATTACGAAAAAGGCCGTTAAAAAAAATACAAATACGAATTTTTAGTTAGAAAAACGTTAGAAAAAATACAAATACGAATTTTTTTGGTTTTTTTTTTGTGAAGCAAAATTATCGAACCAATGAAATCGCGTTTCTCACTCCCGAAGAAATCGGCGTTTTTCCTCCAATGCCAATTTTTTTAGCATTTTTTTTTGTTTGCGGGAATTCGGTGAAACGCAACGATATTACAAAAAATAGAAGAAAAAGAAAAAAAAGGGGAGGGGAGAGAACGAAAAATCGAGATAAGACTCGAATTTGCCGATGCGAAACCGACTCTCGGTTGCAACCGAATCGATCACGATCGCGATCGCGACGAGGGGATCGAGCGTATCGCACACACACATACACACACACACACACACACACACACACACACACACACACATTGTTGGAGATGACCGTATAACCAAGCCAAGCGCGGTTTTGCTGCTTATCGAGACACGATCTTCTCGCCGTTACGGAGCAAAACCGCCGCGCGACGAGAGAGTTGCCTCTCTCTCTCTCTCTCTCGGTCTCTCGTCGTTAGCCGAGAGGGAGAAATATCGCACACAGGTATATAAACAGGGATCTCCCATTCATAAAATCGAAGCAAACCGAAGTCTGCGATCGTTTTCATTTTTTCACCTTCTTTATTAGAAATCGACGTACGTCGATAAAAATCGATTTATTTATCGAAAAAAAAAACAATAATAATAAATCAAAACAATAAATTCTTATCATTGCTCGTGGTAAATAAAATTGTTCATCGATAACAAAAATATTGACGACGAGATGAAAAAAAAAGGGAAAAATCAAAAGAACAATATTTACGGGATTGAAAAAAAAGAGATACTTTCTCATTAATAACAAAAATATTGACGACGAGATAAAACAAAAAAAAACAACGAAAAATCAGAAGAAAAATATTTATGCGATGGAGAAGAATAAGAAGCGTTTGTGTTTCTTCGCGTCAACAGGAAAGATTATTGTTTCGTAACGTCGATAAATTTGCGAAAAAATGTCACGAAAAACATATCGCGTTTTTGTACAATTTAAAGAAAAAAAAAAAAAATTCAAAACAAAAATCAGTCGCGTGACGAAAAATCGTTACTTGATTAATTTCCGTTACGTCGTCAGGAACGAGGCGTTTCAATATCGAGGATGAACGATCGATAAAGCGTTCGAAACGAGTTTCCTCCTCCCCCCTCCCCCTCCATCACCCCGTCGGACCGTGTCTCTACCTTGCAAATTTTAACCGTTCGCACAAGGGCAAAAATATTATTAAAAAAGAAAAAGAAAGTAATAAAAATTTTTAAGTGATAATAATAATAATAATTTACAGGTAAATCGCTGCAACGTATCGAACTTCCGCCGATGATATTCACCGCTTATCGTCCCTCGATTGATTCGCAACCTTGAACGCGACAATTTATAGGATACCGGTACCTGCGAGAGCTCGAGCTCTTCGCATCGAAAAGATGGCAGGAACGAAAGAACCTTTGACTTTTTAACGCGCGACAGTGTGTTATATATTTGTTTATTTTCCCATAATTATTTGCTCGATGAAATTCGACTTCTCTCTCTCTCTCTCGATTTCTGTTATGTTATTACGTTGTTATGTTATTATATTTCATAACATTTTGTAAATTTGTTAAATCGGTACAAATTTACAAATTTATGTATTTGTATTATTTGGGAATTTATGAGAGTTTTATATTTGACCAATAGCTAATTGGGACCTAATTAAATATATGAATCAATCAATCTCTCTTTCTCTTTGTTATTTTATTACATTATTAAGTTTTTATATTTTATAAAATTTTGTATATTTGTTAATTTGGCAGAAATTGTAAATTTACAAATTTATGTATTTTCTATGGTTTGGGAATTTATAAAATCTTTACATAATTAAATATATCAATCAATCAATCAATCTCTCTCTCTCTCTTATTTTATTACATTATTATTTTATTATATTTTATAAAATTTTGTAAATATGTTAATTTCGCACAAATTGTAAATTTACAAATTTATGTATTTTCTATGATTTGGGAATTTATGGGATCTTTATATTTGTCCCATAGCTAGCAAGGACATAATTAAATACCTATATTAATTAATCAATCAATCAATCTCTCTCTTATTTTATTACATTATTAAGTTATTATATTTTATAAAATTCTGTAAATTTGTTAATTTGGCACAAATTGTAAATTTACAAATTTATGTATTTTCTATGATTTGGGAATTTATGGGATCTTTATATTTGTCCCATAGCTAGCAAGGACGTAATTAAATATATCAATCAATCAATCAATCTCTCTCTTATTTTATTACATTATTATTTTATTATATTTTATAAAATTTTGTAAATTTGTTAATTTGGCACAAATTGCAAATTTACAAATTTATGTATTCGCATGGTTTGTCAATTTATGGGATCGTTATATTTGCCCCATAGCTAGCTAGGACATAATTAAATATATCAATCAATCTCTCTCTCTTATTTTATTACATTATTATTTTATTATATTTTATAAAATTTTGCAAATTCGTTAATTCGACACAAATTGTAAATTTACAAATTTATGTATTTTCTATGGTTTGGGAATTTATAAAATCTTTATATTTGTCCCATAACTAGCTAGGACATAATTAAATATATCAATTAATCAATCAATCAATCTCCCTCTCTCTCTCTCTCTTTGTCCGTCTCTTTCCCTCTCACTCTATCCCGGCCTCTCTCACATTCTCCTTCTCTCTCTTCGTCGGTATAAAAGCTCCTCTCGCGGGTGCTTTCGCATGCGTTGTTCGTTAGTTGCTAAGCTCTCGCGGTGCACGAGGCTTCTCGCTTCGCTCGTTTTCTCGTCTGGTCTCTCGCACACAGTGCGAATATACACGACGACGCGAACGTGTCGGATATGTTGCACCAACGATCATATATATATAGAGATTTTTGCAGCGTGTGCAGGTTCTATCTTACCTTGCCTCGACCTTTGTAAATGGCTTGTTCGTTGAGCTCCGCTGCAGCGACTAACTCGCTCGCGCGCTAAAGCCTTTCCGCGCTCTCGCATTCTCGACGGAACTCTCCCTCATGTTACTAATATAGCGTAGTAATACTATATATTATTTCATTCATAAATCCATATCTAACGTCTCGATCGTTTTTTTTCATCTTACGATTTAAAGAAAAAAAAATGAAAAAAAGAATGCGGATAGAAAGAGAGAGAAAGAGAGAGAAGAAAAAAGTTTTCATTCGATTGATCGCGTGGAATGTAAAAATTGTCACTTCCGGACGAGTCGTAACGATTTCTGTCAATCGTGAAAATATTCGATATTTAGTTTCTTCGTAAAAAAGAAATTCTATTTTGTTTTAGAAAGAAAGAAAATTGATTTTTTTGGTTCACATTATTTATCGTGTTCGCTCGATTTCACGAACGATCTTTCCCTTCACGATTAATAAAATTCTCGGCTGGGAAGTTTTACGAAGTAATAGAATTTTCAATTTACTAAAAAAATTTCTCAATTTTCAAAATTTCAAGCAAGCAACAAAATGAGAAATTTTATTTAATTCCTCACCAAACGAAATATAAATTCTCCCCTTTCGTCTCCTACAAATATACGATATTCCACGACTATATTTAAGAGCAAGTGCGACGAGCGATTCGAAAACGCGATTCGTATTTCCTCCGGCACTGAGCAACCAATTGCGTTAAAATTTTTAATCTATCTAGACAATTATCACCAAAAGTGTCTCTAAATGTTTGTTTTCCAAAATTTTGACAATAGCTTTGCTTGCGACAAATTATTTAAAAAAAAACGCCATCCACACTTTCCCCCAACACTGAGCATTAAAGTTTTCAGTCTATCTAAAGAATTATATCAACAATTTAAAAAAAATACAACGTTTAGTCACTCTTTCCCACAATTCTCTAAAATCCTTCAAAATTTGAACACGATCGGTTGCTCGGTTTCGAAGAGAATACGATTCGAAAACGCGATTAGTAATTCCTCCGGCACTGATGAACCAATCGCATTAAAATTTCAAATCTATCTAGACAATTATAACAAAAAGTGTCTTTAA
Organism: Netelia fuscicornis; assembly: GCA_946811545.1. Taxonomy (NCBI): domain Eukaryota; kingdom Metazoa; phylum Arthropoda; class Insecta; order Hymenoptera; family Ichneumonidae; genus Netelia; species Netelia fuscicornis. The sequence goes on along the minus strand of OX328011.1, from coordinate 4,871,632 downwards.
ATATTTATTTTCAAAAATTTTGACAATAGAATTATATCAACAATTTAAAAAAAAAATACAACGTTTAGTCACTCTTTCCCCCAATCCTCTAAAATCCTTTAAAATTGAAACGCAATAAATTCCCCGATTTCAAAAAGAATACGATTCGCATTTTCGAATCGCTCGTCACACGTAACACCAACTCTTGAGTCCTCGCTCTAAAAGAAAACGTCATTAAAAAATGAAATTTCTTTCAACCCTCTTACCTACACCGGTGAAAGAAAATCTGCGTTTGGCCCAATGAGAAACGTCCTCTCGATCGAGTGATCAGTGATCGTAGCTGCTGCGTATATTTTCATACATATACACAAATAAATAAATATCTGTATATATAGACCACGTATATAAACGTTATATATATACGTCACTTTTAAAATTCTTCCGGTCTCGATCGTTTGCTCGCCGAGCAACGATGCGCACCTGTCCACGTTCGCACTCGGCACAGTACTAGGCACTTGTCTTCTTCGTAATTTCGTTTCTCCTTCTCTCCGTCTCACTAAACTCACTTCGAGTGTATCTCGCTACAAAAATGACTCTCGTCCGTTGTCTCCTGCCTGAACAAAACACGATTTCGATATCATAAAATTTCGTTACACGTTCCACCTCATCCACCTTTCGTTATATTTGTAACAACAAAACTGAGAAAGCGCAAGAAAGAGTTCTAAAGTGGGAGGGTAGAATAACGAGGTAAAAAAAAAAGGGAGAAGAGGCAAAAGAGCAACTGTCTCCTCTTTAACAAAACACAATTGTCGAAATCTTCGTGTCACGAACGATATCGGCTTTCTCGCAACACTCCGCGAGTTTTGATTCGCCGAGGTGAAAGAGAGACCGAGGGACAAAACGAAATTAACAAAATGAAAAAAACAAAAATAACAGAAAGAAAGAAAAAAAACAAAAATCGAGTCCGGAGAGCGAGCGAAATGTAAAACAAAACAAACAAAAAAAACGAAAAAGGAGCGGTCGCAAAATGTTTTTTGTTGCGAGTAACGTTTTCGTGGCGGGCGTGCTGCTGCTGCTGGTTGCTGGTTGCTGTTGCTCCGTAACGTTGCGACAGCCCCCTCGGCCGCGTTGGGATTATGCGCTTACGTCACACGTGAGCGAAAACCTCCAACACGACGGCGATGCACCAAACTTCTTTTTTGCTTCGATATTTATATATATATATATATATATGTATATATGTGTGTGTATGTATATATATATATGTGTGTGTGTGTGTGTGTATAATGCAGCCCTCACGAAGCTACAGCACTTTATCGTCGACTCGTCAATTTTCGTGGTTCACTCGTTCGCCGTTTACGTATAAACATCTCGGTATTGGCAGTGTTAACAACTGTATTATCATCGTCCAGTTCGTGTCTCCTTTGGCGACTCGAAAATTCCTTCGACGTGCTCTATATTGTGTTGTTTTTTTCTTTTTTTTCGTTTTTTTCTTTTTATTTTGACTCGATCTT
>OX328011.1:4847639-4867639 GCA_946811545.1 Netelia fuscicornis | reverse complement strand
TCTCTCTCTCTCTCTCTCTCTCTCTCTCTCTCTCTCTCGTATACCAATGCAAAGAAACATGCACACACGATGCACTGTAAGCTAATGCACATATTCTCTCTCTCTCTCTCTCTCTCTCTCTCTGTCGCTGTTTCACGATACGTGGACAAGATAGAGCGCCAGTGCGACGCATGTATCTATATATACGGACTGAAATCTAACGGGAATTATGGAAATAGCGACGGAGCGAGAGAGAATAAAAAAGATAAATGTATCATGAAATAGTGAGAGGGAGGGAGGGGGGAGGGGGAGGAGGAGGAAGACTAAACGAGAGAAAACTCGATTACAGAACGTTGGAGGAGCGACAATGATGCAAGAGCGAGAATTAACGTTGCGATAATTAATACGATAGATAATACCGTGAATACATAGATTCGTCGATCCGCCGACGGACGCGACAAAGAGCTCTTCGAAACGTAAACGTTGAACACGTAACCGAGAAAAAGAGAGAAACAGAAAAAAGAGACACGTTGCTAAAAAATCATTCCGCGATTTCTTAGTCACAGTGAGCATCGTCTTACTCGCGTTATCGTCCTATCGACGAATTTTTCTTCTATAGTTTTAGCTGACGATGTAACTTAACGTATTATTATTTTTTTTTTTGAGTTTAGTAAGGTTTTTTGTATTTTTGTTTTAATTTGATTCTTTTTTTTTTTAGTGTTTCTTGATAAATGTTTTTGACGTCGTTGGACCGATGCAATTTTCATTATAGCGATAAGGTATTGGACGTGTTCTCGAATATTTGAGGAAATTGTTAAATTCTTTTTATACGTCGATGAAGAGAGAGATGGAGAACCAAAAAAATAAGACGACGGTCGAGTCTCGTCCGCGATAACCTCGAGAACTACATTTATTATTCGCGCTTCCAAGTCACGATCGAAGAGACAAAAAATGAAAACGAAGTGATTCTAACTTAATGTAAATAGTTTTTAAATTAATTATACAGTTCGTAATCATTTTCATTTGAATGTTTTTAATTAATGATAATACCTAAGAAAAAAACCTCAAAAATCAAAAATTAAATTAGGACATTTTTCTTGTCGTTATCGCGAATGATAAATGTAAATAATTTTCGAATTAATTATAAAGTTCGTAATACTCTTCATTCGAACGTTTCTAATTAATGATAATAGCTAAAAAAAATAAAAAATCAAAAATTATATTTAAAAAAACATTTTTGTTGTCATTATCGCGAATGATAAATGTTAATAATTTTCAAATTAATTACAAAATTCGTAACGATCTTCATTCGAACGTTTATAATTAATGATAATAGCTAAAAAAAAATTAAAAAATAAAAAATTATATTTAAAAAAACATTTTTTTGTCATTATCGCGAATGATAAATGTTAATAATTTTCAAATTAATTACAAAATTCGTAATAATCTTCATTCGAACGTTTATAATTGATGACAATATCTAAAAAAAATGAAAAATTAAAAATGGAATTATAAAAAACAATTTTTGTCATTATCGTGATTCATAAATATAAATAATTTTCAAATTAATTACAAAGTACGTAATAATCTTCATTCAAACGTTTATAATTAATGATAATATCTAAAAAAAAATAAAAAAGTAAAAATTAAATTATAAAAAACATTTTTTTGTTATTATCATAATTCATAATAAATAATTTTCAAATTAATCACAAACTTCGTAATGATCTTCATTTAAACCTTTATAATTAATAACAATATAAAAAAAAAAATTTTTTTTTAATTAAGTGATAAAAACCTTTTTTTTCGTCATTATCGCAAATCGCTTCGTAGCAAGTAGTAAGAGTCCGCGTATGGTTAGACCGGAGCTGCGAAGGCTCGATGAGCTCGATCGTGTGAGAAAGAAAAATAGAGAGAGAGTGAGTGAGAGAGACGGAACGAGAGAGGGGGAGGGGGAGGAGTAATGAAAGAAATGAGAGAGGGACCTGCTCGTCGCGGTCGTCGTCATCGTCGTACTCGAAGAAGGAGAAGAAGCCGAAGAAGAAGAAGAAGAAGGAGAGTGAGAGGGCATTCCCGCGTTCTCGTCAGTCAGAGTCAGTCCGGTAAACCGAGTCTGCGCCACGGATCGCGGACCCCGACGCACTGCCGATTCTCCACTTTCTAACGAAAGTGTAAGTGCTTTTTTTCAAACCAGCTCTTCGCGTAACCGCCGCGTGTGCGCGCGCACTTCTACCCTATACTTGCTAATATGTACTTGCACTCTTGATGTCCTCTTCTCTCTCTCTCTCTCTCTCCCTCTCTCCCTCTCTCTCCCTCTCCCTCTCTCTCTCTCTTACCATGAACGATACGCGACGAGACTCGATGAATCGTCGCGAAACTTTCCCGCGCGGATTTTCCGTGACGGACCGATATGGTTATGCATCGACGCTCCTTGGGGTCGTCGTTCTCCTAAATAACGTTCTATCCCTTGTATTTTCTTCCTTCGATGCACCTTCCGGTTTCACTTCCGTTTTTTACATTTTATTCTCATTATTGTTGTTAAGTAGGTATTGTTATTATTATCGTCGCTGATTTCAAGTAATTATTTACTATTTATCATAATAATAATTATTATAGTAATAAATTCAAAATTCCACTATTTTTTGTAAGAATTATTAATTATTATTATTATTATTGTTATTATCGTTGCTAGTTTCAAGCAATTATTTACCATTTATCAGAATAATAAAAATAATAATAATAATAAATTCAAAATTTCACGATTCTTATAATAATTATTAATTATTCTTATTATTGTTATTACGTGGGCATTATTGTTATTATCGTCGCCGATTTCAAGCAATTATTTACCATTTATCAGCATAATAAAAATAATAATAATAATAAATTCAAAATTTTAAGATTTTTATAATAATTATTAATTATTCTTATTATTGTTATTACGTGGGCATTATTGTTATTATCGTCGCCGATTTCAAGTAATTATTTACCATTTATCAGAATAATAAAAATAATAATAAGAATAAATTCAAAATCTCACGATTTTTATAATAATTATTAACTATTCTTGTTATTGTTCTTATCTAGATACTATTGTTATTATCATCGCGGATTTCAAGTAATTATTTACTATTTATCAGAATAATAAAAATAATAATAAGAATAAATACAAAATCTCACGATTTTTATAATAATTATTAATTAAAAATCAATTTATATTATTGTCATGTACAACGAAATTCCAGTAGCGTTGGATTTCTTTTTCTTTTCGTACTTTTGTAGGTATTTTGTCTTCTCGAAAAGTACAGTGCAATAAGGAGAAAACAGTAGAAGCTTAAAAATGTGAAATCACTTACTTAGATTTTGGACAATCTGACCTCTCACACGTCGAGAGAACTTTGAATATCTGTCTCTCCCTTTCTTTCTTTCTTTCTCTCTTGCCCTCGCATAGTTCACTCTATACATATACCATTCGTATATACATACATATATGTATATACAGTTCATAGGGCATGCGCCTTCGTACACACATAGGAACACGAGACTTCGCAGCGAGGAAAGTAATCAAAGTTTCAAATTAAGAAAACTAAATCCGATAGCAGAATTACCTGTACGTATCTATGACTCTCGATGAAAGGCAATAATATTCGATTTTTACAACTATTGGAAAAAAGGGCCGAGAAACTTAATAAAAAGAACAAATTTTTTTTATATTTCTTTTCTAACTGTAAGATTACATTTTTTATATAAAACGCGACTTTTATTTATGAACCAAAGTACAATTTTTCTCAAATTTGCATGCACGTAGTTATCGATTTCTGATCTTCGTTAAGACAGAGAGAGAGAGAGATTGATTGATTGATATATTTAATTACGCCCGAGCTATCTCTGGGGCAAATATAGAAATCTCATAAATTCCCAAACCTTACACAAATTGGCAAATTTACAATTTGCGACAAATTAACAAATTTTTAATATCGATAGATTAATCTAATAGACGTTTGATCGAATAAATTGATTTTACGAACACGAATATAGCTCAACCTTCCTCGTTCTTCAAGAATCATCGACTTATCTATCAGAACGAACAAGAACTCTCAAAGATTTCTCGTCGTCCCTTCCACCAAAGATAAAAGAAAAAAGTTTCGCTGATTACACATTCAACCCAAATTTTCGTCGTTACCTCGACGACGACATGGACAAGATTCGTTCCTAGATTAATTTTCATTTCGAAACGAGCGTTGCGACAGAAAAAAAAAGTTGTTGCATCGGTGATGATTGTAAATTCGGTGACGAAAAAAAAAAAAAAAAAAAAAAAAAAAAAAAAAAGTCTTTGAATGTAGTTTGAAAATTTCACGATGTATTTCTCGACTATGCATCTGCGACTATACTATACTCGATATTACGTAAGAATAACACGAGCGAGCGTCCTTCGAAGAGTCTCGACTCGCTCACACTCGAATAAAGACAACGAGAGAGACAGAGAGAAAGAGAGAGAGAGAGAGAGAGAAACAGGGAGAGAGAGAGAGAGGTACATATGCACACATTCGCAGTCCAGAACCCATTGGCTGGAAGAGATACGAATATATGAACGATCAAGAGAGCAGTGCGTAGCTCCTCTGCTACCAATTGCAAATACGTTGCTCCCCCTCTGTATATATATATATATGTATGAATACAGTTCCATAGATCGAAAACTGCGTAATTCATTTATTGAAAATTTTCTACGATTGTACGGATAACGCCGTTGTGCGTATAATTTTTTTAGAATTCTTTATTTTCTATGTCGTCATCGATTATACAGTTTCTCGCCCGCGTGGCAGCGAGAACGATGAAGACGGAAGGTCGAGCGCACGAGGACCAAACAAGAAGAAGAGGAAGATTGAGAGGAGGAAGAAGAAGAGGAGGAGGAGGAGGAGAAGGAGAGAGAATCGAAAGTCTCGCGAACGAGCCATGGAAGGAGCTTGACCTTCGCTCCAGATCTCTGGGAGATTCTCCCAAGAAAGAGAGAGAGAGAGAGCAAAATTCGACGCTTTTTTTCGTTGCGAGCGAGAGAAAATTCCTAATATTCGATCTTTGACGGCCGCGCGCGCGCGCGCGCGTGCGAGGAGTGGGGCCCGCTCTACTCGTCGGTCCCCCCGGGCGCACAGTCAAGGCCCTGGCCAACGACTCACCGTGACACACTTTTTTCTTTCTTTCTTTTTGGTCGCTTTTTGCCTCTCTGTTTTTTTCTTTTTATTTTAATTTTTGTACTTCTTTTTTTCGAACGTGCAATTTTCGAGAGAAACGGGCCCACTCTTTTCGACGGTGCCCCAACTATTTCAATAGAGCAAACGCAAACGAATATTAAATACCGATACGAATTCTTGTTTCAATAACGAGATCCGCTTTCGATCTTCCAAAACAAATATTACGTTGCGCAGACAAATCGTGGAGGAGGTGGAAAGATCGAGCCGGAAAAAAATCATTTTTTTAACGACGAGGAATAAATTATAATAGGCGTTATATAATTCTTGGCGTTTTGAAAAATTGGAAATCGTTAATTCCGCTTCCTTAGTAATAAATTAGAATTATTGGATGATAAAAAAATTGTTTGTTTCATGGTTCCTGCGTCCTAACACTCGCGACGTATTGTTCGACCCTGAAATTCGCTCACTGAGAAAATTATTTATTAATTATTAAGAATTTTATAAAAATAATTATTAATTCTGTAATAATTATTAATTCTGTAATAATTATTAATTTTGTAATAATTATTAATTCTGTAATAATTATTAATTCTGTAATAATTATTAATTTTGTAATAATTATTAATTTTGTAATAATTATTAATTCTGTAATAATTATTAATTATTTAATAATTTTTTAATAATTATTAATTCTGTAATAATTATTAATTCTGTAATAATTATTAATTATTTAATAATTTTTTAATAATTATTAATTATTTAATAATAATAATAATTAATTATTATATTATTAATTATTTAATAATAATTATTATTATTAATTATTTAATAATTATTAATTACTAATAATTATCAATTATGATTGAAATAATTAATAATTATTTCAACAGAATTGAATAAAAATTATTTCCCAATAATGCATATTCGTTAACTATAATTAAGTAGAATTTATTAATTGCCAATAAATAATATTTCTCAATTAACTAATTTATTTATCGTAACAATAAATTTTCTAGCCAAAACGTAACTTAATTAATTAAAACATTTCAACGAATCGTTCAAATTTTCTTCACTGATCGACAATTCTCGATCACGAAAGAATATTTTTCCATAAATGTCACTGCTAATTTTAGCCAAGGCGCCGAAATCACAATCGCGCGCTATACCAAAATATTGATAGTTCCAATAAATTTCCGGACCTACGAACGATTTCCGTTCTAACAATACGTGTATAGTCGAGTTCCTGAATAAATTTTAACTCACGAATATTTTTTCGGATAATTATTATCTTTCTTTCCGTTTTTTTCCTCTCTCTCTCTCTCTTTTTGGTATTTCCACTATCTTTTATTTCGTTTATTTCCATTAATGTGTTTGAAGCTCGAGGCACGACTTCTCGTATCGCGAGCGAGCTAACTCGCTTCCTGGCACAGGTTTTGCCCCCCGGTTCTCACGTACGCACAGAGAGAGCGAGAGAGAGAGAGAGAGAGAGAGCGAGAGCGAGAGAGAGAAACAGAGAGAGCGAGGGACCGCTTGTCTGTCGGCTTTGCTAATGCTGTGCACCTGTGTCTACTCTCGCTTTTCATCTATTTCCTCCGTGACTGACGCGAGAGAGTTTCATTCATATCTCGACGATACATCATCTTGTCTCGAGCTTTTTTTTCACTCTCGTTTTTCAATATCCTTGTCTCGTGTCTCTCATCGTAATTACGTAGATATCGAAGCCGATGACTGTCTCCCATAAGGAGTTCGCGATCTTTCTTTCTTCTTTTTTTTTTTACCTATTCAAATATCGCGAACTTCGCGAATCGATCGATAAAATTAACGACTAATGTAAATATCGATAAATCGATCGTACGATTATCGGTAGTGATTCATCGGTTTTGTTCAGTTCCAGGAGAATGTTTGTTAACTCTTGTCGATACGAAAGTTTGGTACAATATAAAAAAACTTGAGAAAAAAAGGATTTTTAATGAAATTAATTTTTTAATTAATATTTTAATTGAGTCTAGTTATCGTGATGAAAGTTTGCAACTAGAAAAAAGTATTATTCTTCTCTTCGGAAACAATTGTTTCCCAATTGTTGTTAATCGACTTGCAAAAACGTGCAAAAAAATGACGAATAATTAAAAAATCATTTTTAAAAAACACAATTTCCACCCACAAATTAATTTCTCATCAATTACACCAAACTATCCTCAAATATCCAAAATAATTAACAAATCAACAAAAGAAAATCTGCAAAATCGTGAATTCCATCGCAATCGTGATTTATTTATTTTTTAAATTCCCAAAGAACGTTGTTTCTCTCTCTCTCTCTCTCTCTCTCTCTCTCTCTCTCTCTCTCTCTCTCTCTCTCTCTCTCTCTCTCTCTCTCTCTCTCTCTCTCTCTCTCTCATGGCAGTGAGACACTCTCACTTTTCACCTTCCAATCTTCCCTCTCCATTTTTTAATTCTCTCCCGTCCCACAAAATACACCCAAAAGAGACGCGAGAGAGAAAAAGAGTGAGAAAGAAAGAGCGTATAGGTACGCGCTCGCATATATTTAACGCTCGTTTCTGGTTCCCGCTCTCGAATGGCTGCTGACCTACAGAGAGCAGGTGTTAACGCACGGATAGTGGGCCAGTGTCAGTCAACGACACTGCTACCGCTAACATTCGATACGACGCTACGATGTCGTTGCTTTTATATACTCGCTTCTGCTTTATAATATAGCATTGCACTTATATATATATATATAGAGAGAGACACATATATATACATTGAAGAATGAATATTTCGTGCGTCAGAAAAGTCGCGCCCTCCCACTTTGCAAATGCGGGGCCACTGGCCAATATTTGGGCCAATGTTACACGACGTTCGAGAGAGGAAGGGGGGGGGGGGAGATGGAGAGGAACTCGTCACGAAAAAGCCCCTCGGGCTATTGCCTAATGTCAACTCCATCGAGCACAACTCGCGAATTTTTGCGCCTGTGGAAGGGCACGCGAATTTTGGACCGTGAAATTACGCAACCGCAAATTACGTGTTCCATTTTGTTATGTACACATGGATATAACAGATAGCGCGAGAATGGAACTGAATTTTTGTCACGTACTAACGTTTCGTACTTATTAATAATAATTTCTTTTTCTTTGTCCTTGTCGTTTCGTTTTTTTTTAAGTTTTTTCTTGTTGAAAATGTTTTTTTGGTTTTTTTTTATTTTTGTTTTTTTTTTTTGGGTGGACGATGGAACGATGAATAATTTAGCGGTTCGAGGATTTTTGTCGAATTCTCGAAAAGGCGATGTTTGAGAAAAATTGAAAATTCGTGGAATTCTTAAAAAATGAATTTTTGAAATTTAATTTCGATGATTTTTGAAAGTTGTGATGTTTTTTTGATGTTGTTATAAGTTTGCGTTAAACTCTGGGAGTTTTGTACGCCCCTCGATTTGCTTTATTTTTGTTTTTATTAAAGTTTAAATTTTTTTAATTCAATTTCGATGATTTTTGAAATTTGTGACGTTTTTTTGATGTTGTTATAAGTTTGCGTTAAACTCCGGAAGTGTTGTACGTCCCTCGATTCGCTTTATTTTTGTTTTTATTAAAATTTGAATTTTTTTAATTCAATTTCGATGATTTTTGAAATTTGTGACGTTTTTTTGATGTTTTTATAAGTTTGCGTTAAACTCTGGAAGTGTTGTACGTCCCTCGATTCGCTTTACTTTTGTTTTTATTAAAATTTGAATTCTTTAAATTCAATTTCGATGATTTTTGAAATTTGTGACGTTTTTTTGATATAATTTTGAGTTAAACTCTGGGAGTTTTTTTACGCCCCTCGATTTGCTTTATTTTTGTTTTTATTAAAGTTTGATTCTTTAAAATTAAATTTCGATGATTTTTGAAATTTGTGACTTTTTTTTGTTATAATTTTGAGTTAAACTCTGGGAGTTTTGTACGTAGTTGGATTTGCTTTATTTTGATGTTTGTTAATTTAAAAGATAATTCGGGAAAAGGAGGAAATAATATTAAGGACGTTTATTTTTTTTGTAAATAATTCGATCGCAAATTATTTTCATGATCGTTCGCTCGATCCCAGAGCCACGCCAGCTGCCAATTCACACCACGCGCGTTCGTCATTGCAATGGGACACCCGCAGCTGCCTACCTGTTACTCGTTCACGGCTTTCTATTTCACGTTTCTCGCTTCTCTAATCGTACGTGGGCAATTTGCGGGACTAGCCACGAGACGCGGCACACATGCGACAAGAGGAATCATGTATGGCGAGGTTGAACTCACCGAGTACATTAAAATAATGATTTACGAGAGTAACTTGGCAAAATGCACTTTCAATTTCTAGAAAAAGAAAGAGACAACAACAACAAAAAAAAGACAGAAATTTTGCACTTTCATCCCCCGTAACAAAAATTTCTAACGAATAAATTTATCAACGAATCGGACGGTTATAAATGATATTTAGATTACTTTCAAAATGGAAAATCTGATAATGATAATAATCAAACGAATATAATTATCATATAATGATCGTTATTGAAAAAAAATGAATATTTAAAGAATATTAATTATTACATAATCATCGATTAATTATTAAACAATTTTTATCAGGATTCTTAAATTAATTTTGTTTCAAGGCTCTTCGATATTTTCAAAAATCCTTTTTTAATTATAATTTAATAACGAATCGGATTATTATAAATCAAATTGACGTTTCTTTCAAAATTAAAAATCTGATAATCATAATAATTCGACGAATATAATTATCATATAATTAACGTTATTGGAAAAAAATGAATATTTAAAGAATATTAATGAGGAAATCGTCGATTAATTATCAAACAATTCTAAACAGAATTCTTAGATTAATTTTGTTTCAAGGCTCTTCGATATTTTCAAAAATCCTTTTTTAATTGTAATTTAATAACGAATCGGATTATTATAAATCACATTTACATTTCTTTCAAAATAAAAAATCTGATAATCATAATAATTCGACGAATATAATTATCATATAATTAACGTTATTGGAAAAAAATGAATATTTAAACAATATTAATGAGTAAATCGTCGATTAATTATGAAACAATTCTAAACAAAATTCTTGGATTAATTTTGTTTCAAGGCTCTTCGATATTTTCAAAAATCTTTTTTTAATTTTAATTTAATAACGAATCGGATTATTATAAATCACATTTACATTTCTTTCAAAATAAAAAATCTGATAATCATAATAATTCGACGAATATAATTATCATATAATTAACGTTATTGGAAATAAATGAATATTTAAAGAATATTAATGAGTAAATCGTCGATTAATTATCAAACAATTCTAAATAAAATTCTTAGATTAATTTTATTTCAAGGCTCTTCGATATTTAAAAAAATACTTTTTAATTATAATTTAATAATGAATCGAACTATTATAAATCACATTTACATTTCGTTCAAAATTAAGAATCTGATAATCATAATAATTCGACGAATATAATTATCATATAATTAACGTTATTGGAAAAAAATGAATATTTAAAGAATATTAATGAGTAAATCGTCGATTAATTATCAAACAATTCTAAACAAAATTCTTAGATTAATTTTGTTTCAAGGCTCTTCGATATTTTCAAAAATCCTTTTTTAATTTTAATTTAATAACGAATCGGACTATTATAAATCACATTTACATTTCTATCAAAATAAAAAATCTGATAATCATAATAATTCGACGAATATAATTATCATATAATTAACGTTATTGGAAATAAATGAATATTTAAAGAATATTAATGAGAAAATCGTCGATTAATTAATCTAAGAATTCTAAACAGAATTCTTAGATTAATTTTGTTTTTAATAAAAAAAATTGTAACACGTCAACTACGACCAAAACTAATCCCTCCGTCCGTTCGTCCGTCTGTCCACACGCACTTTCCAACAGATCGTATCAATTACGCGATAAACGTACAATTTATTAACTAAATTTACGTTTATATATTAAGCTAAGCGTTAAAGTCGTCGTGAAAGACGATGTTTCATCTCGCTTTACGAGACAAACGCGAAGTGCCGGGCCCCACTTTGCCCCTCTGTTCCGTGGTCGTTCCCCGTCGTGTGCTCGAACGTTCGCTCTTAATGTCCGTGGCTGGTGACCCGTGGTGCAAGCTAAAACCCAACGGAGAACCCGAGAACTCGCGATCGTTCGCCGGAGAAAGTTGCCGGGACTTTCACGATGCTGGGCTCGTTGCTCTCCTCCGCCTTCTCTCGCCTCTCCGCGCGCGACTCGCCACGATGCAATCGCTCGAATAGCGTTATATCGGCAACGTACGAACGGGCCGAGACTCGCTAAACTTCGCGAGCGAACTTCATTTCTTGAAGTGCGTTCCACCAGGTTCGACGCCATTTAAACTTTTGTCCGCATATAAAAGCGCTCGACGCCACTCGACTTTCTTTGAAAAATGTTTTATTTCCCATGGGAAAGAACAGTGAGTAACTAATTTTCCAGTTTTTTATGGAAAGATTCAGGAAGTAAAGCGACGGGTAAACAAAAATTCTTGACAAAAATATTTGTTTGATAGAAATTTCTATAAATTTTTGCATCATTTATTTATTATGTACGGTTCGATGGAAAATAGTTTGTAAACAAATCGTTATTAGAAAAACAATCTTTTTTCTCACTCGAAACTCAAAATTTTGCACTTTCTTTTTGAAAATTGATAATTTTCGTAAAAAAAAAATGGATAAAATGAGTTTTCCTCGATCGAATTTCGGTCTATACGATTCGAATCGGTTTGGTGAGGTCGACTCTCAGGTTTTACATCGATGGAAAACGCGATATCCAATGGTCCAAATGTTGAAAATTTCGATTTTGCAATTTCCACTTAAAGCCTGTTTGGACGGAGCTCTAACGGTCTAGGTCGATCGCAAATTTCCCATAGAATAAGAAAATCACGGTTTCGTTTCCGAATTTGCAGATTTTATCGACCTTAAGTGGGAAAATCGTTATTTCGGGTTTTTTGCGTTTTTCTCCTAAAGTTTTTGAGATATCGGGCAAAATAACGTTATATTCTTCATCAGCGACAAATTTCCGATTCCTTAACCACCCTACAAAGTCTTTTGGGACGAAAAAAAAATTTGACCCTCGACGTTGCCCATTGTCGACATTCGTGATTTACTTTCCTGACTTTGGGGGGTCCAGAGGGGGTCAACATTTTTATTCATCCAACAAGGCTTTGTAGCATCATTTCGGAATCGGAAATTTCCCGCGTAACACGAATATGATGAAATAAAGGGGTTTCGGAGCAAACAAAATTTTTGCCTTATCGTCTAGGCGTTTTTTTGGCAGGTCCCTTCCCGTGGGTCCCAAAAATCGCGATTTTCAAAGTATCGCCCTGGCCACAAAAATTAAGCTATGCGAATGATCCTTGGCTGGCTGTCGAGTTCTCGACGAGTTCTTCAAAAAGTTATTCGTCCAATTTTCTTTCGAACGTACGAGAACAGAGATACAACATCACAAAAAGTCAATTTTTCGCGATTTTTCAATATCCATTAAAATGGAAAATATATCGTATCCCGGTGAATTTTGGTCGCTTGAAAACCTGTACGAGCTTATATCGATCGGAAATTTGTCATCGATAGCGAATGAATACGTCGCATTTTGCTGACACTCGAATTGGTACATGAAAAGATCGAAAATCTGAATATTTTCGTAAATTGCAAGCTATCGAACATATATAATGATGATATTCATGTTGCATTCTCGGAGATATCTGTCCCATCAAAATCTTCACAAGTTCCTCGTGGTACTTGCAACATATATACATATATATGAGACATTTCGCATAAAGTCATCCAGCCTAAACATGAACAATCTTCTAATCGCCTTGAAATTTGTATGATTGGTAATCCTATTAATAGTAAAGTCTCAGTAAAAATTTGAAGACTCTAGCTTAAGGGGTTGCCTAGCAATAGGGGTTCAAATTTCTACCACGTTGGCCATCGTGACTACACTCCCAAGTATTTATCTTCCCGATAAATACACCAATTTAAAAAAGTCAGAAATGATTTTAAAAGCATTTTTTGCACGCGTACATTAAGTATATATTATTTATATTTAACAAAATTAATAAGTTCATAACAAATTCTTAAGGTTTATGTTAAAAACGACATTTTCTCAAAGATCGACCCCTTCGATTTTTATTAAATAAAATTTATAAAATAGAAGGATTCTTTCGGAACAAAAAAGTATACAACGACCAAGATGGGCCGGTCCTTAGTTTTTGAGATACGGAACGATTTATCATCGAGCGGCCGCTCCGCGCAGCGTCGCACGGTGAATGTAGCCGAGAAATACACCAATTTTAAAAACTCAGGACTGATTTTGAAACGATTTTCTGTGTACTTTAAGAATATATTCTTTACTTTTAACAAAATTGATAAGTTCATAAAAAATTCTTAAGGTTTATGTTAAAAACGACTTTTTCTCAAAGATCGACCCCTTCGATTTTTATTAAAAATATTTATAAAATAGTAGGATTCTTTCTGAATAAAAAGGTATAGGACGACCAAGATGGGCCGCATATATTATTCAGAAAGAATCCTACTATTTTTTTTATTTTTTTAATAATAATTATATATAATTAATAATATATAATATATAATATATATATAATATATAATATATAATAATTATATAAAATATATAATATTGTATATATATTATATATAAAATAATATATAATATATAAGTGATATATAATATATAATATATAATATATAATATATAATAATAAATAATATATAATATATTATTATATTATATATTATTTTATTATTATATATTAATATTATTATTATTATATATTATTTATTATAATATTATATATATTTATATATATATATAATATTTATAATATTTTTTATATATTATATATTATTTATTATTATTTATTATATATATATATATATATATATATAATTATATAATTATATATATATATATATATATATATATACAATATATATATGGGTGTTGCATGTGATCCACGGTCCATATAGTAATATCGTAAAAGGTGGCGAAGATATATAGCCGAGTATATATATCTTGCCGCAAACGTTGAGCATCTCGCCACGACTATAATATTTCCGTGCGGCCTCACGGGCCTGGACCTACGGCCATTACGACCTCCGGCATCAAGAGAAGTGCCACGGTGAGACGGGGTGCCGCGAGGCTCCCAGTGCAGTTACGACTGCCTAACGGTAAATTTTCTCTTTCTTCCCCACCTCACTCTCTCTCTCTCTCTCTCTCTCTCTCTCTCTCTCTCTCTCTCTCTCTCTCTCTCTCTCTCTCTCTCTCCCACTTTCAGATCACCCACAAGAATAGCATTTTTACTAATGCGTGAAGCCTTCGCGCGAACAATTTTTACACAAATTGTTGCGCACAATCCCAGAATTGCACTCGATCGTTTTATCCAGAGCGAAAGGAAAAATTCTAAATTCCTAAAATGATAATAACAATAATAATAATAATAATAATACGATTATGCTTTTACGAATGGCAATATTTTCCTAACAATTTACATTCGACCGTCTTATCAATGAAATTTTCCCAACGACCCCACGCGTCGTCCCAGTACAAAGATCCATTTGCATCCTTTTTTTCTTCTCTCTCTCTCTCTCTCTCTCTCTCTCTTCATCCTTGTACGATCGTTTCACTACGAGAGCTTTCTTCCTCTTTTCTTTTTCATTCGTTTTCTTTCTTATCGTTCAACGCGTTACGGACAGGCCGTATGTCCGTCTCTAACACATTCCATGTGTGTACCGCGGGCTCGTCATCGCTCTTTATAGACGGCCGCGATCTAATGTGCACTCGCGCATCTCAAACTGCAGCTGCGCATGTATATGCGCACACACACGTATATTTAGTCTCTCTCTCTCTCTCTCTCTCTCTCTCTCTCTCTCTCTCTCGCTCATTCTCTACTCGTATTCGCACAACTCGAATCTTCTTCCATAACTCAAACTCACAAATTGTTCGCCAGAGCGCGCCCAGTGTACGCCCCCCCCCCCGCCCCTCGCGTCGCGGTATCAACCGCGGTGTCATAATCGTACGTACGCTTTACGTTACCCCGCCTTCTCTCGCTCGCCGTAACGTAACTGACAATTTAATTGACGATAATTGTAAGATAATCCGATCGTCGGTGTCTGCATATATACATTCACATATTTCCTGCGCGGAATGTGTGCACGGGCGGTACAAAAACAAAAACAAAAAAAGAAACACGTTAAAAACAAGAAGAAGAAGAGGAAGAGGAGGAAGAAGCGAGTCGTGGAAGAAAAAAGGGAAACCGAGAGAGGGCGCTGGCGAAATAATCGAAGAAAGGGAAGAAAACGGTGCGAGATATCGAAAGAAGAAGTGAAGAAGAAATAGGGGCGGTGGGGGGAGAGGAAAGGGGTGGGGGGGTGAAGAAAGAATTTCGAGACGTCCTCCATCGGAACGAGAGACGACCAAGAGACTCGGCGAACCGTGACGTCCGAGAGGATAGTCTTTTCTCCCTCTTCCCTTGCCCCCTCTACCGACCCTCTTGCCACTACCAGCATGCCCCCTCCCCCCGCCCTTTCCTTCTACTCCTCACCCTACCCGTACCGCCATCTCTTTAACCATGGCGCGCGGGGCGTCCGACTCGTGACGTCACTCATTTGATGACGTGTGGTCAACCGCGGTCAATGCACCACGAGAGAGCCTTCTCGAGCCCCCCAAGCGCGAGTTTCTTCCAGGGCATATACACACTGTGCTCTCTCTCTCTCTCCTCTCCCTCCTCTCCCTCCCGCCCCTCTCTTCCTCGCCCTCTCTCTCTCTCTCTCTTATTTTCTCTCTCTACCTCTCTCTCTCTTATTCTCTCCATCTCTCTTATTCTCTCTCTCTCCCTCTTTCTCGCTTTCTTATTCTCTGTCTGTCTGTCTGTCTCTCTCTATAGTACTCACGGGCTTCCTCGCCTCTACCTCAGTTTCATCGTCGCTTTTACATACCTATCACTATATCACTACTAGCGATATCTAGTTCGCAACGAGACCCAAAGTCGCGTGGCTTCGTACGTTGTTGCATACGAGAGCTCGCAGTCATTTCCTCAGCTTTTGGCGCATGCGCGCACATACACGAGACAAGAAGCGTGGATGATTTGAGTTTTTGCAGGCAGATGCATCCTCGAGAAACGAGGTACCCGAGAATATTTTTGGACACGAAACATTATAAGTACACCTTACGCGTGTTATTATTCCAATTCAATATCGATATTATCGATCCTTGAATCGATGATCGATTGACACGATACACGTATACCGGAAATGGATGATATTTTTTTTATTTTTTTTGACAGCGAATGTATTTTTGAATTATTCTCGACTCGATGCATTTTTTTGAGTTTGTTTTTTCTACTTTATTTTTTTTAAATCTTTTTTTTCAGGCGAGTATTGGAATAAATAAAATTGTCCTTGGGATTGGGACAAGGACGTGCTCGACTCGAAGATATATTTGGGGTAAACATTTGGTTTTTTTTTGCTTTCGAGCGTATTAAGGTACGTAATTTAAGGGGCAATGGGAGCCCTTGTAAGAAAGATACTTGGAAACGCTCGACGTGTTTCAAAGCAACCCAAATGCCTTTCTTAAACTTCGTTCGTGTCGTCCAACTGCCAATGGCCGCTTCAGTGTCACAAATATAGCGGCGACGATCAAAAACCTATTTTGTATCCTTTCGTTATAAGAAAAATATTTTTCTCACAATGAAAATAAATATCTAAAGTTTTCTTGTTTACTTGTTTTTCAAGGTCATTTGGTAGCGTGGTTCGTGTATTTTGGTTTGGAGGTAGAAAACAATAGGTTACGAATTAATTTGTTTATATTATTATGTTTAATTGAAAAGGCTACCGGTCGCTTTAGCTGTCATTATCCCAATTCGAATGTCAACGCTTATTTTTATTTTCAAATTTTACCATATCGTGCGAGGCATGCGTACATAGGGGATAGCTAGGAGGATTGACACAGAGATAAGTTGAAGCAATGTCAACGTCTTGGAAAAAGTCGAAAAAAACCTTATTAAGTTTCGACAAGTTAATTTATCTTCCAATTACGCTTTAACAATGCAATATGTGTTCAATGTTCGTGTTTATTATCAATAAAATTTACTTAAAAAATTATTGAATTTGTCAAGTTTAAGGCGACATCGCCGATTTCACATACGGTTAGTGCATAGCTCCCATTATCCGCCATGTCGGACAATGAGCGCCAAAGACACATTTTTGAAAATTCAATTTTTCATTACCTTAAACAATTATTAGTAAGTTTCTATTTCGTAGCAATGTAAGTTTACTAATCAAAGGAGTGATCAACAGTGGAAAACATGAATAATACCTTTAATAAATTACTTTTTATTTCAACTTTTCCTTAGATGACTCCAATTCCCCCGTTCTCCCTTGCGTTCGTAGGACAATAAAAAATTTTCTCAAATTCCGATCGTTTTTTTTCAATTTTTCCAATCATCGTAAACTTCCTCTTCCAACTCAAGCAAACTTTTATACGCGTCTTGGATATTTTGACCTCGTTGTAAAGATGGCGTCAAGAAAAGTCGAAGGACAAAAATAAAAAAATGTCGATAACGAAAGAATAAGAAATTGGCGAATATTTTCGTGAATTAATTCTCAAACGAAATTACAGCTGATTTAATTATCGTCGCCGGTACCTATAGTCGGGCGCCCGCGCGTTCTAAGGCCGATAGACGCGCGCGTTCTCTCGAACGTGGTCGCGATACGCGCGTCGGGTGCATATATAAACGAGAAGACGACGACGACGACGAAGACGATGACGACGACCACGCGGCTCTCTCTCTCTCTCTTTAGCGTCTTCTCGCGCTTCGGAAGTCTGGGTAACCGGTGCGTTCTATTCTTGGCCGTTGTAAGTTGGACTCAACGAGAAAGACAGAGAGAGAGAAAGAGAGACAGACAGACAGACAGAGAAAGAGAGAGAGAGAAACACACAGAAAGAGAGAGAGAGAATAAGAGAGACGGGAGGAGGGGGGGGGGGGGGGGCGACTCTCGATGTGTTACTCTCGTCTCGCGTATATCTATGAATATATATACATATCTAGTGAGCATGCGTGTCAGAAAGAGCGAAAAAGAGAGAGAGAGAGAGAGAGAGAGAGAGAGAGAGCGAGTAGTGGGGAAAGGGGAGGGGGGAGGGGGGAGTTTAGTACGAAAATGTGCAAAGAAACACACGCGAGAAACTCCAGCGGGCAAATTCTCGATGATGTAACAACGAGAAGCGAGAACAGGAAGAAGAGGAGGAGAAGAGAGAAGAACGAACGAAAAGAAAATGAGAAAAAAAACGAAAGAAATGTAAAAGGCAAATTCAGGAGACCGAAAATTCTCGAAATCGCTAACCCGACCTTGTCCACGTCTGGATTTGTACTTTTGTATACTTTGTTTTCTAGTCTTTTTTATCGGAATAAAATAAAAAAAGATCGTTGATTCGAGTTACGAAAAACTGCGATTTTTTTTTATTTCGATCGTAAATCAACGGTCGAATTTATGAGAAGGAACTTTAGAAAAGTTAAAAAACAAAACAAACACCGCAGGAATTGGGAATCGTGCAACGCGCATATCCGCGAACGACGCGGAAGAGAGTTCGATAAGAGAATTATCGCTCCTTAAAAAAATCGTTAATTTTCTAAAGTCGTTTTTTTCTCCGGCAATTGTTTTTTTTTTCTTATCGAACTAACAATAAGAAATTCGATCCTTGCGTCTGACCGTGACACATCGAACGATGCGTATATTTCCGGCCTGATTTTACATTTTTTTCGTAAGGATGATATAAATAAATAAAGAAAAATTGTTTAAAAAACAAATAAAAATAATACAAAAATGAAAATTACGTTTGTTCGTTGGGTGACGAGTCACATCCGTTTAACTGTAAAATTCGCCCACGCAGGTGAACGAGGTGGTACGCGATAAGGAGAGGAGAGTCTCCCTCGTATCAAAAGGTGCGCCAAGACCGCGACACTTGGAGAGAGCGAGCGAGAGAGAGAGAGAAAAACGGAGAACCGGGATTGTCTATGGACCTCCGGTAACACGGCGAGTATCAGGCAAGTGAAAACGGTCGGGATATGGTCAGACACGATTCCACGACGTTCGAGAAACAACGACGGAGAAAATGAGATTGATTTATTTAATTATACCCTTGCCTTTGGGATAAATTCAGAAATATTTGAGTTTTACAAAATTAACAAATCTGCAACTTTGTAAATTTACAAATTAATTTATAAAGTTTACAAATTTATAAATTGGCATAATTTGCATATTTACGAATTTTGTAAATTCGCACAATTATAAATTGGCATAATTTGCAAATTTACAAATTTTGGAAATTTGCAAAATTTATAAATTTACAAAATTGGAAAATTAACAAATTTACAAATATGAAAAATTACAAAATTTGCAAATTTGAAAAATTAACAAATTTACAAATTTGAAAAATTTGCCAATTTACAAATTTGCAAAATAATACAAAAGAGAGAGAGAGAGAGAGAGCAAGAGAACTTTTCTAACACTCTTGGGTCGAATAACATTATTTTCTCGTCAATAATAAACATAAATAAATAATTATGGAAAATAATTATATTACGAAATATTGCGAAATATTGCGAAATTACGAAATTATGAATATACACACCCATATATACATACATACAAAATTACGTTTATAAAGAAAGTATAATACGTAAACCGGTTACATCAATTTTCACGAGTAACCCGAACGAGCATAGTCTTACGAAAACGAGAAAATTGTCAAGTTTACGCAAGC
>OX328011.1:4562628-4847439 GCA_946811545.1 Netelia fuscicornis | reverse complement strand
ACATCAATTTTCACGAGTAACCCGAACGAGCATAGTCTTACGAAAACGAGAAAATTGTCAAGTTTACGCAAGCACAAAAGGGCTGTCACTTTCCTCTCTTTGTTTATTTAATTTCATGCATTCGTCATTTCGTCTTCCTCCTCCTTCATCTCTCACTCTCATCACCCTCTTTCTCTTCGCCCTCTCTTTCTCTCACTCGTTTCGCGACGATTACGTAAGACTCACCGGACCGCCCGGCGAGACACGAAATTATATCGATTTCAATCTCTCTAAGAGAGCAAACTGAGAGTCAGCTACTGTTCAACTTAAATATACGTATATATATATATCCCCATACATACATACACATACACACACACACATATATATATAATATATTAATATAATGATATAACGATATAATATAATATATTATATTTATATTATATTATATTATATTATAATATTATATATATTATATTATATTATTATATTATATTATATTATATATATTATATTATATTATATTATATTATATTATATTATATTATATATATTATATTATATTATATTATATATTATATATTATATTATATTATATTATATTAATAATTATATTATATTATATTATATTATATTATATATATATATTATATTATATTATATTATATTACTATTATATTATATTAATTATATTATATTATATTATATTATATTATATTATATTATATTATATTACATTATATTATATTATATTATATTATATTATATTATATTATATTATATTAATTATATTATATTATATTACATTATATTATATTATATTATATTATATTATATTATATTATATTATATTATATTATATTATATTATATTATATTATATTAATATATTAATATATCTTATATTATTGCATTAATATATAATATATTATTATATCTTATATTATTGCATTAATATATTAATATATTATTATATGTTATATTAATATAATTATGATATTATATTATTATAATATTATTTAATATAATATAATTTTATTTTATTTTATTATTATAAAAAATTATTATATAATTTATATAATATAATATTATATTGCATTATATCTCATATTATTATTATTATATTTATTATAATTATTATATATTATATCATAATTATATATAATTATAATAATTATATATGTTATATATATATAGAGGTTATATGCAAAGATTCGAATGTCTTTTGCACTCGACATGTATGTTAACTTAATAATGTATATAATGCTAAAAGCTAACGAACTTGCCGAGAGAGTCGAACGAGAGTGCGAGAGAAAGAGAGAGAGAGAGAGAGAGAGAGAGAGAGAGCGTGGACAAGCGAGTCTCGCGAGTTGAGAGGCGCGGACGGTCGGTCAGAGACCCCGCAGGGCCGGCGCAAACAGAGAGTACAGCGTTACCCACTCGCTCGTTCGTTCGTTCGTTCGTTCCTCCGTTCCTCCGTTCGTTCGTTCGTTCGTTCGTTCGTTCGTTCGCTCGTTCGTTCGTTCGCTCGTTCGCTCAGCTCTTGGCTCTTCGCTATCTTAACCTGGACCGGCAACAATGCTCAATAATGCCTCTTGTACCCGCTTCGCCCTATGGTCGCCACCGGTGTGTAACTTGTTCATATATAAATGTCTCATATATATATATATATGTGTGTGTGTGTGTGTGTGCGTGTATAAATTTATATTATATATATACAGGTAATTTTAAACGTGTCTACGAACGACCACGATGCACCAAGTTTATAAAGACATAACGCAGATTTTATTGGCTACGTGATACGCGTCGAGCCGTCGGTTAGTTTCATGAAACTATGCAAATTCGAGGTAGGTAAGTACGTATCGCAACCGTGAGACGAGAATTTTGTACATAAGAATCGTCGAAAAGAGATAAAATGTAAAATAAAAAAAATAAAAATAAACACAGGGATACACAAAACGTTTAGAAATTGGAAAATGGAAGGGAGAAGGGCGGAAAGGAAAGGGTGAAGATAAGTTGTTTGTATTTACAAACAACGATTTAAAAACCAGGAAATAACATTTTGGATAATTGGCAAATTTTTAATGTGTTTGTTTTCTTTCTTTTTCTTTCTTTTTATCAAGTATGAAGATTTGGAAGAAAATAAGGAACGAGCGGATTCCATCGCGAATGAGCTGATACGCGATGAAACGAAAATATAAGCTGGTCTCAGCAAACGTTTCTTTGCCGCGAAATGTGAAATGAGAACAACGAAAAATAAATTGTGAAGAAGAAAATAATGAAAGAAAAAGGAAGAAAAATTCGCGCAATCTTAAAAACGTTCGCATCGCTAAGTTCTAACGTTTTATATATCTTAATCGTTTGCGGGACGAGAGAAAGAGAGAACGAAAGAAAGAGTGTGTGTGTGTGTGTGTGTGTGAGAGAGAGAGAGAGAGAGAGAGAGAGAGAGAGAGAGAGAGAGAGAGAGAGAGAGAGAGAGAGAGAGAGACGGGAAGAGACGAGTACGAAGATACCTGATACGAGGGATCGTGAGAGAGGTGAGAGGTAGAAAAGTGAAAGAATCTCGAGATAAAATTGTGCGTTTACACGAGCCAGAAAATGGAAGAGAGAGAGGGAGAGAGATGGAGAGATAGAGAGAAGTAGAGATTGGTGCGATGTGCGTGGCCATAAGAGCGAAGTCTGGAAAATTCAGATTAATTATGCAGGCAATTAGAAATGCCAGCGTCCGGGGAAGAGAATGAGCGTGGGAGAGAGAGAGAGAGAAAGAGAGAAAGAGTGGGAGGGAGGGGGGAATGCTCTAGCTCTCCAGGCAAACTGGGGAGAGACCGAGTCGTAATTTCTCTTTTCCTATCTTTCCCTTTGACTATGCACTTCGCGACGAACGTCACGATGAGCGCAACGCACTCCTTCTCCAGCCTCTCTATCTCCCCCCTCCTCCTTCTGCTCCTCACTCGCCCTTCTTTCTCGCACCCCGTCTCACCGCCCGGCGCTTCTCGATACAATTGTTTCTTCGCGTGGTACTCGCCCTCTCTCTCTCTCTCTCTCTCTCTCTCTCTCTCTCTCTCTCTCTCTCTCTCTCTCTCTCGCGGTTATAAATATAAATGCTCTCTTTTCTATCCGTCGTCTCGTCGTTTTCTTTCCCTTATCAGTGATACGGGAAAGAGGAGGTTTCTTGGAGGAGGAGGAGGAAGGCGGTGGAGGCAACTTCCCACACGTTTATACCGTACGTTAAATCGCGTGCAACGTGTACCGCGAATTATACCCGCCGTACGTAAATATTTTATTTACTTTTGTTCGATTCTCGTTTAACTCATTATTATTATTTTTTTTTCCTTGATTATTTTAGTATCTGGTTAATGTGTGTGTGTGTGTATTTTTTATACGAATTGTATAAAAGATAAATTTAACGAAACGTGATGATAATAATTTTAATGTTATTGCAACAAATGAATTAACGAATAAAAATAATGATAAATAAAGTATATTATAAATATTGCAATAATAATGTATTTATATTATTATTGTTGTTGTTAAATTTCTTATTAAGGAAACTTTTGTTGTGACTTTTTCGAAAATAAAAATAAATCATTATTGTTTATATTATTATTATTATTATTAATTATATTTATTTATTTCATTATTTCCCGATCGCGACGGCTTAAAATATCAACAAATCCGAGAATTTATTTTTCGTCCTTGCGTTTGTCTCTTCGTTTCGTTTTATTTGATTTATTTTTTATTTTTATTTTTCGTAAAAAAAAATAAAAAAAAGAAAAAAGTAAAAATAGAGAGAAGAAACAATAAAATTCGCACGAATCGAGAGTTATTGGAGACGAACGGTGCGCGCCGGACACGATCAGCAAATATTTGTATGCACTTATTGGGGAAGAATTGCACACTCGAAAGGCGTCAACAGATCGCGCGATAGAGAAAATAAAAGGAAAGAGGCGAGGAAAAGAAAAAAGAAAAGAAAAAAAAGAACAAAAAATAGTGTATCATTCGATGTGTGTTGTACACACGCGGCTAAAGTGGCATCGATTGCGCCGCGTGATAAGAGCAGATTCTCTTACATCACACGAGCGGCAGCCACTGCACTTCACTCCTATCGTTGCCCAACGATACATCAATATATTTATATATATATCTTTGGAAATTATATTTATAACCGCAACTATAGATAATTAATATAATTTTCAAATTTTCAAAAATTATATGTGTATAATAAAATATATAATATTATAATAATATATAATATAATATTATAATAGGTATTATAATAACATGATATATTAATATAATATTATATTATTATGATATTATAATAACATGATATATTAATATAATATTATATTATTATAATATTATAATAACATAATACCTATATTAATACAATATTATATTAATATATAATATAATATTATAATAATGTAATAATATAATAATATAGTAATATAATAATATAATATTATAATAATATTATATTAATATATAATATAATATTATAATAATGTAATAATATAATAATATAGTAATATAATAATATAATATTATAATAATATAATAATATAATAATATAGTACTATAATAATATAATAATATAATAATAATATAATATTATAATACTATATTATATATTATAATCTTATAATACTATATTATATATTATTATATAATATAATATATATATAATATAATTATATAATTTTTTTTTATAAATATAATCTTCCAATTTTCAAAAATTATATATTATATTATATGAATATAATTTTTGAAAATTAGAAAATTATATTCATGACTATAATCTTGAAATCGAGCTTGTTCGAGAATGTTGATTGAATAAAAAATTAATAAATTAATTCTCATCACTCACCGATAGCAATTTAATATCCTCGAGTTCGTCGAGACGCTCCAACGGAGGGGAGGCGGGAGAGATAAAAATAAAACAATCCACCCGGAAGTTGTTTACAGTCCGGAACAAGACGAATCTCTTTCCCTTTCTCTCTCTCTCTCTCTCTCTCTCTCTCGACGACGATGACGACGATGACGACGACGACGTTCCGAGAGCTTGGAAAAGCTCCACCAGGGACGGAAAAATTGGCTTCTCCAACGTCGTTCGTTTATTATCACTGATTGAACATACAAGTCACCCACCTTTCGTTATAAACACTCACACAAACACTTAAGTTTTCTTTTTCTTTATATAATTAAATATAATTTTGTTTATTTATTTTTCAATTAATACTATTACTATTAATTCTCGTTTTTAATCAACTTCGTACGAATTATAAAAAAAAAACAAAAGGAAAAAAGAAAAAGAAAAACAATCAAGTCTTTTGATGTTTTCTAAACGATCGTTGCACATTTGTATCCATAGAGTTCATTGATCGACGATGAAAAGAGGAACGACGAGAGGAAAAACATCGCGATTTAAAGAAAAAAAAAAAACAAAAAAAAACGACAAATTTTTGCAAATTTATCCAATTTTTTAATTGACTTTTTTTTGGGGGGGTAAATCTTGATTTTGATTCCTCGATGATTTTCTTTTTATTTCAACTGGACGATCTATAGTACGAAATTTAGGGAAGCTTTTCGCGTTACGAGGTGAAGATATAAAAGCACGTGGTTGGGTCGCGACACTTTCGGGCTTGCCGGGGCACGCGTGTCGTGTGCTGCTTGTAAACCCGCGTTCGACTGAACACCGGAGAACCCGAGCTCGGCGAAGCTCGTGGCTCTTGCCGCGCGCAACTCTTCCTGCTAGCGCGCGCCTCACTCTCTCTCTCTCTCTCTCTCACGCTCTCTCTCTCTCTCTCTCTTTCCCTCCCTCCTTTTAGTTTCTATATGTATCTCCCCACCCCCTCCTCCCCCCTCTCGCTCTCTCTCTCTCTCGCTCTCGCCGTTTTATTTTCCCTCCCTCGTCGCTCTCGTGTTATTCGCTCTTTCCCTCCCTCGCACTTGACCATATACTTGTACTTACTCTAACCTCTTTTCTCGCTCCGACGAACCACCTTTCTTCCTCTCACTCTCTCTCTCTCTCTCTCCCTCTCCAACCCTCGCTTTTTATAACTCTCGCTCGAACGAATTCACTCTTTTTCAAAATTTGTACAATTCTTTTCATTTTTTGTTTTTCTTAATTAGTAATATCGTTTTTTTTTGTAATTATGTGCTTTTCGACAATATATGGAACGCGAGCCGAGAAAAGGGGCCAAGGAGGCAAAATAGGAATTTTTCACAGCGAGCGATTAAAGAAATGAAAAACAATGCTACAATTTTCAATAATTCATATCTTGTAAAATTATGTAGATAAATAATTTCTGATTGCACCATATGAAAAATCAGCTCAAAAACTTAAAGCATGAACTAACAATTGATTTTTTTGCCTCATAGCTCCGTTTTCTCGGATCGAGTCACGTATATAAAAATTTATAAAGATTGTCGTTGGGGAATTATCCTCGTCACCATGGCAAAAAACAATTGTTACCATAAAAATATAAAATATATATTTCGTTTCTATATCTTACATTATCTTTCTATTTTCATATTTTATCATTTTCTATATTTTACTTTACTACGTTTCCATTTTCTTCATTAATCTCCTATTTTGTTTTTGCATGTATTCTGATTTTCCAAAAATTTATTCTTCCTCAACATCATTAATATAATAATGATTATTATGATTGCGATCATTTAATATTATTATCATTATAGTCATTGTTATTATAATCATTAAAACTCATCCGAGAGAAATTTGTTCACCCCCACTGAAATTTTTCGTTTCCACCGATCGGCCCCATATAATTATATCCGTACATTATTTCTGTCCCACTCTTTCTCATGTTCCAACACCCACGAGCTCTTCTCGATAACCGCACATATATATATATAGATTGTACATGTGGATACTTATAATACTCCTGTCTCGCGTACACCAACTTGCTCGCTTTCTTCGCTGCTATGTATTAGCTCGTGTGTGAGAGAACGCAATACGCTGGGCGACGACGCCACCACCGAGACCGATCGTCCTCCGGTTCACGCGTTCCCCCTCTAGTCCCTCCGCCGCCATCCGCGGATTTATTATCTCCTACGCTGTAACTTCTTTTGCGGAAGGTTAGGGCCTCTACCTCGTTTCCTCGGCATTAACCTTTCGATATTATACAAATTTTCATCGTTATAAAGATTTTCGAACAAGCGCCAATTTTTCTACAAATATAACAATCTTAATGATTGTGTTTACAACGACATATCGATGTTCTTATTTACAATAATTTGTCGAGAAATTTGTATCGATATTGTTTTGATTATAATTTGAATAAAATTAACACTCCTGATGATTCGATAAAATAGTACGGGGTGAATTATTGTTTTTTTCTATAATAGGAAGAATAAAAACAAAAATAAGAACGATATAGAGAAATTTGCATCGATATTGTTTTGATTATAATTTGAATAAAATTAACGCTCCTAATGACTCGATAAAAAAATACAGAGTGAATTATTGTTTTTTTCTATAATAGGAAGAATAAAAACAAAAATAAGAACGATATAAGCAGAGACATTTGTATCGATATTGTTTTGATTATAATTTGAATAAAATTAACGCTTCTAATGACTTGATAAAATAGTACAGGGTGAATTATTGTTTTTTTTCTATAATAGGAAGAATAAAAACAAAAATAAGAATGATATAAGCAGAGAAATTTGTATCGACATTGTTTTGATTATAATTAGAATAAAATTAACACTCCTAATGATTCGATAAAATAGTACAGGGTGAATTATTGTTTTTTCTTTAATAGGAAGAATAAAAACAAAAATAAGAACGATATAAGCAGAGAAATTTGTATCGACATTGTTTTGATTATAATTAGAATAAAATTAACGCTCCTAATGATTCGATAAAATAGTACAGGGTGAATTATTATTTTTTTTCTATAATAGGAAGAATAAAAACAAAAATAAGAATGATATAAGCAGAGAAATTTGTATCGACATTGTTTTGATTATAATTAGAATAAAATTAACACTCCTAATGACTTGATAAAATAGTACAGGGTGAATTATTGTTTTTTTCTATAATAGGAAGAATAAAAACAAAAATAAGAATGATATAAGCAGAGAAATTTGTATCGACATTGTTTTGATTATAATTAGAATAAAGCTAACGCTCCTAATGACTCGATAAAATAATACAGGGTGAATTATTGTTTTTTTTTCTATAATAGGAAGAATAAAAACAAAAATAAGAACGATATAGAGAAATTTGTATCGACATTGTTTTGATTATAATTAGAATAAAATTAACGTTCCTAATGACTTGATAAAATAGTACAGGGTGAATTATTGTTTTTTTCTATAATAGGAAGAATAAAAACAAAAATAAGAACGATATAAGCAGAAAAATTTGTATCGACATTGTTTTGATTATAATTAGAATAAAATTAACGCTCCTAATGCCTCGATAAAATAATACAGGGTGAATTATTGTTTTTTTTTCTATAATAGGAAGAATAAAAACAAAAATAAGAACGATATAAGCAGAGAAAAAAGGAACAACATTCTCAATGGACGAACGAACGAGATCGGTACGTTGATATCGGAGATGTGACCGCAAGAGAGCTACGAACTTTCCAATGAAAACCTCACTACAGCGTCTCCGGCCGGTCTCGTATTGCGCGCACACTGGCTCCGCAATAATATCTGACCACTGTTGGATACGATAATGAATATATAGAATACTATAATACGGGTAAACGTGAATAGCCTTTATAACAAACTCGAAAGTCTCTACAATCCGCTACATACGTTTATTCCTCTCTATATCTATATACATAAATATACCTGCCTATCTCGATGAATTACAGGGAAATCGCGTGCGCGATGAATAATCACGTGTATAATGTTTCATCTCGTTGCCCTCCCAAACCTCATAGCCCCTCGATCGTTATTAAAATTTAGCGAGCAACCGGCTCGTGGCTCTCGTGGAAAATGTTGATTTATAATATCAACTCTCCCTCTGCTCCACGATTATCTTCAATCCGACAAACTCTGACGATTTTACAGCCTGACTGAAACAAAAGAAAAAACAAACAAACCTTTAACTTTTTAATAATATGACAAAGATCAATGCTAAAATTTGCAAAAAATTAAATAAAACAATCATACCTACATATCAAGGCTGGAATAGAGATCGAAATGAGTCCGGGGTCAGAAGAACGTAGAATTAACCGAAATACTTGTTTCTTTTATTTTCCCCCTGCATTCATCTCGCGCTCGAGCTCTCACCGCTTTCTCCCCTGCGTCTTCTCGTTTTTCCACAGTTTCCATCTCGATTCCGATCGCGAGAGTTTCCCGATGACGTCACAGTCGAGAAAGAGAAAGATGTGTAGAAAGGCCCCCTGAACATCTCTCTGTCTCTTTTTCTGTTGTGCGCCAGAGAAAGAGAGAGAGAATGAGAGAGAGGGAGAAAGAGAGAGAGAGAGAGAGAGAGAGAGAGAGTAAGAGAGTCCGCACAAGAGCACGCGGGTTCGCTTTTGCCTGAGTCGTGTACCCGTTCGTTCACCCTAGCGGGGGCACCAACCTGGCTTTACTTCACTTACTCGCTGAGAGAGCCGGCGTGCGCGCGCGCGCACTCGAGCTCTCCACTCTAGTACACTATATATACACACACACATATATATATCTATATATGTCTATATATATATATACAGTTTCGTGTACGTATATACGTGTCTGTATAAGAGAGTACGTACAGTCACTGTACTCTCTATACACGCCATTACTCAGGTACACCATACAGTAAGCTGCTATACTCACGTTTATATACTTTCGCAGAGTCGGTACACCGCTTTTATAGAGTGTACAGAGTGTCCCGGTGCGAGACACTACGTGGTCGTCCACGAGAGAGTCTTTTCTCTCACTCGCTTCCCAAAACTTCCCATTATCCACCACAGTCCTCTTTTTCTTTCATCATTTTTACAATATTTTTATTATCGTCCAATGTGCTCGAGGATAAAAAATTAACAGTTGGACTAGAAGCTGAAACAGTAAAATTATTATTACTCAAGATTATTTTCAGTTGGATTTCATTGACGACAAAATACGGTAAGATTTTGTTTCGTTGGAACGCGAAGAAACGATTACAAGTTTACGAGGTTTGGGGTAGTTAGTTGGGTAGAGTAAGACTCGTAAAGAGGATGCTTTAGAGGACAGCTTTAGAGATGAGTTAAGTCGAATGTGCAAGTCGGAGGGTTAATTATGTAAAGGAGAGATTTGTGAGAGGTTTAGTGGTTGGGGAAATTGTGGAGGTGTAAGTTTCGTAAATGCAATTAAAGGTAGATTTGTATTATGGTAAGTGTGTCTGGGTATTTGTGTTTATGGGCAATTTTGATTGTTCACTGGTTGATGAGAAACTAGGAAATTTCTTAGTTAATCGAGCGTTTCATTATTTGGACTCGATTTAGATCTTTGCTTGATCTTCGATGGGAAGGATAGCAAACGGGATTTACAGGGAGCTTTGTCGGAGATTCTACCAGCTTGAGATCAATCTTGATCGCGATTCTGCGGGATTGGTACGAGTTCGTTTCTGTGTTATATACAAGGTGGACATCGTGAAGGATCTTAATCTTGTTGGGAACGTGCTTTTCGAACTGCTCTCGCTTGAGTGGTGTATCCAGGATCCATGTCGCTATCGTGGCGTATTACGAGAGAATCTTAGAACGTCTCTATATGCTCGCTTTATCGAGGAAATAACTTATTGTTAGACTCGAAGTAGTTGGGTCGATGGTTTATGCTGAAAGAAAAAAAATCTTGGCAATGGGCAGAGTTATGAGGAATAGGAAAACGAAGCACTCACCCATAGTGCGCACACACTTTCTCTCTCAGGTCGTTGCTTCTAGTGGAATTGCGAAGAAACAACCAAGCGTCTGACTTTTTATTTTTTTTCTTAGTCTGAACGTCGGTGGGAACGGGAGAGGGCACAAGATCATCTGGAAAATAAGGATTTACGTATGTCAGAGAAATTAGCAACAGAGGAATTGGTACACGAATTTTGAATAAATTATGAAGTTTATGTGAATTGAAAAGAGTCGATTGAAATAGCTAGTTTTTAGGTAAAGTTTATCGATACATTTATTCAATATTTTTTATAACAGTCTTTTTTTCCATTAACTTTAATATAAAACTAATAAAAATGATGCCGGTGCTCTACACGATGATGACACGAAGAGTACCTCGTCGTTCGTCAAATGCCCTGATCAAGAAATCATTGCTAAATAAATAATGTTGTTCTATGTACAAAAGAAATTAAGTCGAATATCGATTGAAAAATAGATCGTTGTCAAGATTTATGAATAGCGCGGTACATGAGCGCTGACCATCCTTATGGACACCGGATCTGTAACAGTGTCCGTCGGACTGGATCTTTGCTGCTGATGCGTATAGCTTACTTCCATGTCTACATCGTCGAATTCTTCCTCTTCCTCCTCGTGTGTATCGGACTCTTCCTCCTCCTCGCCCTCACCCTCTTCCTCTTCTTCTTCTTCCTCCTCTTCTTCGGAACCGCGAAACTGTAAGAATTCATTGTTTGAAAGGCTGTGCTAAAGTTTCTAATGTTAACTAAATATTACCAGTTTCATCTTTTCTCAGATATCGACTTTGAGTAATATGAAAGTTTAGTGTAACTTTCACATTATTTTTGCAACAGTCGTCAATGAAAATACCCAACCCTTTTTGAGCAAAACTACATTCCCAAAATTTTGGCGTAGTCTTTATGAGATTTCATGTTTGTGTTTCAATTGCAACAAACATAATATGTTTACCACAGTCAGAACTATTTAACAAGAGTTGATAAAACGCGCCTAATACCGGCAACCCGTCGTGCAATTGAGTTTTACGTATTGATACAAGATAAAGTGAGGTTAACTTACGTCGCTTGCTGATTTTCCGATTGGAATCTGTTCACAACCTACTCCACGCATTTGCTCTTTCTACAATGAGATAAACCCATTTAATGATAACATATAAACCATCCTTCGTCGTTTTATATATTGAAATACAACCAAAACTCTTACCCAAGTTTCATGTTCCGCCTCGAGTGCCAAAACTTCGGATTCATCGTCGCACGGTCTGTCGGCATTAAACCATATCGGATCCGTCGCCCGTGGCTGTAAATTTGGCCAAAGAGGCATTATCGGCATCGTGAGAGCTTTTTCTTCACGTTAATCAATAATCCTAAAGAACAAACTGCACTGGAAAGTTCGATACACCAAAATGTAAACGAACAGACGTCAACTGAATTAGCACGATCTGTAGAAACGCGCATGCGCGCCCAACGGCCGAGATGCTTGACATCGAGCTTCGCGAAGAATATGCTAGATGGCGTTTCAAGCATTGGTAAGCTAGCATTTTAACTTACCTTTAGAAACAAGCACCGCCATCTATCCGCAATACTCGTCACTAACTACACAGTTTCCTACAGTGCGCACGAAAAAAAACGGCAGTCGTATTTCTGTTGTGAATCTACCGATATCATGGGTGACGGTCGAGAGTATTACGGGGATATGAGAAAGTGGCGTGCAGTTTGTTAGTGGGCTCCACCAGGAGTTACTTGATTGTACATTTTAGTCAGTGAGAACCAGAAGATAATTAATTATAACAAAACAAATAACGCGAGACACTCGAAGAGAGAGATAAAAACGGAAACAACGTCGTTTTATTCTTCTTCGTCAAGGTAAGTTAAAATATCTTATAACCTTCGTTCGCCACCAAACTGACCTTCCTGATTATGTAGTCCTGTCCTTTTTCACGGAGGTTTCGACAAAGCAAAGAAAAAAACCGATAACACTTTATAATGAACATTTTACCTTTTATCGACGGTTCGAACAAACGTGGAGGAATGTCGATAAAAACGTGACCGATGATTTCTAAAAAAATTCTATTAAAATTCTTATTCGCACGAACATTCCTATCCGCCCGTGACCTGACATCCTTATTTCACGCGCAGCTCCTCCGCAATTACGACAGATGGGCAAATTATCTTTCGTTATTCGTCGTAACAAGATTTTACTCCTTTCTAACGTTTCTTCTATTTTACCTAAAAAATTTTCAATCTATGTCACAACAGGAGTGAAGTGTGAACGACCATTGCTAAATTCAATTCTCATGCAAATATTCCTAGGGCACCTTGTCGATTGAGTGCATACAAAAAAAAAAACATTTCGATAATCAGCTTGCTCGCGCTATAGGTTAATACGAGACAGATAGGAGAACGAGGTGTATAGTAAATAATTCTTACTGCGTTCAACTCGTTTCTCAGTAGAGAAGATAAAAATCTGTTTTCGCTATGGGACGAAATAACGTTGTACTTTCTATCTCCAACTCCGGATTTATTGTGCGAACGAAAAGATCCTTGAGTCTCTCCCAACGGACACACGTTCTTCGTCCAATCACGCTCGTCCAGCCATTTGTACAAATAAATCAAATTTTTATTTTCTCTGTTTACCTCGTATCTCTGAAACAATAATTCCCATCTTTACATTACAGGGGTAACACAATTTTATATTTAAAAAATCTACAAAAGATGAATAATAAGGTGTGAATATATTTTGATATTTTTTGTTTGTTTTTTTGAGTGTTGGATCGCATAGTTGCAAACTCCGATTTTGTTCAGGTTGCTTTGTTGGATTTATGGAATCTTGGTCGAATAGGATTTTTTAAATCTGTAACATCAAGATCAAGATACTCGGATGTGTCGGTGTGAAAACTTATTTATCTCTTTGTCTATGTGCAAGTGGGCTTTTTTCTTTTCTCAGAAAAATAAACAGAGAAGAACATAAAGAGATTATTTCATACGGCGCTACAAAATTGGTCATCGATAGAAACTGGTTGAAAACTTTGAGTTAAAGATAACTGGATTGGAAAATATTTAATGAATGGTGCACGTGTGTTTTTTTCTTTTCTCAGAAAAAAAAACAGAGAAGAACATAAAGAGATTATTTCATACGGCGCTACAAAATTGGTCAACGATAGAAACTGGTTGAAAACTTTGAGTAAAAGACAACTGGATGGGAAAATATTTAACGAATGGTCTTGTGTTTTTCTCTTTTCTCAGAAAAAAAAAACAGAGAAGAACATAAAGAGATTATTTCATACGGCGCTACAAAATTGGTCAACGATAGAAACTGGTTGAAAACTTTGAGTAAAAGACAACTGGATGGGAAAATATTTAATGAATGGTGCACGTGTGTTTTCTTCTTTTCTCAGAAAAAAAACAGAAGAACATAAAGAAATTATTTCATACAGCGTTACAAAATTGATCAACGATAGAAACTGGTTGAAAACTTTGAGTAAAAGACAACTGGATGGGAAAATATTTAATGAATGGTCTTGTGTTTTTCTCTTTTCTCAGAAAAAAAAACGGAGAACAACATAAAGAGATTATTTCATACAGCGCTACAAAATTGGTCAACGATAGAAACTGGTTGAAAACTTTGAGTAAAAGACAACTCGATGGGAAAATATTTAATGAATATAAGAGTAGAGCGTTCCCACTCGCTCAAAGCCAATGTTCTCCGTCCCCATGTCGACATACTGATTCATAATAATTCACTATTATTGATCCAATTGAGATCAATCACGTTGGCCCTTCCAAGGTACCCCTACACTATCCTTGATGAGAAAACAGCAAAGTTTTTTTGCACGCATCGACGTACTCATAAATGTTCATCCAGATTCTTT
The DNA here is from genome assembly GCA_946811545.1 of Netelia fuscicornis. Taxonomy (NCBI): domain Eukaryota; kingdom Metazoa; phylum Arthropoda; class Insecta; order Hymenoptera; family Ichneumonidae; genus Netelia; species Netelia fuscicornis. The sequence continues at coordinate 4,832,728 of OX328011.1, read as the reverse complement.
TTCCTTTCCCAAACAAAGAAACTTTTTCAGTCATACCTCCGTTTGTTTGGCGCGTTACAGTAACGCCATTTGCTCTATTGCGTGAAGCAAAAAAGGGGACATAACTTACTATCTCAAAAGTGAAACCGATCGAACCAGATACTTGATGTATGTCGCGAATAATTCACGGGAAAGCGGTAAACAACATTCGGAACTGAGGAAATAAACGTCGGAAGCCGGGACTATTTCTCTTATCGCACAAATAATTACAATTTACACAGTTGCTACCAACGATAAATGCGTCAATGAGACGATAAAACATATTTTCATTCAACTTTACCGATCGTTTTAAATCCCCTGACGACAATACTAAAATTATTTTTACAAAAAAAAAAATCGTCCAGTGGAGGACTCGTTACCGTTGCGTTGCTTTATATTCTTTGATTCTCGTGTATGGCATTGAAAAATTCTTTCGTTATACGTATTCATCGAGAAGAAATTAATTACGTTCCGTCGCTCAATCGTGCGACAATATTGCAATTTCCATCTCGATGAACAACGTACGTCTGCCGTTCGAATATCGATGGGCGTTTCAATTTCACTTAAGGGGTAATATGCATATGCATACTTTTATCAACATCGAGACCCTCTTCCTTTCTTTTCTCTCCTCGTTCCGGGAATTTCAATAAATGAAATTCCGAATGAGCTGGGAATTCTCGAGGAGGCGAGCGACGATGATTTGTTGAAAAACATGTATATATATGTATGTATTACTATGGGACATGTATGTATCTGGAATTAAGTGCAGGTATAGTCTCGCCTCCACAAATACCTCTGTCTTTAATCGCGCGTTGGATAAGTCGAACAATCGATTCCTCTTTTTGCGAAATATCGTTTCTAAAACCATCAAAGAGATATACGAGCTCGTACAAACGCGATTAATCGTGGGTTCTTTATGGTCTTTGTACGATGATCCAATTACGATGATTTTGCATCCGGATAGTTTTAACGAACGCATTTTATGTTCTTTTTGCTTGTTTTATTTTTCTTTTTGTTTTTTTTACTTTTCATATTTCCCTTCCGTTTTACTTTTTTATAACGATGTTTGGGTCGCCTTCGTCTAGCGCGATAACGGCGCGCGTGCGAGGGCAGTTATTCGCTCGTTATCAGCGCGAATATCGGGTTTCCTCCGCGACTCGTCCAGTTTGGTTTTAGGTTCATAAATGTTGTTTGGATAAGTTTTGCTGGCGATTCGATATAATTCGCCTCGTGTTGCAAAGAATCGGGAGCGTGACGGTTCTCGGTCACGCTCGGACGAGATTTCAAGGGCGATCGGTAGAGAGAATTCGAATTTCTCGGTTTTTTTTCGTGTTACAATGGCGATGAAACTTAATCTCGGATTAGAAAGAGACAATGGTCTCGGGGAGAGACAATAGCGTGAAGTTCAATATCGCGCAAGGACTAGGATGAAGCCGTGACCGATGAATTGTTCGTATAGAACGATCGAATCGATTTTTTTTTTAAATCATAGAACGTGATTTTTACGATCTATAAAAAAATATTTTCGAGATTAGATTATTCTTATGTTAAGAAAAGATAGTGATCGATCCGTATTTATAGACAGGTTCGATTATCGATTATTATTATTGCGTTATCGATTTATAAAAATAAAAATAACAGTCGAGTCCGTGTAAAAAAAAGTTCACGAGACAAGAGAACGGACACGATGAATTATCGATTTATAAAAAAAAAAAAAAAAACTTCGCGAGACAAGAGAAATTGTTGTTGGAACGGAATCGATCGATCGAATGATAACACCGCGCGACCTGGCTCGCTCGATAAGTTTAAAACAAAGTCGACCACTGAAACTCGTCACATTTTCAGTTGATTGTACGCCACGATATATCGATCTGCGATACATCGATCAGCGATATATCGATCACCGCTCGATCGATCAACGATATGTCGTTCGGGGCTATATCGATCAGCGATATATCGATCAGCGATACATTGATCAGCGATATATCGATCAGCGATACATCGATTAGCGATACATCGATCCGCGATATATCGATCAGCGATATATCGATTAGCGATACATCGATCAGCGATACATCGATCTATCGAACTGCGATATATTGATCAGCGATATATCGATCATCGATCTATCGATTATCGATATATATATATATATATATATATATGTACGTAAAAAATAATTTTCACGACTAGTTTTATTTATTTAGACGCGTTGCAATTCCGTTAGTTAAACGTCGCACAACGATTTACCCCATTCGCCACTTGACCGTGATTGAATTGCAAATGTGTGCGACGATTTGCGTTGAATTCTTGCAAGCGTTTGCAAACTTTGTTTTTATCGACGCTCGAGTCAAAAACGTTTCCGTCGACGAGCGAACTTCCCCGACGAGGAAACGGATCACGAGAGCACAACCGTGACGTACTCGAACGAAAACAATTTGTTCGTTTCTTTTTTTAAATCGACGAAGTATGCAAAATTATTTTTTTAAAAATTCAAACTAACATCTCAAATTATTTTCCCAAATTCGTCAAATTGTTAGAAATCGTGTTTTTATTGAATTTTTAAGAAAGATAACAATCTTTTTATGGAAAAATAATCAATGACTTTGATCAACCATTCGTCGCTCGAATTTTTTTATTTTCGTTAAAAATATTCGAAAAACATTGGATTTTGTACGATTAAATTATCGCATAATAAAAAATACAATGTTTTCCCTCGTAGGTAGAAGAAAAGAGCATCAACGACGAAACAAGAGCGCACTCAACGCAAAAATAATGCACGAGGCAATTTTCTGCAGCTTGTTAATTAAATTCTTGTTAATTTTTCTTACATATATTAACAAAACAGAGAAAACTTCCATTCCACGTAACAAAAATATCGCATAATTAACCAAATGATATAAAAGAAAATTATTATTCGTTCCTCCTAGAAAAAAAAAGCAAAAATTACAACAATGTATTACGAATAAAAATGCACGAGTCGAGAGATATACGTGATTCGTGGTAATCGAGTTTTGCGGTGCGCATGTTGGAGTTGGTCGAAAACAGGACATTGTCGGTTTTTTTTATCGCTGGAAGCTACAGTCTGTCCGTTGATCCGCTCGCGCTGTCTCTCCACAGAGAGAATCATTTTTAATATTGGTTTTTATTTTATTTTTTTATCTTTTTATTGTATTTTCTAAATTTTATTGTATTCGGATTTTGCTTTTTTATTGTATTTTCTAAATTTTATTGTATTCGGATTTTACTTTTTTATTGCATTTTCTAAACTTTATTGTATTCGGATTTTACTTTTTTATTGTATTTTCTAAATTTTATTGTATTCGAATTTTACTTTTTTATTGTATTTTCTAAATTTTATTCTATTTGTTTGTTATTTTTTTATTCTATTCGTTTTTTACTTGTTTATTGCATCTTCTAAACTTTATTGTATTCGTTTTTTACTTGTTTGTTGCATTTTCTAAATTTTATTGTATTCGTTTTTGATTTTTTATTGTATATTCTAAATTTTATTGTATTAGTCTTTTATTTCTTTATCGTATTTTAAAAATTTTATTATATTTGTTTTTAATTGTATTTTGTAAATTTTATTATATTCGTTTTTTACTTGTTTATTGTATTTTCTAAATTTTATTGTATTCGTTTTTTTACTTGTTTATTATATTTTCTAAATTTTATTGTATTTGTTTATTATTTTTTTATCCTATTTTCTAAACTTTATTCTATTCGTTTTTTACTTTTTTATTGTATTTTCTAAATGTTATTGTATTCGTTTTTTCTTTTTTTATTGCATTTTCTAAATTTTATTGTATTAATCTTATTTTTTCATTGTATTTTTTCAATTTCTTTTTCCTTTTCTTTGTTAAAGTTCGATGAATCATGTACCATTGGCAAACCGTATACCTCGGGGCTAATGGTTACGCGTTAGTCAAGCAAAAACTGGAGTTTACGACGAAAGCGCGTTGTTGAACTAATTAGAAAGTTCACCAGTCGCTAGTTATTTTGACTTGGAGAATTCCTAAAAATTGTTCTCGTTAACCGCCGTTGTCCCTTACAGTTCGCCACCGTTCTATCAACGAAAAAAGCGAGACAATCAAATTTCACTATTTTCAACCTCACCATCCAACATTTCCTCGTTGTTATCCTCGCGCGAGATAAAACCCATCGACCAAAACCGCACCAAAACCCAACGGTAAAAAAAAAACAAGCCAAAGAAATTACATTCCACGCTCTTAATAAAACCAAGTTCGATTAACGGAGCTTCGAGCACTTGGAAAATTAAGAAAGAAAAAAAACCCCACAATATTCCCATCGTCCATTGGCGAATTAAAAAATGAATTCCTTGAAAACAAACCAAAAGACATTAAAAAACAAAATAACTCCAATTCACTTAATACTAACACGATCGCTTAATTTTTCGTTACAGGAACAAGATTTATGAATTTTATCTTCGAGGAGGAAACGAGAATGGCTCGTTAATCCTGTACGTAACGAAGTCTCAACGAGTAATCCGAGCGTGGAGCCTCTGGATACTCGGTTCTCCCACTCGAATAATGTTTTTTTTTTTTCTTTCTTTTTCCTCCATTTTTGCACTCGCTGGTAGTGAGGGAAATCCAATCACGCTTGTCGAGTAAAATAATGGCACGTGGTGTATAAACACCTATGGAGGAAACGGAATAAGAAGCGATACTTCTCGTCACGAGGCAACAGTATTACCGGAGTTGCCGGTGGAACGCGTAGCCAAAGTGTGTGCCAGTTGGGACCAAAACGTGTCCCAGTTTTGTTTAATCCAACCACGGTGATTCGCTTTATTCTCGGCCTACATTAAGGCTAAAAATCAAATGGTCGAACGAGTTTAAATCTGAACGAGAAAATACGTTCACTGTTGCCACGGGTCCTTCGTTGCTTGAAGAATTTCACATCGTGCAAGCGGGACTTTCACGATCGGCCGAGAAGACAAGACAACGCTCGCGCCCTCTTTTACTTTCTCGTTTCTCACGTTCGAATAAACAACGGTTGGTTACGAGATTCTAGATCAACGAATTGTGAAGCTTCGATCGTTTTTTTTTAGTTTGATTGGGATTATTGGAATAGTTAGTAATTAAGATATTGTTTAATTTCGATTGGGAATATTCTTTAATCGAGATTTGGAATATGTTTTCATTGTGGGGTGGAAGTATGTTTAATTAAAGTAGTTTCTAATTACGGAAATGAAAGGAAAGAATGTAATGTTTTATAATCGATAAAGTTTAATTTAATTTAACGAGATAGGATCAAAGTTGGACAATTGATTTAATCAATTTTGTAGAGTGGTCGGTTAGGAATGGTTGGTTATAAAATTCTAGATCGAAGAATTATAAAACTTCGTCAGGATTGTCGAAATAATTTGTATTTAAAATATTTTTTAATTACGATTTTAAATATTTTTTAATTAAAATTTGAATTTTTTTTTCTTTACGATTGAAAGTATTTTTAATTGCGATTTTTAATATTTTCTAATTACAGAGTAGAAAAGAAAACAAATTACGATTTTATAATAGCAAAATTTTAATTTAATTTAACTCGCTAGGATCAAAGTTGGACAATTGATTTAATCAATTTTGTAGAGAGTGGTCGGTTAGGAATGGTTAATTACAAAATTCTAGATCGAAGAATTATAAAACTTGCTCAGGACTGTCGAAATTATTTGTATTTAAAATATTTTTTAAATACGATTTAAAATATTTTTTAAATACGATTTAAAATACATATTTTTTAATTAAAATTTGAATTTTTTTTTCATTACGATTGAAAGTATTTTTAATTGCGATTTTTAATATTTTCTAATTACAGAGTAGAAAAGAAAACAAATTACGATTTTATAATAGCCAAATTTTAATTTAATTTAACGAGCTAGGATCAAAGTTGGACAATTGATTTAATCAATTTTGTAGAGAGTGGTCGGTTAGGAAAGGTTAATTACAAAATTCTAGATCGAAGAATTATAAAATTTGCTCAGGACTGTCGAAATAATTTGTACTTAAAATATTTTTTAATTAAAATTTGAATTTTTTTTCATCACGATTGAAAGTATTTTTAATTGCAATTTTAAATATTTTCTAATTACAGGGTAGAAAAGAAAACAAATTACGATTTTATAATCGCCAAATTTGAATTTAATTTAACTCGTTAGATTCAAAGTTGAAACATTGATTGATCCAACCCAAGTAATAAAAATTACATTTTTCAGGTCATTGATTCAAGCCTTATATAATGTTTTTAATGCTTGCAATTAACTTTGATTTTTCAGATGGATCACGATCACATGGCTCACATGATGAATATGTCTGGAGAACATGGCCCGCATCACGATCATTCGATGCATCAAGGAATGGACCACGCTAGTATGAACCATCATATGGACCAAGGAGGCATGGGCCCGGATCATTCCAGCATGGACCACAGCGGTCACGCAGCTGGAGCGGCCGCTGCTGGTGGTGCGTGCGCCAGTAGTGCTCACGCGATGCACGGAATGTCGGTGGGATATTTTCACTCGTGACTATTTTTTTTCTAATCCAGAAAGATGATTGAGATAGTCATTTTTAATACGAAAATTGCAATGACTAGTGAAAGTCATTTTATATCAAATTTGCCACACGTGGTGTGCGTGATCCATAACCGGATATATTTTTCCTTGAATCAAGAGCAATCGATTAAAGTCGATTAAAAAAATGAAGTAACAAAACTTTACAACGATTCAATTAAAATTGAATTAAAAAGAATAAAGATTCTTTCGAATATTTAAGAAAAATCACGAAAATTTTAATATTTGAGAATTTGATTTGAATTATTAAAAAGGAAGGAAATCAATTAAATTAAATAATCATGTTTATCGAATTCTATAAATCATTTTTATAATTTCACTATTAACTGGTTTTAATTTGATCAAAAAATGTTTAATGAAATTTTATATCAAATTTGCCACACGTGGTGTGCGTGATTCATAACCGGATATATTTTTCCTTGAATCGAGAGCAATCGATTAAAGTCGATTAAAAAAATGAAGTAACAAAACTTTATAACGATTCAATTAAAATTGAATTAAAAAGGATAAAGATTCTTTCGAATATTTAAGAAAAATCACGAAAATTTTAATATTTGAGAATTTGATTTGAATTATTGAAAAGGAAGGAAATCAATTAAATTAAATAATCATGTTTATCGAATTCTATAAATCATTTTTATAATTTCACTATTAACTGGTTTTAATTTGATCAAAAAATGTTTAATGAAATTTTATATCAAATTTGCCACAGGTGGTGTGCGTGATCCATAACCGGATATATTTTTCCTTGAATCGAGAGCAATCGATTAAAGTCGATTAAAAAAATGAAGTGACAAAACTTTATAACGATTCAATTAAAATTGAATTAAAAAGAATAAAGATTCTTTCGAATATTTAAGAAAAATCACGAAAATTTTAATATTTGAGAATTTGATTTGAATTATTGAAAAGGAAAGAAATCAATTAAATTAAATAATCATGTTTATCGAATTCTATAAATCATTTTTATAATTTTACTACTAACTGATTTTAATTTGATCAAAAATATTTAATAAAAAAAAAGGGAAATTCGTGTAAGGAATTTAATAAAATGGATTAAAGTCAATGTTCAATTCGATAAGAGTATTCCACTCGTACGATATTAATTTCAGTACTCGCCAGATGTTGGAAACATTGTCAACCCGAAAAACATGACATTCATTCGTGTTCTATTTGAACAATTTTTCCTGAGACGAAATTGATTGCTCTGCGATAGATCAATGTTTCCTCGATTAACGCAAATAATAATGTAACATTGATGAAATATTGGTCGTACTCAAACATCCGAATTTATTTTTTGTCCACCTGTACAGATGGCGTTTCACGGTGGCTATTGCGAAACCGTGCTATTCGACACTTGGAAAATATCGTCGGTCGGTGGCCTCGTCGGATCGATGATCGGTATAATGATAATGGCAGCATTGTACGAAGGTCTCAAGAATATCTGTTTTGGAAAACGTACAATGCTCTACAATACAGAAGCGTCTCGATGCCGCCTGAAAAAAATGTTGTCGCCGATGACAATCGAGTTGTCCAGTAAGTTTACAAAAAAAGGAAATACGTCTTTCGTTCAAATGTTCACGGCCTTGCGACTGGAGTTCTTCGAGCTTCGCCGGAGAACTCGTTGAGTAGCTGACGACGACGTTTAACGATGGACGATAAAGTTCTTTGTTTATTTAATTATTATTATCATAAAAAAACAAAAAAACAAACTAGTTAGATTAACAGCCGGATCTTGTTTCGATTTTTAGTATGGTCGGCGAAGTTATCCACAAGCAGCCGTAAGTAAAGGCCGCGAATATGGTTTTCCATTCGCCCCAATTACACGTAGTCGTTTGTCTCAATTTTGCAAAAGGAAAGGATGAATAAATTTCCAAAGAGATAAACAAATGTAACGTCGAGCATGTCACGCGTGCACTCCTCGTCGGCTTTAGTTTATTCATGGCTGTGGATTTAAGTGGCACGTTATTTATTTACTGCACGAATTATTTGTCTTCTCACAATTTCCTCTTATGGATTGTAAATCTGTGTACAGTTTACTTTGGAAAAAAACGTAGCCTTGTTTCGTTAAGATGTAGTTTTCTTTTGTCGTTATAATTTAAGTCCAGTTGCTTGGATTATTTTATTTCCAGTCTGGGAGATCTGACTGTAGAGAAGTATTTTCTTAGATTGCACTTTGTTCCATTTCTTAGTTACAGCACGAATTTTTGTATGTTAACCCTTTGAGCCCTAAGGACGCATATATGCGTCAGCCTATGCGTCTGCGGACCACATAAGCTTGAAAGTACTCAGGTCTCAAAGGGAAAAAAAAACGCATGTGCACTGTTGAAAAAAAAAATGACAATATGAGAAAAACAAATCGTTACATGTTAATTTTTGTTTTCACAGACCCACGATGCTCTCTTGGATGCATTCCTTCCAGACGTTGCTTCACATCATTCAGATTGTATTGTCGTACTTCCTCATGCTGATCTTCATGACGTACAACGTCTGGCTTTGCTTCGCGGTTGTTCTTGGCGCAGCGACTGGCTACTTCCTGTTCGGTTGGAAAAAATCCGTCATCGTCGATGTCACGGAACACTGTCACTAGCGAACGGGGTGTAGCGGTCATGGACAGAAGTGAATGAGAAAATGAAAGAAGAGAACGCGCCGTGTTTGAGAGAGGAACTTAAAACGAAATGAAACTAACGAGAGAAACAAATCCATCAAAACTATATTAGTTCAAGATGAAAAGAATGATTTTTCACTCGACGAACGCTGCACGCAGGAAACTTAATGACTTCCAATGATTGGATTGATTGTAACAATGTTGGTCCATTGCGTGAGATAGATCAGACTGATCTGAGAGAATGCGCGTTAGAGAGAAAGAGAGAGAGATGAGAAAAAATTGAAAAACTGAAAATATTTTATCACCGAACTGCTGGATTTTACGTGATAATTAAACAACGTCCGAGGTTTCATCATCGATCGTGCTTCAAGTCACCGACCTAAAAAACGTTCTAAACAAGCGTTTGAGATGGTGCGAAACAAACACAGCTGCAGGACAAATCTTACGTGTCAGGCGGTATTAGTCTTAAAACGTAAACTCTAAATCTTAAACAAGCTAAAGATTTTAAAGAGGAAAAGAACGCAATATTGTTATTCGCGATGAGAATCGAAGAGCGATAATAGGAGGAGGGTCAGCTATCTCAAGAACAAAGAAAATATAAAAGAAACGCTAATAACAAGAAAAATAAATAAAAATAATTGAATGTATACAAACGCATCGAGCCTGTAAATATTGTTGACGCCTATGAACTCATTGAGTTATCTTTTTTACATACGATACGTTCTTAATTATTCGCTGAAAATTCGTTTTTAATTTAAGAGTCGTTGATTCTCTCGTTGATTTTTAGCTTTTAGATTTCAAATTTCGAACGATTGAGAGAAGCTACTAAATTTTGTCTTTAGAAAAAATAACTAATAAAGGGGGGCACAATTATTCGAGATGTAAAAAGTAACGGTAAACCCTAGACGTAAACCTTGTTGTAGATTTTCTGTATTACAGGATAAAATTAATAAATTATTGTTACTACGGTTCGAGCACCGAAAGAGATTGAGGCAGGAACGCTTGGTCTTTCGGACGCGTGTACAGTAATAATGATGATGATATAAGATGAATTATGTAACCACGTGTTGACACTTGGTAATATACGTTTTTTTTTTCGCGTCGAAACAAGCAAAGTGTTATTTTTTATTTTTCTGCAAAAATTCGACGTACCATTATCTTATATAAAATCCTTAAGGCATATACGTAGACACATCGTTTTACAAGCTATATGACATTGTGTTCTTTCGTTTCTTCGCATTCCTGTTTTCTTTGTAAAAATTTAACTCTCAGAGACGAACATTCACTGACGAAATTTCCACTTTGAAAATCGATCCAACGTACAATTTTCCCAATCTAAACATGCATTCGTTTAAGACAAAGAAATTGGAATGTCTTCCATAAACGAAGAACAGCGTGGAAATTTGGTCATTCTGGATCAACGTCTCTGCTCGTCTCTCATCACCGATTCTTCAATCGTTTGCAAAATATAGATATAATGAAGTTTTATGTTATCTCTTTTATCGGTGAACACTGCGTTCAATGAGGATGGTACGAGCTACTTGCGATTTGCTCTGATATGACAATTTTGTTTCTTCGTCTTCTTATACACCTTCTAATCTTTCTTATTCTCAGCGCAATTATGAATATAGCCATTTTCCTTAAACACAATCGGTATGGCCTACGTGTAGATAATACAAAAAGCACCATTAAACTGTAATCATCTTGGTTAAATCAAATTGGCAAGATGTATCGCGTGAAAACGACTTCGCAATGAAATAATGAGAACGATTAAATTCTGCGAATCACAATGGATCATTGTGACGATGCGTAACTCCATTCGTATATTATATACGGAGTATTTCCAAAGTAGATCGGCTCGATCGAGGCACGTCGCTTCAAACATGCGAATGTTATATACGTATCAGTATTTTTTTTTTTTTTTTTTTTTCGTTTTCTTTACTATTTCCATTTCTTGTTTTTTTTTGTTCAATCAATTACAAAGAAGTTTGCTTCGATGTATATTTTCTGGTTCCCCGGGAACGCCGTTACGATAAAATTAACAACACTGCGCTTTATATTGTTTTTTTTTTACTGAGAACAGTGTTGGGAGTACGCGTGGGATTTTTTCTTTCTCCCTTTGTTATAATAACCTTACTTCGTTTAATTATTCATTCGGATATCAAATCCGTGTACTGCACCGAGGGACGGACGCCAAATACCGTATGAAAGACTCGCATCGAAATTTAAAAAGGAAAACGAACAAAAAGAATATGCTGCTCTCAGCCTCGCAACTCTTGGCGAGGGTAAGGCAATTTTTTTCACGTTGCAAAGCTATGTTATATATATATAAACATATATATATATACAGGGTGAATTTCATAAGGTGTAACAGACTTTAATCCAAGGTAGATGGGATCATTGCGAACAAAAGTTGTAAATATACATTAGTGATATTTTTAATAGTTTGCGAGATATAAATGTTTAAAGTTGGGCCATTGAGAACGCGTCTAGAAGCGTTGGCGCCGCCCACTTCCCGCCCTAGCAGCCAATGCCCGGGAAATAAAAAACGATTGCGCAATAATATAATAAATAAAATTGACTGCTCTGAATTTTGCAATCTCAAATGTAACGCCCTATACGATGCTATCTCTATGGCTAGGGCGGGAGTGGGCGGCATCAATGCTTCTCGGCGCGCTCTGATTGGACCGACTTTAAACGTTTATATCTCGTAAACTATTCAAAATATCCCTAATGTATATTTGCAACTTTTGTTTGCAATGTTTCCATCTACCTTAAAATACAATCTGTTACACCTTATGAAATTCACCCTGTATATATCTATATATGTATATGTATATATATATATATATCTAATACTAACAAATATTTACTACATCTAAGATCCTTAAAATTAAGCGAGTCACGATCATAACTAGTTTATCACAAGCCAATGGTGTTACCAGTTGATTATAATCCTTTTTTTCGTCAATACTGTCAACACCTCAGGAGCTGCGCCAAGCATAGTACATTTTATTCAGTACGTTCTCGCGAGTCCTTCGATACGAAAGAAAAGAAAGAAGAATTTTTTTGTCGCGTCCAATAAAACAATCGTATTCTTTCACGATGGATTATCGCGAGTCTCGAAGAAAAGTTTTGGTCGTATCGCAAGATTCTCTTAAGCTGAGTGTACTCGGATATGATTATGTGGCTGAGATCCGTGAATGTACGAATAGCAAAAAAGTTACGCTTTTTTTCTTTGTTAAATTTTTGTCTTATTCGATCGTAAATCCTAAACGTATATAGAAGCCTATACAATTATTATAAAATAGTCCGTATAGAGAATTTATTTGTATCTTTGTTTTCTCTTGACTTGGGAGTAAAGGTTCTTAAGGGTTGATCTTTAAGTATGGTCGTGTTTATAAATCGTAGGTAGGATCGTTGCACAGGTCGAAGAATATTTGTGTGTTTTATGCTTGTTTCCATCAAATTATTTTGTTAGACCTAGAAGAGAAAAGAAACCGTGTAGGCTGCGTCGTGACTTGTTACTCGATCCAAAAATTATCGTTACAGGACAATCACGACAGTAATGAAAAAACGGTGCGATAGAAATACTAACTACGTGATGGAAACGCGATCGATCAGTCAATATCCATAGCGTCGAATATAACGATAAAACAATATATCGTAAGAAAAGAAATTAAGACGAAGGATCAAAGCCCATAATATTTTTGAAAATTATACAAAAGGCTTTTAGTCGCGAGTAACAAAAAAGAAAACTTGACTTCCATTCCCTCTCAACTATAATATCGCGCAAGTGTAACAAGCTCTTTTTCTCTCTTTTTCTGTCTCTAGACAACAAGAATCTCTCTCTCTCTCCAAAAAAGCTTTGCCTCTCGACACACAAAAACACGCACTTTCATTGCAATCGCATTCTTCCACTTGTTTCTCACACTCGAGCCTCGCTACGGTAATACCTCGTGCGAGCGAGGATAAAATACTTTATTTTATTTTTTCATGCATGCAATATTCGGCGGTAAAAATTGTTATGTATAATTGCAAATGTTATTATTGAGATATATATATGTATGTATATATATATATCGTCTGGCAAGGAGAGAAACCTACTCAGCCCCCGAAATCGGCATGCAACAGCTGGAACGATGCGGTGACTGTTGTTTGGAAAGATCAACAGTGTCCTCGACCAGCGGACGCTCTAATCTTGCTTCGAGGCGAGCCCAGGCAGCGACCGCTGCACCAAAAGCTGCCTCAACGTTGGTTGCATTTTTTGCAGAAGTTTCCACAAGCGGAGGATTGCCATTTTCCACACACCAAGCACGGGCCTCCTCGGTCGATATTTGCTTCTCTGATTCCGGTACGTCAACCTATGGAAACATTATTTTTATTCTTCGATTCATCCTGATAATTGGTTAAGTAAAAATTTCACCTACTTCTTTTGCACTTGTATGTAACCCACCTTATTACCGACTACAATGAACGGGAACGACGAGCCCTCTTGAACATCTGCGTAATATAAAAATTCTGATCTCCATAAAGCCAAATTTCTGAAACTCGTTCTATCGTCGACTGCGTAAGTGAGCAGGCAAATATCCGAGCCTCGATAGAAAGGCGTTCGAAGAGTCTTGAATCTCTCCTGTCCCGCGGTGTCCCATATCTGAAGGGTATACGCCTCGCCGTTTATATCAATGTCCTTGTTCAGAAATTCAACACCTATCGTATGAAAACTGTGCTCGTCAAAGTGATTCGATACGAATCTATTCATCAGGCAGGATTTGCCTACTCCTCCGTCACCAAGTATCACGACTTTCAATAGCGTGGATCTCTGAGAATTTCTGTTAGGAGGATTACTGGTTCTCGGAGTTCCTGCCATCGTGGAATTGGTTCCTGACATACTTCCTTGACACCAGTTACTTATCGCTTCTTATTATCGATCCTGGGAAAACCAATAGACATACTCATAAATAAATTTCTTCGCTATTCATATACAAACTTAACCTCCTCTTCATATTTTAGACTTTCTTTACCTTGAGATTATTATTTTATTGTACTTGTACTGAATTCCTTGTCCTTGAAATCACAAAATATGTTTGTAGAATATCCTAATGCTTCCTTGGAGATGAAGCTCTTGGTAAATAAGTTGAGTTTTCGCACAGATCAAAAATTATAACGACGCTTGGTGTGTTTTAGATTTTTCACTGTCGCCAATATGATTTCTCAGCTGCTTCTCGAACTTGGTTCTTCTTCGATTTGTCACCGTTCACGTATTTCCAGAATGTTTTCATGATTAATCACACGATACTTTACCCGCGGACAAAGGATCGATGGTGTTTTAAACCGCTTTCAGACATAATCGAGCGTCGCTTTCGTATCTTAACCTATACGTTCGTTTGCGAATTTACGATCATTATCTCGTTTTCTGCATATCAACGTTGCGCAAATGTAGGGCTTCGCCTCGTTCGAGCTTCGCATCGGTAATTCGCTGTCGAGTTTGCAAAAATTCTCATACACGTACAAACAAACTTTCGTGTAACAAACTACCTTGAAAAAATTCTTCGCGAAATTTTTCGTCAAGAACTTCGAGATTTGACACAAATTTTGTTGCACTTATGACGAATGAAACGTCGACGTTCGTTCTAACCTTCACCGTGTTTAGAAATATTTCTTTTTCGCACTTGAATTCGTTAAACGTCACTGTGAACTGACATTTTTTTCACGTTAATACCGAGACATTTGACACATTGCAGACGACACAAAAGGAACGCCCATGGTCTCGGCGACTCATTCAATATGGCTGACAACGACGATATAAATAGTTTAGAATAGTATTATTTTCATACGCGTCACGAGCAGCTCGCGCGTTCAGAGTTCACGTGACGGTGATTTTTCATTAGCGAACAAACATGTTTTGCACGGTTTCGCGATATTTATTCGGGAGATAGTAAACCGCGCGAACGAATATTCAAGAACAATTTCGTCAAGAACCTCCCCGCCACTTTGTAACCGCGCGCTGGTCCGCGGACGACTGAAACGGTGTGTCGCGACACAGAGCAAGCACTTGAGTAATGGCAAATTCAATGTTTTTTCCTTCGACAGTGAAATTCAATGTGTTTCTGGAAATGGTGTGCCAATAAGATCGAAATGATATAATAATTGTAAATTAGTCGAGTGTGAGCTGTCGAGAAATTTTTCAAAACTACTTGACGAATTGGTATCCGTCGATCAGGTGTTTCCGGGAGATACTTTAGTGTGAATGATTATTATTGTTCCGACAATCAGCTGTTGATGAATGGGTACCACAGGATGAAACAACTGTGCCCACGAATGAATTTCAACGTTACGAGTGAGGAAATTTTTATTTTAATTAATATATTTATGAATCGATAGTCGGTGAAACGACGTTGGCACGGTGTAACGCTCCTTGCTTAACCTAAAATATTTGTTTAGGAAATTAAAATAGTTTATACTGGGACTCGTGTTGATTCTCTTCGTTGACTATTATATCACAACTGTTTTATCAAGAAATGTGCTTAAAAAATCAACATAGAACGTTAATTATTGAATTCAATTACATTTGTTTAATTATTTTATTTTAGTAACCGGATAGCACCCAACATGACTAATCTACCACCACCTCCTGGTCAATATGCTGGTAACTGGACTTCTGGTCAGCCTTCGCAACAGGCTCTTGGATTCTATTCAGAACCACCACCGAATTTTCTTCCCAATCTAAATCAGCCACCGCCGAATTTTCCACCTAACCTAAATCAACCTCCGCCTAGCTTCAATGTTCCACCGCCGAGTGTAGGTGATGGCAAACCCCTCAATCTTGTTCCTCATTTTCCAACTAATCAAAATCCTGACCCTGCCACGATATCTGCTCCTTATCAACAGTTTTCCTACCAAGGAGGACCTCTGGTTCAAGCCCAGGAAACTTATTATGTCCCGAACTATCCTCAAAGTCCAGGAAGAAGTGCCAATTGTCCCTGGAATATGAGAAACTCTTATCAAAGTACTGAAAGTACAGAATGGAGAGATAGTGCTAATACAGCTGGCTGGAGATCTCAAGAATCCTCAAGTTCAACCTGGACACAGCCTGGGAAGTTTCCAGATGCGGAAAAAACAATTCCGAGTCAGAGAGATGGTTCTCACGGTAGAAAATCCGAGTGGCGATGGAGCGAACGAGAATCTTCAAGGAACCGTGAATCTAGTAGAAAACGTTCCAGAAGCCCCGAGCATAGTTCACGTTCAAGCAGATCCCGGTTTTCCTCGAGTCGCGATGATCACAGAAACCGAGACCGGGATAGATATTCCAAAAGTCGTTACCCTGGGAAAGATCGTACGCAGGAGAGCGAAGATTCCGGTCGAAAGAGTCGACGAGAGCCCGTTGCATCACGTCCAAGTTCGACAAACAACAGAAGTTCTAGGGAGCCAAGCAGAACAAGGAAAAGATCAAAATCGCAAGATTCTCATTCATCAAAGACTTCCATGGTCCGTGACCCGATGCCTGCAAAACCTAAGGCTCCCAGCGAGCGTGAAGTTCTTTTGGAAAAGTACAGACGTCACTATTGCGCAACAAGCAAGGACATGGAAAGAAAGCTCGACGAATTAAGTGCAATAGGAACAGAGGGAATAATGGAAAACGAGAGAAAAGTCTGGACTCGTACCGCCCCTGCTGATCTTTATTACACAAGGGACGAGAATAATCCAAAGATCATGAGAAGCACCGCAAAGTTGCGAGAATTGTGTGCTATTTTTAAGCATTTTTTGTTGGATAGAGCAGAAATGGCGAGAGCTAGTCAAGTGAGTATCATCAAAATAAGATAGATCTATTTTTCGAACTGCGATGAAAATTATTCAATTTATTTTCAAAGCCGCCCTACGAGCCACCACCGAGGAAAACGAGGGCACGATTGTGCAGGCACAAGTCGGAAGCCTGCAGTAGTTCATCTTCGGATAGCGACAGTTCAATGGATGAGGACGATAGAACGATGGAGGAATTAATGGCTAAAAAGCAACATCCTCAGAGGCTACACCCGGAAATGTGGTTCAACGATCCTGGCGAGATGAACGATGGACCGCTTTGCAGGTGCAGCGCGAAATCTCGCAGATCCGGTATACGACATGGAATTTATGCCGGCGAGAGTGTTGTCAACCGTTGCGACTTGAATTCTAACAACGCCAACAAATTGCATCACTATAGAATAACGATCAGCCCACCTACGAATTTTCTCACAAAAACTCCAACGATAATAAAACACGACGAGCATGAATTCATCTTCGAGGGCTTCTCGATGCTGTCTCATTTCCCTCTCGTGAAATTGCCAACTTGCAAAGTTATTCGTTTCAACATCGAATACACGATTCTATATATCGAAGAAAAATTGCCTGACAATTTTACGATCCAGGAGCTCGATTATTTTCGTAGGTATTTCCTATTATTTATAACGACGATTATAATGAGAAAATTTGAATCTCTAACTGTTTTGAACATTTTTATTTCAGAGGATTATTTATTCAAGGAGATACTCGAACTTGTGGATTTCGACTTGCACGGTGCACAGGATAAGTCCGGCTGTGGACAATTTCATTTTATGCCGAGATTCGTTCGTGATTTGCCCGACAAGGGACAGGAGATTCTCTCAATGAATGAAGTATTGAATTATCTGATAAAGAGCAGCAATCTTCTCATCGAACCTGACGACCTACCACGACTCGTTGAAATGCCGCAATATCAGTGGCAAAATTTTGCTGACGAGGTAAAGGGTATGGTGGTGACTTATCCTGGAAAAAAACCTTGCAGCGTGAGAGTCGATCAATTGGATAGGGATCAAACTGACCAGCCACCGGGAGTCGTGGCTTATCCTGAGATCGTTCATTTCGGTATTCGTCCACCACAACTCAGTTATGCAGGAAATGCAGAGTGAGCATATTCAAGACAAATATCCCCAACTTAAATTTCCAATCAGTACTTATTTTCAATTCCATTTGATTCTTACAGTTATCAAAAGGCATGGAGAGATTACGTGAAATTTCGTCACTTATTGGCTAACATGCCAAAGCCCAGTTTCGAGGACAAACGAAAGCTCGAGTCGAAGGAAAATAAACTTCAAGAATTGCGAACCCAGAGTAAGATGAAGAGGGACGTGACTGTCGATGTGAGTTCCGAGGGATTCTACAGAACTGGAATAATGTGCGACATCGTACAACACGCAATGTTAATCCCAGTACTAGTTTGTCATCTTCGATTTCATAAATCTCTTGATAATCTTGAAAAGACCCTGAACTACAAATTTCACAACCGGTATCTCTTGCAACTGGCTCTCACGCATCCAAGCTATCGTGAAAATTTTGGCACGAATCCCGACCATGCGAGAAATTCTCTTACTAACTGTGGTATTCGTCAACCTGAATATGGCGACAGAAGAATTCACTACATGAATACGAGAAAGCGTGGTATAAATACGCTGATAAATATCATGTCGCGATTTGGAGCAAGAAGAGAGACCGAGTCATCGATAGCTCACAACGAGAGGCTCGAATTTCTTGGTGACGCAGTCGTCGAGTTTCTCACGTCCATACATCTGTTTCACATGTTTCCTGATCTCGAAGAAGGTGGTTTGGCCACTTACCGAGCTGCGATTGTTCAGAATCAACATTTGGCTGTACTAGCAAAAAAATTGAATTTGGAACAGTACATGCTCTATGCGCATGGTAGTGATCTCTGTCATGATCTTGAGCTGCGACACGCTATGGCAAATTGTTTCGAGGCTTTGATGGGATCGTTGTTTCTCGATGGAGGAATTAACATAGCTGATGGAGTTTTTGGAGAAACGCTTTTTAAGGACGAAATCGATCTTGGCAAAGTTTGGGTTAACTATCCAAGACATCCGCTGCAAGAACAAGAGCCAACGGGCGATAGGCAGTGGATACCGAGCTTTGAATTGTTGCAGGTACCATAAATATTACAATCTATGAAGCTTGTTTGAATAATCCTTTTGAACAATCTGCAGTATAGAAAGGGATATTATATTTATATTTTCTTTTCTAGAAATTAACGAAGTTCGAAGAATCAATTGGCATAGAATTCACACATATAAGATTGCTGGCAAGAGCTTTCACTGATCGCAGTATCGGCTACACCAATCTAACTCTAGGTTCGAATCAAAGACTCGAATTCCTAGGAGATACAGTATTGCAGTTAATAGTCTCGGAATATTTGTATAAATTCTTTCCCGAGCATCACGAGGGACATTTATCGGTAAATATCGATACAATCAGATTCTCTCCAACTCATCCTTTTCCAACCGCTGAGTAAAATGTGTTTTTATAGCTTTTGCGAAGTTCTCTCGTCAACAACAAAACTCAAGCTGTTGTCTGCGATGATCTGGGAATGACCCAGTATGCTCTCTACGGTAATCCAAAAGCTGAATTAAAAACGAAAGATCGAGCAGACTTGCTTGAAGCATTTCTGGGTGCGCTTTATGTAGACAAAGGATTGGAATATTGTCACGTATTTTGCGACGTGTGTTTCTTCCCACGTTTGCAAGATTTTATCATGAATCAAGACTGGAACGATCCAAAGAGTAAATTGCAACAATGTTGCTTGACTTTACGGACGATGGACGGTGGTGAACCGGATATACCTGTTTACAAGTGAGCAATGATCTGACATTGAAAGTTGAACAATATCAATCGCTTGTTGACCAATATGATTTTTCAGAGTTATCGAGTGTAAAGGTCCAACGAATACACGTGTCTATACAGTCGCAGTTTATTTCCAAGGAAAAAGACTGGCAAAGGCCTCGGGGCATAGTATTCAGGAAGCAGAGATGAATTCTGCGAAAGAAGCATTAGAAAAATCGCAGGGTACGTTAAAGACTATCGAAATATATTTCTCAATTCAGTCAAAATATAGTTTCTAATTTTCTTTCATCAATCTTAGATCTATTTCCTCAATTGGATCATCAGAAACGTGTAATTGCGAAGAGCATGAAGATGCAACAATGGCCTAATCGAGCGAAGCTACGTGGGAATTCATCTAGGGATGAAAAACCCGAGGACGTCTTATCTTCGCCGCATCGAAAACGTCGTAGTCGTAGTCACGATCGCGAGAAACCGGACCAACGTTCTCGCGATACGTTACGACAATTCGGACCGGCGAAAGCACGAGGATCGAGAGTCCGAGAGCGATCGTAAAGACAAGGGTGAAGTAAGGAATGATACTCTAGCGGAGTACAAAATGAAATTGAAAGGGAATTAAAACAGTTAAGTTCTGTGGAACGAATGATAGATCGTAAGGACAGCCAGTACAAGTCTCCGGACGTGATGAATTCGCACAGCATGGAAAATACAAGAGAGGCGAGACGAATAAGAAATTTTAATTCTACCAGAAACACGAATTCAGACAAGTATGCTAAAAAATTGCAATATCAGGAAACTCTCATATTGTATGGATGGCAGAGAATCTGGTAGCAATGCAGCCAATGTTCCAGAGCAGTATCGAACCAGCAATTTCACTTCTTAAATGGAAACAAGATTGAAATCCTGATTAGCATGTAATAAAAAACTATATATAGAAACCAAGGGAGATTTTCTGTATTATGAGTCGACAGGATTTGGAACAAGAATTGATATACTTTCATTTCTGCAATCATGTGCGAGTAATAAATCTTTTACTCGTGAAAAATCTGTACATATGTTTATTTACATTTTATTAAATCCTAATTAAGCTGTGATCATTGCAGTGTTTGATGGTGGTTCAATCCGTTTGTTATTAGAATATTCTCTGAGTATAGGATCTCTTTGTTCCGTCAAAAATTTGTTCTCTGAAAGAAGAGTACGACACATCGCCATGTTGTCGAGTATGTGCTCGAGATTCCAATGTTTCTTCAGGAGTGCATGCTCCAATGTGAAAATTCCATATCGCGCACACTGGATCTGCGAACACATCGCGGTGCTTCGCACTTGCATGCCCAGCTCGTGAACCAATCCTTTCAGATACATTTCATATTCATTCGTACAAACGATTTCCAGTGTGAATTCCGGAGGTTTGAAATCGATGCATTTTATAGAATATACCACGGGAAGTTTATTAATAGCTGGCCTAATAGGACCTTGAACAGCCAATTTATAAGCTGCCTGACTTTGAATATGAACGCCACACAATCTAGTGGAATAAAATGTTATCTCACATTAATTGCTTCTTTTAATCCATTTATCGCTATGTACGTTTGAATTTAACTTACTCAAACATCTTTTTCTGATGAGAAGATTGCATAGATGCGCATATCATATCTATGTGATGCCTCTTTATATGTTTAAAGGTTGATTTTTCCACGACTTTGCCTGAAGTAAAGAAATTGTCTGTGGCACATCCTAAGATTCCTTTTACCCTGTAAAACTTTGGCGGCTTGTTATCTCTGATGATCGTTGCAATTCGATTGTCGTCTCTGATACTGCAAACGAGAACCCCGGAAGTATCTGGGTATAGACCGTTGGAATATGACAGTCTCACGTCATCAAGCTGATAACGAGGACCAACGACCAAGGGATGATCCGCGTAACTAGGCCCTACAGCCACGGTCATTTGTTTGTTTGTTTCACCCTCTATCCATACATGCTGTGACGGAGGGCGTACATCGAGTTTATTCAAATCTGTGATCAAAGATTACTTTATAAATTGTCTGTCGGTCAATTGTTTTTTTTTATATACCAAAAAGAAACTAACCTCGGGAAAGGTGGTGTTTTAAGGTATGTATGGTTTGCAAAATATGCTCGCCGGGTGGTTTGTACACTACGAATATACCGTGTAAAGTATGCCACACATTTTGCGCAGAAGATGTTACTTTCAGAATACTCTCATACTTTTTCATTTTTTAAACTCTTCGGCACTGATGTTTCGATCGTCTCGATGTTCGAAAACACCAAAATAACACGTTTTTATAATTGTATAAACCACAGATGAGCAAGAAGGCCAGGGAGATCTACAACATTCGTGTAAAAGGATGCAAGAAGATACACAGCGCCACGGGAGAAACTACGGGCAAATGGGAAACTATCGTTCTCATATTTGTATGTCACGCACGATTGAAAAATCTGATGTATGTTCATGAGATGAAATATTAGATAAATTCGCAGAAGACATGTCGAGTATGAATAATAACCTTATTAATATTATTTATCGTCTCTACAGTCTGCTTGAGACGTTATAACATAAATTTGTGAGCTTACTACTTTCTCGAGCGCTTTATCCGTTCAGACATCGATCAGCAATGGCGGCGGTAGTACGATGAAGATGTCCGACTTTAGAAGTTTGAGTGCGAAGAATTTTGAAAGATTCTACGATGTTGTCTGCGACTTTGCACACTTTCATTTTTTCTTCGATACACTTCGAACCCACTTTATAAAAATATTCCACCTGTAGAATTTGTATCTGCTTAAAAAGTATATATTGATCCTCAAGTCAAAAATACTCGAAGTATATTCAATGTGCTTCGTGAGAATATATTTTTGTAAATCAACTCGCGAAGTTCACCCGAATTGCAGATTCTTCATGAATTTTATTCACAACACTCGCGAAACGTGAGATATTGAAAGATGTGCCATGATCTTATCTATCAAACATTTCACGAATATTTACTAACGAACATCTTGCGAAAGGTTAGAGTACATTTGAAATACCAAGTAAAAGTCGCGCCTAGCGCCATCGCTCGGAGAACGGGCTAGTATGAGTTATCCACTGATATTGCATACCTAGTGAGTAACTATCGTACCTAGTTCGATCAACTGTCGCGTGGTGGCGCTGAACGCAGATTCGTATTATTTCAAATATCTACGTAATAAATATACGCGATATTCTCATGGCGAATCTTTTCCCCGTTGAACAAAACTTCAAACATTTTAGCGTTCAAGGAATCGTTCTCCGTTACAAA
Organism: Netelia fuscicornis; assembly: GCA_946811545.1. Classification (NCBI taxonomy): domain Eukaryota; kingdom Metazoa; phylum Arthropoda; class Insecta; order Hymenoptera; family Ichneumonidae; genus Netelia; species Netelia fuscicornis. The sequence goes on along the minus strand of OX328011.1, from coordinate 4,809,588 downwards.
AACAAGTGAATTATCGCTCCACAGAATCGCAAGACACAACTATTCAAGATTTTCATAAACGAAAATCACTCAACGCACAAATACCTGTAACATTCGCCTACAAGACAACGCAAAGAACGAAACACGATACGACTGTCGCGAGTACTGACGACGATCGTGAAGTACCGTACGAGGGCGCTTCAAACGTAGTCATGGCAGCTTTACCAAACCAGGCCGAGAGCCAAAAAAGTGATCGAGTGCAACAACTGGCAAAAAAGGTAGTTCGCGACAGAAATTTTCATACAGTGGTGAGAAAGTCCTCTGCAAATTCCTTCCATCGGCAAAAAACTCCAATGTACTATTGGAATTCGTCGTTGCACGCCAAGTGAGTCAACAAAGTTTTTCGTTCCAAAAACTCAGGAGGTACGATACATTCCCACATAACCAAACTATGATCTCAAAATGTATTTTATCTGGTAGGTACTACGGGTGAGAAAGTGATGAGAAAGTCCTCTGCAAATTCCTTTCATCGGCAAAAAACTGCAATGTACTATTGGAATTCGTCGTTGCACGCCAAGTGAGTCAACAAAGTTTTTCCTTCCAAAAACTCAGAAGATACGACACATTCCCACATAACCAGACTATGATCTCAAAATGTATTTTATCTGGTAGGTACTACAAGTGAGAAAGTGATGAGAAAGTCCTCTGCAAATTCCTTCCATCGGCAAAAAACTGCAATGTACTATTGGAATTCGTCGTTGCACGCCAAGTGAGTCAACAAAGTTTTTCGTTCCAAAAACTCAGAAGATACGATACATTCCCACATAACCAGACTATGATCTCAAAATGTATTTTATCTCGTAGGTACTACAGGTGAGAAAGTGATGAGAAACTTCTCTGCAAATTCCTTCCATCGGCAAAAAACTGCAATGTACTATTGGAATTCGTTGTTGCACGCCAAGTGAGTCAACAAAGTTTTTCCTTCGAAAAACTCAGAAGATACGACACATTCCCCCATAACCAAACTATGATCTCAAAATGCATTTTATCTCGTAGGTACTGCAGGTGAGAAAGTGATGAGAAAGTCCTCTGCAAATTCCTTCCTTCGGCAAAAAAACTGCAATGTACTATTGGAATTCGTCGTTGCACGCCAACTGAGTCAACAAAGTTTTTCCTTCCAAAAACTCAGAAGATACGACACATTCCCACATAACCAGACTATGATCTCAAAATGTATTTTATCTCGTAGGTACTACAGGTGAGAAAGTGATGAGAAACTTCTCTGCAAATTCCTTCCATCGGCAAAAAACTGCAATGTACTATTGGAATTCGTTGTTGCACGCCAAGAGAGTCAACAAAGTTTTTCGGTCCAAAAACTCAGGAGGTACGATACATTCCCACATAGCCAAACTATGATCTCAAAATGTATTTTATCTGGTAGGTATTACAGGTGAGAAAGTGATGAGAAAGTCCTCTGCAAATTCCTTCCTTCGGCAAAAAACTGCAATGTACTATTGGAATTCGTCGTTGCACGCCAAGTGAGTCAACAAAGTTTTTCGTTCCAAAAACTCAGGAGGTACGGTACATTCCCACATAACCAAACTATGATCTCAAAATGTATTTTATCTGGTAGGTACTACAGGTGAGAAAGTGATGAGAAAGTCCTCTGCAAATTCCTTTCATCGGCAAAAAACTGTAATGTACTATTGGAATTCGTCGTTGCACGCCAAGTGAGTCAACAAAGTTTTTCGTTCCAAAAACTCAGAAGATACGACACATTCCCACATAACCAAACTATGATCTCAAAATGCATTTTATCTCGTAGGTACTACAGGTGAGAAAGTGATGAGAAACTTCTCTGCAAATTCCTTCCATCGGCAAAAAACTGCAATGTACTATTGGAATTCGTCGTTGCACGCCAACTGAGTCAACAAAGTTTTTCCTTCCAAAAACTCAGAAGATACGATACATTCCCACATAACCAGACTATGATCTCAAAATGCATTTTATCTCGTAGGTACTACGGGTACGTTCACATTCCCAACCTCAACGTGGGATCGAATACACACACTCGCACGTACCTCACACGTACATCTTAACGTAGAGCGAGGTTTGTAAACCCACTGGGAAGTGCAAGCGTGGGGGAAACGTTGGGGCTTCGGTATAGCGGGCGAAGGGCGCAGAAACAGTTCGGCTCGCAAAATTACAAGCTGGCGCTGCTGAAGCTTCGAGCCTCGGGAAACCCACTGGACTCTCGTTTGCTCCAGTCACTGCGATGGAGCTTCGGGAGATGAGCGTCGCGTCCGCGGAGGAGACCGCCGAACTCCTGCCGAATCAGGCTGACGAGGAAAATGACGATGAGAGCTATTTCATTGATTACGCGATACAAAAAGAAATCATTAATCGTAATCGAAGTACAGTGAGTCGACGTTTGCTCAGTCATGCCGCGAATTATCCGGAATTAAGCGTAGCTAACAGCAATCAGCTTCCGCATCCACATCCACAAAAGGTGGGAAAGTGAGGATTTTTCTCGTTGCTGCTGTTGAATGTGTATTTAGTCTAAATCACTCGGTGAACGATGATAACACAGTTACGATCGAGATACAATGTTGTCGTTGACAAAATAGTTCCCATAAACACGGCAAAGTATCCTATCGAGAATTATTATTCTTTTTTTTTCCTTGGTTAACGCTAGATTTTTTTTTCATTCTAGGAACGAACGTGCTTTGTCTCGTTGCATCATGTTTATTCGCTGTAACGATAACAAACGTGTTTACGTCGTCGTGAAATGGACGATGAATAGCCATCGTTTCCCAGTTAATAACGTTAATGCACGACTGTTTTTCGTTCGAAGTAGCTGACGCTTTTTGTGCACGCTGCGTCGCTAAGAACGTTATACGTACACTTTCAAGGGCCATCGTAGTTCCTCCGAGACATTGCGGGCATCTACTTTCTTTTATCGCTTTCCAACGATAGCGATCCCACCTTGGGAATAAGCCGAGTGCTCTTTTCACTCTCGCGTAGATAGAAGAGGCTAATGCGAAATGCATGGAAAGGGTTTAAAAGATGAAAGGGTTTGAAAGAATTTTGTACCTCTTTCCATTCGTCACAGTCCTATAGAGCAAGCACGTGTGGTCTCTTAATTCTCGCTCTACCCTCGAACAAACGAGAAGAAAATGAAAGAACGTTTCTCTCAAAGAAAGTCTCATTTCGCTGTACACGTTGATAAATCGCTTTTTTTTGCCAACGTACGGTCGATGAACTTGAGAATAACCGTGCACGAGTAACCGTCACTGTAACGGATTGACTTTTGATACGAGAGACATTTCTCATTTGTTTCCACGTGGAGGAGAGAAAATGAAAGAAAGAAATAAAAGAAATAACGTTGACGTAGAATCAGCCAGTGGGTAGAATAAAGGGCGAACCACGCGTGCCGATGCCAAGAGCCGTCGATCAAATGAAAAACTTGTTATTTGGCTCGTTCGTCACGCCGTTGCTCGTGGCTTTGTTATACCATAGGACGTAGGAAGAACAGAATGAAATAGAGACTCGAGAGGTACGAGAAAGTAAAAAAAAAAGAAATTATGCTTTGTCAACCAGCGGCAATGAAAAAGAAAAAAGAAATACATTTTTTAATCAAAATTTCGCCAATTTATTTTATTTTTCGTTACTTTTTTCAGGAATTGCCATGCATCAGTTTTATTCACACCTCCGGGCCGAATTGGCCACCGTCGCGAAAACGCGAAGAGGCGAAGGCTCTTGAGAATCTTCGAAAACGCGTCGAACAGTCGAAACTCTTCAAGGCTAATCAGATCTCGGATCCGGGAGGACCGGCGACTACTTCGACCCAGCTCAACGACGAACAACTCCAGCAGCTCGACAATCGGCCGAAACTCCTAAAAAAAGTGAGTCCTCTCGGGCAGCTCACGAACGATTCATCGTACGAACGCATTAATGTTCGTGTCGCAAGTGCGCTCGAATCGTTTCACGCGATAGCAATTAGGCACTGCCACACCGTAAGCACGATTTTCACAAGCCTGGAATTACGTCAAATCACGTGCGATAAGCTCAACGGCACGTGTGTTCTCTCATTTCCATACGATACACAATTATTCACCGGAGTGATGAAATTGTATCAATTGGTCGAGCGTGAGAAACACGAGCATTGTAACTATATTTATTTTATATATAATTATATTAAATATAGTGGGAGCTGAATGGACCCTGGATAATGCGAAAATGGTGTGCGTCCCAATTGGGTTGGAAGCGTAAAGCTGGTAGAAGGGTGGGATTATCGGCGTTTCGACGAACAAGTACTTATGAACACGTATAAATAGCCAAATGGAGATTCACGCTTATATCGTGTACTTCTTTGAGTATTAATACTCATAGTGCCATGGACCACACAATGTGGTCTCCATTAGACATATTATGCATTGGTGAATGGACAATTCGTACGATCAATCCAAATACCTAGACTCTTCCTGGAAATGAAGAAGGAATGGAGATTCACGCTTATATCATGTTCTTCTCTGACAATGAGTATTAATACTCAGAGTACCATGGACTCCACAATGTGGTCTGTATCAGAGATATTATGCATTGGTGAATGGATAATTTGTACGATCCATCCAAATACCTAGACTCTTCCTGGAAATGAAGAAGGAATGGAGATTCACGCTTATATCGTGTTCTTCTCTAAGTATTAATACTCATAGTACCATGGACCACACAACGTGGTCCGAGTTAGAGATATTATGCATTAGTGAATGGATAATTCGTACGATCCATCCAAATACTTAGACTCTTCCTGGAAATGAAGAAGGAATGGAGATTCACGCTTATATCGTGTTCTTCTCTGAGTAATAATACTCATAGTACCATGGACTCCACAATGTGGTCCGTGTTAGAGATATTATGCATTGGTGAATGGACAATTCGTACGATCCATCCAAATACCTAGACTCTTCCTGGAAATGAAGAAAGAATGGAGATTCACGCTTATATCGTGTTCTTCTCTGAGTATTAATACTCATAGTACCATGGACCACACAATGTGGTCTGTATCAGAGATATTATGCATTGCTCAATGGATAATTCGTACGATCCATCCAAATCCATAGACTCTTCCTGGAAATGAAGAAGGAATGGAGATTCACGCTTATATCGTGTTCTTCTCTGAGTAATAATACTCATAGCACCATGGACCGCACAATGTGGTCTGTATTAGAGATATTATGCATTGGTGAATGGATAATTCGTACGATCCATCCAAATACCTAGACTCTTCCTGGAAATGAAGAAGGAATGGAGATTCACGCTTATATCGTGTTCTTTTCTAAGTATTAATACTCATAGTACCATTGATCACACAAAGTGGTCTGTATTAGAAATATTATGCATTGGTGAATGGACAATTCGTACGATCCATCCAAATACTTAGACTCTTCCTGGAAATGAAGAAAGAATGGAGATTCACGCTTATATCGTGTTTTTCTCTAAGTATTAATACTCATAGTACCATGGACCACACAATGTGGTCTGTATCAGAGATATTATGCATTGCTCAATGGATAATTTGTACGATCCATCCAAATCCATAGACTTTTCCTGGAAATGAAGAAGGAATGGAGATTCACGCTTATATCGTGTTCTTCTCTGAGTAATAATACTCATAGCACCATGGACCGCACAATGTGGTCTGTATTAGAGATATTATGCATTGGTGAATGGACAAGTCGTACGATCCATCCAAATACCTAGACTCTTCCTGGAAATGAAGAAGGAATGGAGATTCCCGCTTATATCGTGTTCTTCTCTAAGCATTAATACTCATAGTACCATGGACCACACAAAGTGGTCTGTATTAGAGATATTATGCATTGGTGAATGGACAACTCGTACGATCCATCCAAATACTTAGACTCTTCCTGGAAATGAAGAAAGAATGGAGATTCACGCTTATATCGTGTTTTTCTCTAAGTATTAATACTCATAGTACCATGGATCGCACAATGTGGTCGGTGTTAGAGATATTATGCATTGGTGAATGGACAATTCGTACAATCCATCCAAATACCCAGACTCTTCCTGGAAACGAAGAAGCTAAATGGAAAATCGACCTGTGAGATTATAAACAGATCTGATCCTCGATACAATGAATATTGTAGATGCTGGATTAACAGTGGCAACGAAAATATGCATAATTCCACTGCGCAACTCGATTGGCGCGAATTAGCCATGTTTCCGGACCAAGTTCAACGGAATATTGTTACGAGCAATTTATCACCGAAATGGTGATACCGAGTGATAAAGTGGTCACGGTTGTAACTATTATCGCGTGATAAAAGCTCGAAGCCCTCGATACGAGTATAAGGCGGCGATTGTACACGAAAGAGGCGTAATAGTACTCCTCCGAACGTTATAATTCATTGCACAATTTGCGAGCAGTCGTAAAATACAAATTTATAACCAGCGATTAAACCTTTTCTTGTTCCCGAGGGATGAAGCAAAAACAAAAAATAGGAAGTTACGTACTCGTACTTCTTTTTTTCCTCATGAATTCGTTTCGAGGACAAGGGGCTGAAGTTATTGTATAGAACAGAGAAAAAAAAGCAGGAATTATTTAGCTCGAATGGAAAAACTGGGTGAAATTGCTATTAGGAAATCTCGTCACGTCCATTAACGGTGACGTTTCTATTCTTGGCACGCTTAGCGCACTTCCGGTTGGCACGGAGCTGTGTTGTACTATTGGCCAGGGAACATCCTCTTTCTCTCTCGCCCTCTTTGCGATCGTGACCTTGGCCAAAATGCAACCGCGAACCAAGGCACCAGGGGATGAGACTTGGATAACACTCCTGGTTGCTCTATATAGCTCAAGCTTGCACGCGATTGTATTTATCTATCTTTCTCTCCAATTGTACTTTTCTTTTTTTGTTTCCTACCATGCACCGATACCCCTCGCTCTGTCTATGCACCTTAATGCGATTTCGTCACGAGATCCGTAGCCACCTGTGTTCCCTTTCCCAGATCCATCGACGGTAATCCATCATTTTTCTTCCATTTTTCAAATCTTCGATCACAGAAAAACATCCCGGAGGAAATTTGAACCAAAGACGATGTACTTTGTTACGGATTCGTCGAGAAAACGACGAGGGATTCTACTTCTCACTCGCTCTTTCTCGTCTAAATCGGGCTGTGATCGATATCATGGAGAATATTCCATCGATAAGATATTTGGAAACTTGGAAACCCAGATGAGAGAAAGGATTGGTGATATGTGACGTAGATTGGAGAAATATTCATCCATCTAGATTTTCATAATGGAAAGAGAGATAGAGGAAGAGATGAGAGAATGCTGAAATAGCCAGTAGTTTGGTTTATTCATCCATGCGTTCTTCCTCGTTCTTCCCCTCGCTAGTGCCAAATATTTCCACATGGCGCGAGGGTCGTAGTTGAGCGGATGGAAAAACGTAGGATAGAGACAGGAGGTAGTTGGACAAGTGCCAGTCATTCCTCGATTGCCGAATTTCACTCTGCTCCTTGAACCGAAAACTCCGGTGTCTCTTTCTACCAATCTCTTCCTCTGTGCTTTTGCTAAACCGAAAGCATTCGTACCGGAAATTCTCTTTCAGCGACCTATCTCGTCGAATCTTCCTCGAAGCCATTTCTCTCTTCGATGAAATCTCTACGGATGCGTTATCAACTTCCTCCTTTCTTTCTTCTTTTTCATCTCTCGTTTCTTTCTTTTTCCGCTAAGCTCTCCGTTTCGTCTTTTTTTCTCATCGTTTTTCTTTTTCTCTTTTCCCAGTTATATCACACCCGAGCATTTATGCCTCTCTCCCTCTCTATTATATTCCCTCCCATTCTCTCGATTCTCCCCAAGCAGCCTCGACCACCTTGCGGAAGGTCACGAGATGAAGATTTTCTTACCCGGGAGTTTGAGCGAAAAAAACCGCCCGGAAAGTTTGTTCGCCACGTGTTTTACTCTCCGAAATGCCACGGGGTCTCGAAAAAAGTTCAGAGAACGAAAAGAAGAAGAAAAAAAACGTAAGCTCTCCCTCCGTTTTCATCACTGAACGCATTTTTATTATTTACGAATTTTAATGTCACAGGTACCCCGCTCAAATGGCGATGTATACAACGCAAATCATGCAAACGAGGAGACCAGCTATGAATAGAGCTATTTGAACTCTGTTCGAGAGAATATAAAGCGTCCGGATCGTGCGCCAGTATCCACGTACGTTACGAGGCTCGTCGGTTGCTGAACGTGGCTCTTCTCTCGTGTCCGGCTCGTTAGAACCGGATTCCTCGACCACCGGTACACTCTCGCCGATCTCAGCTGTCTCCTGGAACGAATCGATGGACAATTCGATCTTGGGCGTCGATCGTTTGAGACGCGGTGTCGATGTTACGTCGATCGTTCTCAAGTCAAGCTCCTTGGTACGTTCGCGAAAGTCCTCGTGGAGCTTCTCACAGACTTTCGTCGAGGACTCATTCTCGTTGGACGAACCAAGATCGACATTGACGAAACACGACGAGTCGTCGATCATCGTTCGTGGCACGTAACTCGGTTCGACGCAAATCGTTTCGGTCATACCGACGATTCCACAGGCAGCTGGTCCGCTTCTCGTCAAGGATTCCGGTGTGAACGGTGGCGCGTCCGGCCGGAGCTTCGTTTCGAAATAGGGAAATGACGAGATGGTTGATTTTGCAACGGTGGAAGGAACGAAGAGACGCGGTTCGATGGGGATTGTCTCGTTGCTCTAAAAAGAATCGTTATTCAAGATTTAAACAGAAGATTGTTAAATATTTTAAACGAGGAAAGGAAACAATAATCACGCGTATCGAGAACGTGGGAAATGTTGTGAATATTTAATCGCGTTACCTCGGTCAAAGCGTTCTCAACGACGCGTTTGTTATCCGATATTTTATACATTGCCTCTCCTGGCTCCCCCGACTGTCTAGCCAAAAGCAAATAATCTCGCTCCTCGATTGTCGAATCGCTCAGACGAGACTCGTGAAAATTCTTGTTACGAGACGCGAGTTTCGGCGAGGACGACGAGGGTGAATTCTCCCTCCGACGAGACGCTACATTGCAATCGTCGCCCATTCCACCGCGGCCACTTCTCGCTCGTTAACGCTTCCGTTATCCACCAGATTTGATTATTTCCCTCGATTATCAACACGATTATACTCTTTGACGTTTTACCTTCTTTGTTTTTTCTTGTTTTTTGAAATATTTTTGTAACTGACGTCTCGTGACGAAACCGAGACGACAGTTATATCCTCGCATCGCCAACTCATTCGCGCCTATCGAGTAAACAAAAACAAAAGAAAACATAAAAATGAAAAAAAGTAGAATTTCAGTTTTCAACGATATCAAATTTTTGTTCGTTTTTCTTTTGCGCAATTCGATAGATTTGTCGTCGATCAATTTTGCAATTTAATAACGAAACGACTTGTAAAAGTCTTCTTCAATCATAATTATCAATCCTTAATCAACGCTGGTCGATTCTCTCAATGAGTTTTTTTTTTTAATTTCGCGCCCCTTTACCTCGATACCCTTTGATCTCATTTCCGTATTTCGTAGAACTCGTGAGCGCTACGAGGATTCAGGAGGAATTCAAGCTTCGCTCGTTCGAACGGTTTAATTAATTTCGCAAATATCGTCGCGCGTCCGAAGTATTCGAGCTATCGGTCGCACGTGTATGTTCCACTTCCTCCTCCCACCGAGCCCTGCAACCCCCTCTCCCTTCACCCCTGTTCACATCAAGCTAATTAGCGAGACCGTCGCGAATATTGAAAATTTAATTCGTAGGAAAATTCGTGCCTAGGATTTTCCGTGTTCGATCGCCCGTTCAATAGCTAGAGAAGTTCAATTAATTCAACGCGTCCAGCCCCAAGGGACTTTTCGTACGGCTAGAGGGGATGGAAAATCGTGCTTGTTCGAAATTAATTCTCTTGCGACCTAAAACCTTGGACGATTATCGAGGAAGAATTATTTGGACGTACGACTGCTGACGTACTCGAGTCGAATACACACTCGATGGCATCGTCTAAGGGATGATCTGGGTGGTGGTGATGTTGGGTAGGGGGTTGAATTTCCATAGGGAGCGAACGATGGGTTGAAATGGCGTGTTGATCCTATCGAAGCCGCGAGTTGGAGCCCGTGGGCAGGAGACGCCGATGCAAATCCCGAAAGGGAACCCCCAAGGATAACCATCAGTCTCGGTAACGCAACGCTTCCATTTCCAGGGGGCGAGCCCGAGCTGGGGGTTTGCTTTTTTACTTTTTTTCTTCTTTTTCTTTCGAACCTTGACCGAATCAGGATGAGAGACGTTTCTACCCACGTTCTCCTCTTGGCTGACCCTGCTAACTCATTCCCTCGCACTTCACCCTTGCCAACTCACCCTCACTCCGCCTCTGCAACCCCTAACTCTCTAGTCCCGCTGCGCATCGAAAGATTTATCGTAACAGATATAGTTAAGCAACCGAGACCATAAATAGTCGAAACGGATCGAAAAATAGACTCGTATCTATCGAAAAGTGTGGACGGTGTGAGAAATAAAACGAAGGAAGAGGAATAAAAGGAAAAGGGGAAGAAAAAAAATAGCGAAGAAGAATAGACAAACAAGAAAAAAACGTACAAACTTTCGTACGGTTCATAGAGAAGAAGAGTCTAGCGTTGGCGTATCGTAAATATCCTCAAGGATTCTTGTAAAAGTACCGTGGGTACATAACCACTCTCCTCCATCCCTCGTGGAACCGCGATGGTGGAGCTTCCACGTTGGTGAACCGCCGGAAGTAAAGTAATCTTGAAAACTGTGGAGGCAAGACTTTGGATAAAAAAGTTTTTTGAAAGAAATTTATGTATCACTGACGATCATCTGGTCCGAATTCTAAAGGATGAAGGTTGCTTCAGATTATACGACGAATGGAAATTTGCCACGTAACGCGAATGTCGCTTTTCTTGCAAGTTATATAAATATTCAGTTTTTGAATCTTTTCATAGAGAAATTTGAGTGCTAGGTAAAAGCCAGACATGCGGTCGTCGTTAGTGACAAATTTGCGATTGAGATAGGTTCTTAAAGGTTGAGAAAGGATCAAAATTCATCGGATTGCAAAATGGGGAAAACTGGAAAAATCGACTTTTCGCCATGCTGTAGCTCTGTTCTCGTTCGACCGATAGAAAATTTCACGAATAACTTTTTGAAGAACTTGCCGAGCACTAGAGGACTAGCCCAGAATCATCCGGATAGCTGAAGTTTTGTGGCCACGGCGATTCTTCGAAAATCGCGATTTTTGGGACCCATAGAAAACGCTTTGACGATGAGGCCAAATTTTGTTTTGCTCCAAAACTCCTTTATTTCATCATATTCGTGTTACGCGGGACATTTCCGATTCAGAAATGATGCTACAAAGCCTTTTCGGATGGAAAAAAATTTGACCCCCCCCCCCCCCGGACCACGGACCCCCCAAAGTCAAAAAAGTAAATCACGAATGTCGACCATGGGCACCGCGGAGGGTTAAAATTTTTTCTCGTCCAAATAGGGTTTGTTGGGGGATCACGGAATCGGAAATTTGTCGCTGATGAAGAATATAACGTTATTTTGCCCGATATCTCAAAAACTTTAGGAGAAAAACGGAAATAACGATTTTCTCACGTACGGTCGATAAAATCTGAAAAATCGAAAAAAGAAATCATAATTTTCTTGTCGTACGGTAAGTTTACGATTGAAATTGGTTCTTAGAGCCTAAACAAGGATTAAAATTCACCAGAATGCAATAGCCAATTTCGATGAATATCGCGAATCGTCGAAAAATCGACTTTTCGCAATGCTGTATCTCCATTCTCGTTCGTCCAACAGAAAATTGCACGAGTAACTTTCTGAAGAACTCACCGAGCACTCGATAACCAGCGGAGGAAAATCTGGATAACTCCATTTTTGTGGTCGTGGTGAAAGTTCGAAAGTTGCGATTTTCAGAATCGAAGCATACAAAAAACAGATGGAGTAATTTTTCTATTTTCTCCAAAAACCTTTTAATTCATGATATTTGTGTTACCCAATCGGCAATGTGTACCTGCCGAGAGTCCAAATTACTTTCCGCCAAAAAGCAAATAAAAAAAACAAAAAACAAAAAACTCGAAACAAGCTAAATTTGCCCTTCGATCGGTTTATCAGATCGGCGGATGAAACTAGAGATACAAAAAAATCGACATTTCAACGTATCTCGGCCATCCCTCTTTCAACAATATAATAATCGTTTCTCGAACGATCGAGTCGGAAATTCCGGGCTACATCCTGCAGAAAGCTATGCGATAACTGCACAAGCTAGATATTTCTTATATATATATATACAACTATTCTCAATTACTATAGCTACACACACACACACACACACACACACACACACACACACACACACACACACACACACACACACACACACACACACACACACACACATATATATATATATATATATATAGACACACAATAAAATACATAATACCGATTTATCAATATCGAGAAAATTTAGATACGCTACGGCGATAAGCCCGCGAGGCTTTATTACGAGATACCATCCTGTGTAACCTCAGCCACCGCGCCCATCATCGTAAACGTTATTACGAGCTTTAACCAGACCAAAGAAGCTGGCAGTTTCGCAAATTCCACGAGTGGCAGAGGACGGGGGAGGGGGGTTGGACCAAGTCGATAACGAGAATGCTCTCGTTGTATATCGCTTGCACAGTATTTCTCACCGCATAATATCTGTGCCGAGCTCTACGAATTCACATTTATATACATGCGTGTATGTGTCTGTGTGTGTGTGTGTCTTTGTTTGTGTATAAAACCAAGTAAATTTATACGCGTCTTGATACGTAATGTATGTACGTACATTATACGAGCGGTATATAGCCGGGGCGGTAGCGTAAACCTATAAGCAACCCTTTAGTATACCGGAGGAGCTTTCCATTGCAATGGTACACGTCGTGCCCCTCTTCATTCGGCGGTAGTGTGGAACGCAGTCTATACATGTATACATACAGACATATATATGTATGTATGTAACTCTCAAACGTTTCTACCGTACGAAATATATCGCTATGCACTTTACACGCGCTGCTTCGCGAACTTTGAAACACATAGCTTTATATATATATATATATATATATATATATATATTTCAACATCCTTATGGGTATAAATATAGATATACGTTTGTATAATGCCCGGATGTTCCGACTGGGCAAAGAGGGGGCAGGGCTTGAGCGACGCCCGGGGGAAGAAAAGCTCTTAAATGAATATTTATGTCCTTATACATACGTAAATATATATATTTAAGTATATATTTACATATCTATAAGAACTCACATATATATATATGTAATATATTATATTATATTATATATTATAGTATATATTATATTATATATTATATATTATAGTATATATTATATTATATATTATATTGTATTGTATATTATATTATATATTATATTATATATTATATTATATATTATATTATATATTATATTATATTGTATATTATATTATATATTATATTGTATATTATATTATATATTATATTATATAATATATTATATATTATATTATAGTATATTATAATATTTTATATGATATAATATTATATTTTATTATAGTATATTATACTATATCATATTATATTATATTATAGTATATTATAATATATTATATGATGTAATATTATATTTTATTATAGTATATTATACTATATCATATTATATTATATTATAGTATATTATAATATATTATATGATATAATATTATATTTTATTATAGTATATCATATTATATCATATTATAATATATTATATATATGGATATATATATGTCTTAACATATGTATATGGAAGACCCTTCTCATTTTCACAGAATTTTCTCGTCATTGTCGCGGTGGTCGCAGCAAGTGACGACGACCAACGGTAACACGAAATGTTAATTTTTATCGGTCTCGCGACGATAAGTATTGTCGAGCATGGCATATATATTTCGCCTCGGCGTGACAACGAATGAGACCAGGGTAAAATTACCGATCACGAGTGGGACGTTTGAAGCCTTTTTAACGTCGCCATACCGTATGTACCTAGATTGTTTTTCTTTTTTCATTTTTATTTCTCACGATTTTTCTTGTTTTTTTTTTCTTTCTGTTTTTAAGCATCGTCGGGACCAACGTCCTCGTCTTCTATTTCTTCGAGAACTCAACGGGGTGAATGAATATTTATGAGAGAGTCGCGTGTCAACGATCACGCTATTATATTTTCCTTCGCTTTACGTACGTATAAAACGTCTTGTGGAGGTAGCCACTAACGCCGTTATAACTGTGTAGAGCCGTTTTCGTTATTACCAGTTTATATAGGCTACGCTCGAAAATTGCCAGGATTTCGTATGATTTGTTATTTTAAACGACTCTCTCCGTTCTCTTTATTATTCTCTCTCTTTCTCTCCCTCCCTCTTTCTTTCTTTCTTTCTTTCTTTCTTCAGCTCTATCAGACTTTTTTTTTCTCCAGTCTCGTTTTACCTTCGTTATTTATTATAAACGCTGGTATATATTTCGGAAATGAGAGAAAATAAATTTCAACGTTATAACGAAATAGGTGAAATGTCGAGGACTCGTGATGTACAAGGTCGATTTAATCGTCATGAAGTTTTGATATTTAACAAAAAAAGGGAGATGAAGGTAGTAAAAAAAAGAAGTTGCGTTGGGTGTGTATAGGAAAAAAAAGGAAATTGTTCGACAGTCGACGAGAAGAATCCTTGGAGCGAGGACGTTCTCGCAAATGAAAGAGGGAGAGAGAAAGAGACGTGGATTTTCAAGCGCAACCCTCTTTCTCTTGCACCGTTACCCAACCCCTCACGTCCTTCACCTTCACGGTGTTTAATCGGCTCAGAACCTTTAATAATGTCCCACCAGATGTTCCCTAGTGGCAGATACTGTCGAGTCCTCGCTCCTCCTATTTCACAGAATATATAACGCGCGGATGTGTCACGATTATGATAAAACAGGAAGATCATCGTTTATCACCATTCTAAGAAATTTCACAATTACGATAAAATAATAAATGAACTAATTTTTGTCATATTTGATTAATTAAATTAAGCCCCAATCGATTAATCGTAAAATGGAAACTACAAATTATTTGATTAATTTCTCTAAGAAATTTTATTCTAATTCCAAAAAATTTCACAATTATGATAAAATAATAAACGAACTAATTTTTGTCATATTTGATTAATTAAATTAAGCCCCAATCGATTAATCGTAAAATGGAAATTACAAATTATTTTATTAATTGCTCTCAGAAATTTTACTCTAATTGCAAGAAATTTCACAATTACGATAAAATAATAAATGAACTAATTTTTGTCATATTTGATTAATTAAATTAAGCCCCAATCGATTAATCGTAAAATGGAAATTACAAATTATTTGACTAATTTCTCTCAGAAATTTTACTCTAATTGCTAAAAATTTCACAATTATGATAAAACAATAAACGAACTATATTTGTTATAATATTCAATTAATTAAATTTATCCCTGATTGATTAATTGCAGAATGGAAATTACAGACTATTTTATTAATTTGGTTAATTCGTTGATTTATTTATCTCTTTATTTATTCTAAATACGTGTGACAAGACAAATTCCAGATTATCGTGTTTCGTCTCGCCTCAGATGTTTCGAATCGAAAACAAGAATGGAAAATGTATCGCGCTGTCGAATTAACCGGACAATAAACTTTGATTGGATCGCAGTGGAAATATTCAGACTGGATCCATTGGACCATTGACGCTTCCTCGCGTTGAAACGTGTCGAGAATCTTAGTTGGATCGTACGTGCCAAATTCGCAATTCTCCTCTCCTGACGCTCCTGTGCGTCTCGTCGCTCCAATGAGCTTTCGACGCAAGCACGCATACGCCTACCATTCTCCTCCTGTTTCATTCCCTTTCCCTTGTTTCTCGCGCTCTGCCTCGCACGTGTTTCTCCAGGCGTCGGGAAATAATTTTCCCTCGGGTGAGATGGCATTAACGAGTGTCGCGTTGCACAATTTTCCGCAATGTTACGCTAGGGAAAAGGGACGAGAAGCAACGCGTGACGGGAGGAATTAAGAGCGTCGAAACGAAAATTGTCGACTCGACTTAGATCGCAACGGACGCTGGTTCGTAGTCCTCCGGGCACGAGGAACGTAGGGTCAGTTTTACGTCTGTTTCAATTGACGACGAACCGCGATAGCTTCGAGTTGGGACGGCGAGCTTTCCGACTCGCTCGTGTACGCCCGGCCAACTTCTGCTTCACTTTTTTCCTAATTGCTTCTCGATGAGTCGTGAGTTCGTTCGAACGTCGCATTTCAAACGGTGAAACTCTCGACGCTCCAATCCGATACGACTCGACTTCTGACCTTTAATTGCCGTCGATTTTCATCTGTTGCAAATGGGAAAAAGAAACTTGGACACAGTAATTTTCAATTTAACGCAAATTTGTATTATTTATTTGAATTTGTTATGTTTTTCAATCGAATTTATTTTACTTTCACAAATAATATTACTTTAAATTCGATGCGTTTTAAATAATCGATAGAAAAATCGATAAGTACGTACGTCGATATTTTCGATTATCGACGTATCGATATTTTCGATTATCGATGTATCGATATTTATATAATCGATAGTCGAAATATCGATATTTATATAATCGATAGTCGAAATATCGATATTTATATAATCGATGGTCGAAATATCGATATTTATATAATCGACCCTTGAAATATCGATACGTCGATATGAATTAAATATAAATAAAAAATATTCGCCGTTTTCGAATCGACGATATTGGAATCAAATTTACATGCCTCGAATCCATTTTAGATTCTTGTGATAAAAACGGATCAGACTTATGCCTCGTCATTTTCTTAGACGAATGACGAATGGAACTCGGAATCGGGACACGGAAAAGTTTTATCGACTGAAACGAACGGCGTGACAGGGATTCTCCCTGCAATGGTGAAATTCAAACTTGTCCTAAAAACCTTGGCTCCTTTTCCTCCTGGCTATCATCCAAAAACTCTTCGCGAAGGGCACAGTTTTTTTGTTTTTTTTTTTTTGTATCAAGGAACGAACGATCTTCCAACAAACACGCTGATATAAAAAAATGCAACCAAAACAACGTTTCTTGCGAGAATTATGGTCGAGCGGAAACCGCGCGCGTTGCTGGAATTATTCTCGCGCCCAACTTTATACCGTGAGCCAGTAATGAAAAAGTTTTCCATCTTCCTCTGGCGCAGAGTCGCGGAAATTGCCACGAGAGGGGCCAAGAAATTATAATTCTTACGAAAGTTTGCATACCTAATACGTTATAAAACGTAACTCGGAATTCGTTGCAAAGTGGCTGAAGCGCTCGTACGCCTCCAGCAGAAACATACAAATTCGCGTAATTAAAGAATAGCAGGTAATTAGCGACAACCCCTTAAAATTCGAATCGTCGCTACGAGCATTATAATTGCGAAACAAGAAAAACAGTCCCACGAGTGGAAAAAAGATAACGTTCGCGAAATAACGACGAAGCGGTGGTCTCACGGAAGAATAAACTCGGGTCGATAATTACCGAAGGAAAATTTCTCCCCTCGACACGTACGCTCGTTATTTCACCACGCGATAATCCTTCCGATTCGAATTAATTTTCACAAAATTACACGAAGAAAAATTTGTCTCGGAGAATATTGAAAGAGAAAAAGAAAGGTAAAAGAAAGGAATCCCAATTAGAAAACTCATCTTACAATTATAAAACAGAGAAAATCATTACTTCTATTTTACAGAATCAGGAACTACCCTCCGGACTGGAGGGTTGAATTTACCCAGTGTCGCGTACACGAGGATCGTCGACATTTTTCGTCGACGCGTTAGACAGGAAGAGAAGCCGATAAGCGAGATTGTTCGTTGTTTATCGAATAATCGTTCGGTTGTTGTTGGATGAGAAATCGCTGCAACGAAAAGGGAGATAGCGTTTGAACGATGGATAGGCGAGCGGACGCAACATTCCTGCACCCCGCTACGTCGGTTGGTGCAACGGAAAAGCGATGGTGGAGGAGAGTGAGAGAATGAGGGAGTTTGAGAGACGAGTCGGAGCGCGACGTGCAATTTCGGTCGATACTTTGGCTTCAGGTGCGGCCCGCCCAAATACCAGCACCCTCTCAAACACCACCAATTCCGAGTCGGACATTTTCAGGATTTTCACATCCCTCTCCCTCTCTCGCTCTGTCTCGGTTCGCACGTATCGCTCTCTGGTCGTTTGAACCGTCCGCTATCCGTTCAGCTAGATAAATCATGACACGTTCCACCCCCTTAACCAACCCTCTCGCTAGTCGGACCAAGCTAGTCTTGAGCGTAGGACGAAGGGAAGGGGGAGTGTAGGACGAAGGGAAGGGGAGTGTAGGATTCACGCGTAGGAATATATTTCCTGGTCTGGCGTGCTTTATGGATGTTGACAATGCTCTCGCCCCGTCCAAGTCGCCACAATCGTAACGATAACGACGTCAACCCGTGACGGACGTCTGACGTACCGCGAATCCATTCATCCCTCGACGCCACGAGGGGAATATTCTTTATTTCTTTTTTTTATTATTATTTTTACGAATCGTAATTCAAATTTTCTCTTCGTGAAAAAAATAACAACGTTCATTATTAATCGCTCGGTTCGATATCGACGTTGTTAGATTGATTTCCGTGCACGTGGCGGAACTAGGAAAACAATTTCACTCGAAGCTTTTACCTCCTACTCCCTTATGTTGATTTTCTTGGTTCACCTTGGTAAAAATGAAGACTCTAATGACGTTGGTGCGTCAAGCATCTCGGGAGAAAAGCTTAATTTATTTTTCAATCTCGCAACGCTCTAGGCAGTTTTAAGGGACGTAACATAACGGGAAATTCATTGTAGGAACGTTAATTATGATTATCTCAATTATTAACCCTGCACTTCCTGTCGTCTGTCTTTCTATTTGCCTCGTTTTTTCATGACGAACAAAACAACGAAAACAAAATAAAAAATATAAAACGAAAGAAATAAAAGAGAAAACCGGTAATGTCTCAGTTCGAAGGAAACAACGGCTCGTCCGTTATGTGA
Organism: Netelia fuscicornis; assembly: GCA_946811545.1. Classification (NCBI taxonomy): domain Eukaryota; kingdom Metazoa; phylum Arthropoda; class Insecta; order Hymenoptera; family Ichneumonidae; genus Netelia; species Netelia fuscicornis. The sequence continues at coordinate 4,790,443 of OX328011.1, read as the reverse complement.
AGCTTATGAAACCGCGAGACGCGCGTCTACCGGATGTGCTCGCAGCAACAGTACACTCTTCCCTCTTCTTGCACACCGCCTGTATACACACCGTCCTAATTCTCTGTCTCTCATCGAGCGAGCCTTGGCTAGGGTAATTGAAAAAGCCCGGTACCCCGCGAGATGGAGCGAAATGAAGAAATATTATCCATAAAAGGGAAGAAAAGAAGGAAGGAAGGAAAAATTGCCATGTTTTCTTTCTCTTCCTTTTCTTTATCATTTATTTTTTTAATCTTCGAGCGAGGAAGGAAAGCTTCGTTTCCTTTTCGTTTTCGTTTAGAGAGGTATGTCCTTTCTTTCTCATGGAGCACGCTTGGTACGTAGGACGAAAAAAAGCCGGCGACGATAAAAAAAAGAGCTCGTGGCTTGGGGAAAAAAATGTCGAAAGTATAAAGCGCCATTATATTCGACACTCGCTTCGAAGAAAATGAGAGAACAAAATTCTTTCTAGCTCTCCTCGAGCGCCTACCCCCTTCTTCTCTTCAACAACCCCCTTTCTCGTTTCAGCGTCGTTTGTACCGTCGCGAAGCTCTCGTTCGAAACACGAGTTTCCCCGCGCTATACGAGACGCAATCCGGAAACCACGACGAAGCACTTGACATTTTAATTATAAACTCGCGCTACGTTATTCAACGACGTGAATACAATCGTCGATGTATGCCGAATGATGAAGGAAAATGCGCGTACGCCCTCGCGTAACGACCCTCGACGACGTAGGCGATGCGAAAATCCGCTAAATGCCAATGTTAAACTATGTCGAGAAATTTATTATAATTTTCCTACTAACAAAAACCTCTGTTGTTTTCGTTCAACAATTTTGCAAAGATTAACATTTTTTTAAATATTTCCTTTCTTAAGGTAGTCCTATCGGTGGGTGGGGGATTAAAATTTGATTCCCGTTTTTTTCTCACATTGGAAGTGGACCAAGCGTTAAATTTCATTAAGAAAAGTTGTTGCAAATCGACTAAAGAACAACATACTCAAAATTCAAATTGATCCTGCGGAAAGTTTATTTGTTATATAATAAACAAAATCATGAATTTTGTTTTCCACAAGATTTGTTATAAAAACTACGATAGGATTATCTTAAGGTAATCCCATCAACGATAGGACTCCCTTAAGGTCGTTGGGTGGGGGATTAAAATTGTATTCCCGTTTTTTCTCACATTGGAAGTGGACCAAGCGTTAAAGTTCATTAAGAAAAGTTGTTGCAAATCGACTAAAGAACAACATACTCAAAATTCAAATTGATCCTGCGGAAAGTTTATTTGTTATATAATAAACAAAATCATGAATTTTGTTTTCCACAAGATTTGTTATAAAAACTACGATAGGACTATCTTAAGGTAGTCCTATCAACGATAGGACTCCCTTAAGGTCGTTGGGTGGGGGATTCAAATTTGATTCCCGTTTTTTCTCACATTGGAAGTGGAACAAGCGTTAAAGTTCATTAAGAAAAGTTGTTGCATATCGACTAAAGAACAACATACTCAAAATTTAAATTGATCCTGCGGAAAGTTTATTTGTTATATAATAAACAAAATCATGAATTTTGTTTTCCACAAGATTTGTTATAAAAACTACGATAGGACTATCATAAAGTAATCCTATCAACGATAGGACTCCCTTAAGGTCGTTGGGTGGGGGATTAAAATTTTATTCCCGTTTTTTTCTCACATTGGAAGTGGACCAAGCGTTAAAGTTCATTAAGAAAAGTTGTTGCAAATCGACTAAAGAACAACATACTCAAAATTCAAATTGATCCTACGGAAAGTTTATTTGTTATATAATAAACAAAATCATGAATTTTGTTTTCCACAAGATTTGTTATAAAAACTACGATAGGACTATCATAAAGTAATCCTATCAACGATAGGACTCCCTTAAGGTCGTTGGGTGGGGGATTAAAATTTTATTCCCGTTTTTTTTCACATTGGAAGTGGACCAAGCGTTAAAGTTCATTAAGAAAAGTTGTTGCAAATCGACTAAAGAACAACATACTCAAAATTCAAATTGATCCTACGGAAAGTTTATTTGTTATATAATAAACAAAATCATGAATTTTGTTTTCCATAAGATTTGTTATAAAAACTAATGGAAGCTTCTTTGATGTCATATAACAATGTGTGCAAAATTTCAACAGACTTCATCGATCAAATGATCGAGATACTCGTTGTATAATGTTGCGATATTTAACACGGGCTCTTATGGGTGATTGCGAAAAGTGACGATTTTCAAGAATGAATATCGTGATTTTTGAGTCGATAAAGGCTCCTGAAATTTTACACACATATACATATGACATCAAAGAACGTTTCTGCAAATTTTCACTGAAATCTGATGGAAACGCTGTAACGATAGGGCTACCTTAATAGGCAGGGTTATTGACGATGAGTCACTTGCGCTTCGAAAACGAGATCCGTAAATTGTCCGGCACTGAGCAACCGATCGCCTTAAAATTTGGAGGGTACATAGAGAATTATGGCATAAAGTACATGACAGTCTTATTTTTCCAAAATTTTCCAAAAAACCGAGCAACCGATCGCGTTAAAATTTTGAAGGCGTCTAGAGAATTATGGCAAAAAGTAACTAAACATTTTATTTTCTCCAAATTGTTGCTATAGATATGTTGTTCTCTAGATATCCTCAAAACTTTAATACTCAGTGCCAGAGAAAGTAGGGAAGGCGTTTTCAAATTACACGTCGCCTGCAACGCTATTGTCAAAATTTTGGAAAACAAATTTGCAGACCCACTTTTTGCCATAATTCTCTAGACACCCTCAAAATTTTGACACGATTGGTTGCTCAGTGCCGGAGAAATTACGCATCGCGTTTTCGAATCGCTCGTCGCCTGTAATCTCTTAACTCCCCTTGAAATTCATCGGGGATGAGGCAAGCGATAAATTGTCTTATCGACAGTTCTGATCAAGACTGAGGAAAATTGATTAAAAGTATAAATCTTATGTACACGCGTGTCTAACTAATTATCCAGGGAGTTCACGGGATTGAATCGAATTTATCTCTACAATCTCAAAAATATAATGCGTAATGAGCAAGAGCTAGAGGAAAAAGGAAATGATTTTTGCCCCGGTGAACAACGAAGGTCGTTGGGTCAGAGCATTAGCAACGAGGCAAGAGAAGCAAGTATTTTCACTGTCGAATGAGTTTTCGTTGCTTTGCGTTAAACTATTGTGTCAATAACTCCTACGTGCGTGCTTCCACCCCTCGTTGCATTTCTCTTCCATTCCCACCCACTCCTCCCTTCTCTCTCTCCCACCCTCCCCACTTCTCTCTCTCTCTCTCCGTACAATTCCAGACCGGAGGTTGATTTACCCCACGCCAGTTAATTCGTTGACCTGCTATAAACGTATGAGCACATAGCGAATGACGCGATATAGATGGTCTAACTCACCCCAACGCGGTAAATGGCCACCGGAGAATTCACCGTTTGGACAAGAATTCACCCTTTGGACTAAAATTCACCCTTTGGACTTTGGCAAGTTATTCGATCCCGACGATTTTCACCATTTTGTTCTCGTCACAGTTTATCGCATTAGCCATTGCCCCTTCCTTCTCTTTCTCTTCGCAAGAGCAGCTCACCCTTGTGGGTGAGAAAATTTATCGCACATGTGCTCACACGACACAAAAACCGATGCGATACCGATCGTGACATTGCCACTATCGGTAATTGCTCATCAACCTGTGTTCTCTACCCTACGTCGCTTTATTCCACGTCCTAGTCTCGCGACCGACATCAAAATTTGACCCGCCGTTCGCATCTGCTACAATTCCGCCACGGCCTATAAAACGTACAATTAAACCGTGTTATACGGGTATAGTAACAACGACATCCGCAAATACGATTCTACCTCGATAAAATAGAATTTCCCCGTTGTAGCGGCCGTGTAAATTTGATTAACTCGAGGCAGGAGACATAATTTAATAACTTAAATTACGACGGACCAAATTTAATTATCGTTTTCGTAAAAAAAACCGAATTGTGGAAGAACGAAGAATTGATATTTTTGAAGATTCAATATTTATCCAACTCCTCCATTCGATCCAGGGTTCAATAAAATTATAAACTTGATAAAAATATATAAACAGAAAGCGTTCGGAATATTTTTACCAAGTTGAAGTGTCGATTGAAAAGAATAGGGAGGTGTTGGAAGAAAAATAAAAAATAAGAGAGCAAGGAAAGAAGTAACGCGCGTATATTTGAACGACTAGCCGAAAGGAAGAAAGGGAGTCGAGGAATATTAAATTCTACTTTATCCTGTCATTCACTATGGCGAGAGACGATAAGACCTCTTGCTGTATCTGGTGCATGTAGATATAACAAAAGGATATTTGCACAACGTATATGTGTGTGTGTATGTGTGTGTGTGTGTCTCTCTCTCTCTCTCTCTCTGGCTCTACAGGACAAAAGGATATTTGCATAACGTATACGTACGTCTGTGTGTTTGAGCACAGGAGAACTCTGGCGAGAAGAGAGATCGATAGGGAAAGATATAGCGCCATTACGTATCTCTAGGCGTCCAGAAATGCGCATGAATAATGGACGCACGTGTTCGCGTGTCCATCATTCTCTTTTCTCTTCCTCTTCCTCGATGTGTGCGTTTGATTGTTTCTAAAAACAGAAATGTACGAAATAAGATAAAATAAAAGGAGAACTTCGGACATGACTGATTGTGAGTGATGGAGTGGAGAACTGTGACAATAGCATGGAACAAGATTGTAAGATAATTTCCTTGGATCTGATCTCTCTGGGTATAAACGAGATGATTCTGTATTCTTATTTTGTTTTCATCTCGAATAACTTCACTACGCTCACTGGGACAGATCGTTAGGTATCGAGAATGGATTTGAATTTATTGGGACGAATCTTTCCCGATTTTTCATACTTTGTTCTTGTCACGGGGATAAAAAAATATCCTTTGATAACCTTGCGGAGACAGAAATTACCGTATTTTTCTCATCGAAGCGTAAATTCGCAAATTTTGTTGACTCGTTAACGCTGCTAGGGGGACGAGGAATTTTCCTTTAATGGACGCCAGTGTTTGCTCACGGTAGCGATCGAGGCGATGAAATGAGTGGGAAGAGCATAAAAATTGATGTTTCATGCAAACGACGATGGCTGATAAAGAGCGACGAGAGAAATTTTATGTTTTTTCCCGTTTGCAAAACTTGGTCTCTCCATAGTCGCGGTTGACGAGATTTTGTCGCGGTAAAACGAAAAACGATCGCGAACGCGGCGTAGATAAGGAGACTGATTCAAAGGTGCAAAAAAAATGTCAGAACTAAAAATGGAAAAAAAGGCATGCGAGTCTGCAACATGGTTGCGTCGAATTCAACCCCCTTCTTCTTTTCGTTACCGATAACTTATCGCGCGACCGGGTCGTTAAACGAGGCTCCTGCTGAAGATTGCCACATTACGCCGTCGAGGCGGACCATCGAAACAACCCTCTTTAACATTCCGCCGACCTCGTCATCTTTTTAAAGAGATATCACAAAGGGGGGTAACAAAAAAGAAATATCCTCGTGACCGAAAATAAATCGTTCGAATTTGTTGCTATCGTTCGTTGGAAAGTGTCGTAGAAATAAAAAAAAAACAAGGAATATACGAGGGAACGAAAATGAGGGTATCGTTAAAGCTCGAATTTCCACCGTCTTCGAAATTCTCGAGTGAAAAGGCGTTATATCGCTCTTGCGAGATAGGGGGATTAGGATGTGAAAGAAATTGCCAAGAGACATGAATAGCGGAATAGTTCCATTCGCATTTAACGCTCTCCTCGGTCTCTATATTTCTCTCCCTCTCCGACATCTTTGCCATTTGAGAATCGAGCGCGAGCACTGAGAAAAGTTCCACCGTATTTCTTAGTCAACCTTGAGCCGAGGTAATCGAGAGAAATTTGCATAAACGCGAGGCAAATACTAAAAAGTATTTCTATTTTAGTGTTTCTCGTTCCTGATTTGTTGCAAAAAATGTGGAACGCTTCACGATTTTGCGTGTCATCCTTGCGCAGGGGCCATGCTAATCTTCTCTGTATCGTTCCAATTTTAGTATATGTACTGCCGAAGCAAGTACGATAGTACAGTGACAGAACGTTTCTTATATACTATTCGCTAGGATGTCCGGGCACTTGTGAGAAACGCCATTAGCGCTGTGGCCATCTAGCGGTGAAATTTTGAACTACTCGCGGACGGGGCTGCTTCGAGTCGCACGGCCGGATGACAGAGTAGAGTGGAGGGGGCAATCCTATGTGTTTTCGTAGGAGATACATCTCCGTGGAGTGGACACAGTACGGACGAAGGGTCGACCCACTCGATGACTAATGCTGTCTGCCGCAACATTGAGTTATACCGCTAGCCAGGATCCCGGGGCTTGTACCTATCCCAGCACACTCGCTGGATAGTTTACGAGCTTGCAAATGTCGTGGCCGGAAGTACCCCGAACGGAAATTCAATGTAGCTACGTCGGGCAACGACGCGCGATACACACGACCGAGAAAACTTTTGAAACAATCTCGATGTGCTACATAACAAGCGAGACACGGAAAATAATAGAACGAGGCCGTGGGAGTAACTTCGAATGTTAAATTGATGAGAGCATCGTTGAAATTCAACGATTTATCTATTTTTACTATTTTATAGAAGAAAAACATAAAATTTATCAATATCTTTCAGAAAATGGAAGTCTGGCTCGTTATATTTATGAACGTATGAAGATAGAAGTGAGGTCTAGTTGGAAAGATAAAAAAGCCTTTTTTCCGATTTTTTTTTGCCAAACGATAAAATAATTGATAACAAAAGTTCTTCCGTATAAAAGATATATATTTAGTGTAAACATTATCATTTTTTGAAAGACATATATTTAAAAATAAGCCTTTATATATCAACGGCCGAAGACGCTGCAAAAAAAAACAGATTTTGCGGTGATCACTCCCGCGCTGCAATGGATTATCTGAAACCAACAAAACGGTGGGGGGGGGGGGGGGGGATCTTTAGTTAACCCTTTGAGCCCTAAGGACGCATATATGCGTCAGCCTATGCGTCTGCGGACCACGTAAGCTTGAAAGTACTCCGGTCTCAAAGGGTTAATGATATAATGCTCCGATTGAACGAAGTGTATTGAAAAATTTCCATTTTTCACAAAATGGCGGACGTTGAAAGTCAAATATGTTGTTTTTACCAAAATTTCACTTACATTTTTGACTATAAAAATAAAAATAATTGTTCAAAAAACAAATCCTTCGTTCATCCGGATTACAACTATATATAGAAGAAGTGATATAAATTTCAACCCGATCGGTAAAGCCGTTCTCGAGTTACAGTGATCACCGACTTCGAAAACATTGTTTCGAGAAAAACGAGTTTAAAGTTTTACCTACTTACTTTGTATCCCTCTAACATAGTTTCCTTCAAAGTTATCTATTTCGACGAATAATGGTCCGATTTAAATGCAATCAGTCGGAAAATCCTCGTAAGATATTGTACTTTTAGAAAATGAAGAAAAAAATCGATTTTTTGAAAATTTCAACTAAACCTCCCCCGTTAAGACTTTATGAAAATATTATATATGTTGTAAATTAATGAATGATACGAATAATTTATTTTACAACATGACTTTGTACAAGAAAAAATGCACGTTTGTTCGATATTCATGGACATTGATTTTTCGTTGAATAAAAAGAAATTACTGTAATAACATTAAGTGGAACAACTTTATGTTGTTCCGGATGAAACTGGTGGAACTGTTTTAACCGTCGATGAATAAATTGTTCGGTATTATATCGTTTTTTCAGATCCTAAGTAACAGGCCAATGAGTATAGCTCACGATAGCAGCGACCTGGAAACGGATTGGAGAGACAGCGAATTTATAACCGAATGCCTTTGCTGGCACAACGTTTACCGGCAACGACACAATGCACCGACTCTGACAATGTCACCGGAGGTAAGACCTCGAGTATGAAAAGAACGAACGAAACGTCGCTTTGCTGGAAAATTGTCTCACGATATTTCGAACCTTTGTGGTAGAAAGATTTTTTGTTTCTTTACTTAAAATTCGTTTTCTAACATTGTACAAGTTGTATTAAAATATGCGAGGAAACGAATATCATTTTGTAGAATCGACAACAAATTTGAACTAAATCTAAATTTGAAATCTGAGAAAAATTAATAATATTGAAATGTGAATTATAAACAAATAATATATCGTTTTTGTTATTGTTGTAGTTATGTGAATATGCTCAAACGTGGGCGAATCATCTGGCTCACACGAACACGTTTTATTATCGCAACGATCGTGAGGTCGGACAAAACTTGTACTGCCGTCCGGGCGGTCCGGTTCCTGGTGACGTTACCGGTCAAGACGTTGCGGCTTATTGGTACTCGGCGGTAAGGCAATACGACTTTCTCAAAGAACCGGACGTTCTTCATGCCAACGTAAACGCAGGTTGGTGATACGCGACGATAAACATTTAATATTTCAGAAAACGTGCAAAACCACAAAATCCTTTGTTTCAAAGTAGCACAAGCCTTTCCATACGATCGATATTTAATCCAACTTTTTCAAGATCGGCTCAATGGTCTAGGGGTATGATTCTCGCTTTGGGTGCGAGAGGTCCCGGGTTCAAATCCCGGTTGAGCCCGAATTCTTTTTTATTTTTCGCGTATTAACAAAATCGTAAAACGTACGATTTCCGAATTATTATAATCTAAAAATCATTACAATCGGAACAGTAGAAGGGCGTTAAAACAATTATTAAAATTACAATATTTGAATGAACGTTTTTATCATACGCCTTGTGTACGGTGTGACGTAACAGCTAGTAGAAATCTTGTCATTAGTCATCGCGAGAGTTCTTCGCTAACTCGTTATCGCTCGATAAAACCGGTTTAAGTTGGAAGAATTTTGTCTTCAGTGGATAAAAACGAGGTCTTCGTTAAAAATATAACGTAAGAATCAGCTCGAGAAAAAAAAGAATCGTTAGTTGGTTTTGAATAAAAGGCGATCAGACGGAAGTGAGTTATCTCTTTTGTTTCGTGGCGAGAGGCCGTCGTACAAAGAGATCCTTGAACTTCCGTAGTGGGTTCATAGGACAGGGTCGAAATCAAAGCTTCACGAGAGTATCTCGCGGCCTTGACCCGCTGGCTCTCCGCTCTCTGTCTCTCCCTCTTTCCTCCCATTCTCTCGTCAGTCTCGGGGGAATCGACGGGCTCCAGCGCCAGTCCAATTATTTTCCATCATACAGATCGAGTGAATCTGGCCTGCACGCGTACAAGCTACTCGCTATTGTATATCTATGTACATTCTGAAATATGGAAAATCTGTGAATCGAGAGACGCGCGAAGCAAAACCTTGACCGGAAAATGGAACGGTACATGGTTGGATGCTTTTTGACAAACGATGTTATCCAGATTCGTCGAAATTGGAAAAGCTATTAAAAGAGCAGCGACACAGTTTGTTATCCCACCGTCGTTATTATCTTCCGGTTTTTCTAACGTGAAACAAGTTTTGCACACAGCTGCGATGATGACCGATCGTAAAAAATCTACAACCCGTACATTACATAAAAAAGCACCGGTCGTTAACAAAAAAAAGAAACGTATAAAAGCAGTCTCAAACATTTAAACCCTTTTCAACGTTCTCGCAATTACAATGGAACAATTTATCTTAGTCTCGGCACAAATTTCTCGATTTTTCGCGAGCTTCGTTCATTCCGGGGACGCCTGCGAAAGCGCTTGACGCACGACGCCCGAGTCATTTATCGTAATTCCCAATGACTGAACGTGCAGTGAACGTTGAGTGGGAGATCTCGCTTAGAGGAATGAGTCTCGGGAGGGAGAGACATCGCTTTCTATAACTGTATAGAATTTTCTGCAACGTGAGTCGTTGGTAGTGGGTAAGCGAGTAGAGTTGGTAGTAAGCACATCCGCGTGTATGTACAAGATTACGGACTTTCCGAGGCCTTTATGTTCGCCTGATCCAGATGTCCCGTGTGCGCAGGTCACTTCACGCAACTCATATGGGCTAGCAGCCGTGGCTTCGGTGTCGGCAAGGCGCGCAGTCGAAGCGGCAAGATCATCGTCGTAGCGAATTATCAGCCGGTTGGCAATGTATCGGGACAATTCCAGAGGAACGTCCTGCCTCCTTTGCCAGATTGTGGCAATTTGCCTCTACCACCACCGCCGAGAGTACGACAGTACGAGGAACCACCGGTATCCGACATGTCGACCAGCAGCAACAGCTCCATCAGCACGCAATAATACAGAACAACTGCTAACTGCATTTTCTGCCTCTGCACGCGATGGAGCGGACGTCGTTGACCTTCCCGTAGTAAACGTATCTACAAACAAGCAAGTAAGAAGAATAACCGAAGAAAGGAAAGAGAACGAAGTAAGAGGAAGAAACCAAAAAAAAACAACAACAAAAATGAAACGAAACACACGCGTTAAAATTATTATTCATACTTACATCACGAAGTACCTGTAGATAAATCCCAAAAATTGGGGATAACGAGGAAAGAACATTTTTGTTTTTCCAAGATAATCCCCAAGCGTTTCGCGTTGCATCGTGATGCATTTTTCCACGATGGAATGTACGAAGATTAACGGTGCGACGCGATTCGCGCGACGACAACGACGCCACGTGCTGCGGACAAAAGAAGAAGCGTTATTAGTGCAGCACCACACCGCTGATGGAGCGACGGTAGCCCGGGGAAAAAAATAAAATAAAATAAATAACTAAGCGTTTCCATATTCCTCCGACGCACATAAACCGAACTACTATTAATTTGTAAAAAAAAAAAAAAAAAAACAGAGGAAGAAAAGAAAAAACAATTAATAATGAATTCTTGCGATCGGAGGTGAAGAGCCACTTTGCCGACGATCGCCAGTTGCGAGGATCTCGGTTACATTGGGTATGAGGAAACGAATCTGAATCCGCCTTAACGCTCCGAATACACTGAGCCGAGATCATCTGCGAAATATAGAAGATTAGTGATATTATTACATTTTATTATTATTATTATTTATTATTAATATCATTATTAATATTATTATTATTATTATTTATTATTAATATCATTATTAATATTATTATTATTATTTATTATTAATATCATTATTAATATTATTATTTATTATTAATATCATTATTAATATTATTATTATTGTTATTATACGATACTAGAGCCCGTGCTTTAGTGTGGCATTGTGTCGAATGCCGCCAAGTTTGTCCTGGACTGTGTCGTGGGATCCTGCTGATTAAAGAAAACACTCAACAGGCGACAATCACGAAAACAAAAAAAAACATTTTTTGAAAATTATAATAATGTCGAGTTAAGACGAGCTGCTCAGAGGTTTTATGAGTATTAAAGATTATCAACGGCTGGCTAGAGAATAATACGCTAATGTATTAAACGATGATGGTTTGTTGATCGAATTTGTGAGAATGCGAAATTGTAAGTTTGGGCGGTCGTTTGAGTTTTTAGGATTTATCCGAGACGGGCATATGCGAAGAATACAACAATCGCGCTCGCAGATATTTGCCCCGAGTTTAAACCAAGACTCTCGGGAATAAGTTTAACTTAAGTTAAACATGCGGTGCCTCTAATTCGTATAAGAGTTTGTATAAATATTTGCTAAGCGCGCAGCGTCAGGGTCTTGTTCAATAAGAACGTGCTACATTATCATTAAATCGAACGGTATCGAAGCATCGGGCGTCGAATGCTTTTTAAACGTTATCGATAGAACAAAGGCCGTTGTTTTTATCGTTGTTGTTGCAATTTCTCTCGTTTCGTTCCGTTTGCTCATCGAGTCACCGTATGAACACGTATAACAAAAACCTAAAACAAAAAGAAAAGGTCGAATGTGATTCCAGTAAACTGTTGACATAATGTATTAAGTAACATTGATAACTGATAAGTTCGATGTGGCCTATGCAGAAATTAATGCGTTTTTTAGTAGATTAACATTGAAAAGATGAAGAAAAAAATAAAGAGAGACATTATTATATAACGCGCGGTTAAACGAACGAATGTTTAAGAGATATGAATTTAACGAAAGTTAATTAGAACACCAAACAATGTTTAAAAACAAAAGAAGGCGATAAGAAGAAATGCAAGGTGGTATAAAAGTTACAGGGCGTTCAATCAAATCCAAGACGCCTGGGTTTGTTCCCAAAGGTATTGCAATATTCTCACACAAGCCCTTCGTTACATCGCGAGTACGGATTAATAAACGATGATAAATACGTGACAATGTAATTTCGCACGAGATTATACAAAAACCAAAAACGCGAACGGACATCATTGTTAATTGGATAGTCGATAGTTGGGGTTAGAGAGATATTTTGTATCGTTGTTTTTTGAAGAAATATATGATGTATCGCAATCGTGGGAAAACAAGAAACTAGAAAAAAAAAGAGAAAAATTTACAACAATGAAACGAAGAAGAAACATGTGCTTAAGTCGCAGTTGTAATGATTCCACGTGTTTTGTGTTGTTACGGTGTTGATCGATAAAGGGACGAGAGTTTGAACTCGTAATTAACGAGAATAGCCTTATGAGAATTGTTGGTACTTTAACCGGTGAGAGAGGGAGAGAGAAAGGGAGAGAGAAACGATGTTAAACTATTCTCGGAGATTAATCATCCATCGAATGTGCGAGATACTTTTCTGTTTTTCTTTTTCCAAGGGATGACAATGTCACGACGTTACGAGTCGTCGTGAAACAGATCGTTTTCAATTAATGTATAAATGACTTTTAATCAAATAAATTTCGCGTTTAAACCGAAACGTAGTTTTATGAAGGCTTTACACATTTTTTATCGACCCGAGTCTCGGATCTATTACAAGCACGCTGCTAATATATTGTATCGCTTGATGCAATTGTTTCAATTTCGTGACTCGATATTTCTTATCGACTCTGTTTTGCACGATTCCCTTCACACACACAAATACTGTTCTATCGATTCGTACGGATAAAATCGCTTTGAGAGTCTGTAATCGAATCAATCTTTCTAGTCGTAGAACGATACTGGAAATCTTCTTCGTAGAGACTTAGTGCGATAGTGATAGCACGCCGAAATTAATCTTAAGACATTTAGAGAAAAGAGAAAGCGAGAGAATAATTGTTTGCAACTGTCCGAGTTGTATTGATCTGTGAGTCGTTATAATTATATACATAAGTTATCCATTATTTCTTTAGATGAAAGACACGTGTGATAAAAATACATTTTAGACCTTAGAACTTAAGACAGTGTGAAAGAAAAGTCGGACAACCGATTGAACATTTTTTGTTGTTTTCTTAAATGAAACAATTGTACGAATTTCGTCCCGAAAACATTTGATTCGTTATTTCCAAAGAACTTAGCGATATAACTGCTTTCTAGGCTTAAAGTTGAGAGCGTTGAATCGTGAAAGAGAACTCTCTCGTCTCGCAAATGAAATTACGACTCCGAGAGTCACATCGATTATGCTCAAATCGAATTATATCTTCGCATCGATACTTCTAAGAGCATGAAATTGTTTCAATGTTCGACAAGCAAAGGATCGAAATGTATTTCTCCTTTTTTTTTGGTTCGTGTCGCAAGCTACGAGGAACACTCTCATTTAAAATATTCATCGTTTCGAAAAATTGAGTGGAAATCGATTAAAATAATTAAATTGTTTTTCTTTTTCAAGGAAATTGTGTTTAATCGTATAATGGATTTTTCGAGAGAACGTTACGCACGTGTCGCATTAAATTGAATTTGCGATTATCAGTCAGATAGAAAATTGCTCACGAGTCAAATACAGGGAAAATTCTCACAGTTTGGTAACGAATATTTCATTCGTGTTTGTGGAGGCGCATCGAGGCTTTGCACGTGGTAGGTGCTTGAAGCACCGAATGTGAAATGGGCCGTTTGATTAATAGTCCTCCGCGCACACAAGTCTCTCTCTCTCTCTCTCTCTCTCTCGGGTTTAATATCCGGACTAATGAATTAGTCTAATTAACGCGTCAAGCTGGGTGTAAGGGCGATACATATAGTGACGCTAGAACGTGATGTTCGCTCCAATGGTCGTTTGATCGAACAATGCTTCAAGCTTCGTGTACAACGTATTGTTGATTGTACTTAGTGTCCTCGAATCATTTATAATTGAAGGATTCAACGTCCGTTTTAAATTTCAACGATTCTCAATCCAATTTGTACTTTTGTGTTCCACCAGTTGGCAAACAATGTTTCTTCTTGTCCTTTGGAATCTGAAATGAAAAAGAAAGATTAATATTGAATGATTGAATTTTTATGAATTACAATGTATTAGTATTTTTCAAGAAAATTCATTTTTTAATATCTATTTCCCTTCTAAGAAATATTATTTTTAGCATCCTCTTGAACAATGCTTCAAGCTTCGTGTGCAACGTATTGTTGATTGTACTCAGTGTCCTCGAATCATTTATAATTGAAGGATTTAACGTCCGTTTTAAATTTCAAGAATTCTCAATCCAATTTGTACTTTTGTGTTCCACCAGTTGGCAAACAATGTTTCTTCTTGTCCTTTGGAATCTGAAATGAAAAAGAAAGATTAATATTGAATGATTGAATTTTTATGAATTACAATGTATTAGTATTTTTCAAGAAAAATTCATTTTTCAATATCTATTTCCCTTCTAAGAAATATTATTTTTAGCATCCTCTTGAACAATGCTTCAAGCTTCGTGTACAACGTATAGTTGATTGTACTCAGTGTCCTCGAATCATTTATAATTGAAGGATTTAACGTCCGTTTTAAATTTCAAGAATTCTCAATCCAATTTGTACTTTTGTGTTCCACCAGTTGGCAAACAATTTTTCTTCTTGTCCTTTGGAATCTGAAATGAAAAAGAAAGATTAATATTGAATGATTGAATTTTTATGAATTACAATGTATTAGTATTTTTCAAGAAAAATTCATTTTTTAATATCTATTTCCCTTCTAAGAAATATTATTTTTAGCATCCTCTTGAACAATGCTTCAAGCTTCGTGTACAACGTATTGTTGATTGTACTCAGTGTCCTCGAATCATTTATAACTGAAGGATTTAACGTCCGTTTTAAATTTCAAGAATTCTCAATCCAATTTGTACTTTTGTGTTCCACCAGTTGGCAAACAATTTTTCTTCTTGTCCTTTGGAATCTGAAATGAAAAAGAAAGATTAATATTGAATGATTGAATTTTTATGAATTACAATGTATTAGTATTTTTCAAGAAAAATTCATTTTTTAATATCTATTTCCCTTCTAAGAAATATTATTTTTAGCATCCTCTTGAAAACGCTCATCACCGTTTCTTTGACGGCGACGCCCATCTCCGTGATTAAATGAATTATTCGCAAAGCCTCTTACAGCCGTACCAGGAAGTACGCGCTGAATCATCAAAGAGAGGGACAAAAAGGGCCGAGGTTCTTTGTCGCCGTTGTTCGGGTAACTTTAGTAATACTAAAGAGGGAAATTACGAGAATTATTTTACGAATTTTCAGCATGGACAAGTATAAAATTTCCAAGACAAAATCGTTCTTCAAAGTCGTAGGACGAGCTTCGAGTGACAAACAACAAAGTTTTCACGGAAGTTTCCGGGATATCGATAGAGACAGAAGTGGCGGGGGACGGTGGCACCTGCAATGCGCCAACCTTAATCTCCTTCCCCCAAACTCCCCGTATATTCTCTCATTTCGCTCCTCTCGTTTCAATGTTTCTCACGAAAAAAGAACAACAACAGAAACCAGAAATAAATTTAAATTTAAACGGAAGTGTTCCTCGATGCATGAAATTGACGAAACGAAAAAAAAAAGAATTACTATTATTTACGTTTTACATAGACTAGTAGACTTAAGGTTCGAATCTTGGCGTAAATTTAATTGTCTTTCTATCGTTAGCTCTATTAGAAAATTTTCTCATCGACGATACGATTAGATAAGGGTCTTTTAAACGATAATCCCATCTACGTATAACGCTTAACAGGTATATAATCGAGCGAGATAGTAATTGCTATGATAACCCTCCTCCTCCTCCTCGCGTTGATACTCTATCATTAGAACTTGAATGCGACACAGCATATACATAACGACGTACTGGACTAATAACTAGTAGTTAATTATAGTATACTACGCAGTAAATGGTCGAAGATACCGATGCCAAAGTGTAGTGCACGTACGACAGAGACATATCCAACACTCTTTTGCTAATTCAGTAACGTTTAAGCGTATATACCGAAGAGTAAACAGTATATACCCCAAGCCATTTTATATCGTCGTTCTGTGTCACAGGTGGTGTTACACGTTTACATTCCATTTTCGCTGATCTCGTGTGTCTTTCAACCGATAACGTTCACCTAGAAAAATAAAACAATATTAAAGCGACGTATTCATTTTTCAATGTTGGAAATTAAGCTATTTTTTAGACATGCATCGTTATATTAATAATTATATTATAGACAAATTTTTCAATCCGATAGAAAATTTAAACAGTTTTCTTTGAATATCAATCTTTTTTGTAAAATGTTATTTCCCACGCAGAACGACTTATTGGCAACGCAATCATCGAGGTACATCCTAAATCTTTATGGTATAAAAAACAAAAATGCTGTACGACAAGAAAATCTTGTGTAATAAACGCGACGATGATCCTTTGCGAGACTTGTGAGACGGTTTTGAACGTCGACAATGCTTAATTTGCTTCGTAATACGATAAACGAAATAAGAGCTTCTTTCTTGATTATATACATGTATATCGAAAACAAAAAGAAAAGGAAAAAAAAAGATACAAGAAAAAATTAAAATATTGATTGATCAAACGTGTACGATGAAATTAGTGCAATGGGCTGTGATTATACGTTATAGCGCGAGCGCACGCACACACGTATTTTACACTGTAAAACGATGTAGACGAAAAACGAAAAAACAAAAAAATGATAAAATACGCAATAAGCCGCTATAAATCAGATTGACGATTAATCCCGAGATCGATGAGTTATTCGGTCGTGATTATTATCATGAGAAAATAAAAATAAAATGTTGAAAAACGTGTTCATCATAGGCTATATGTTATGTAAGTGCGTGATCCGGCTTAACACTGTGACGAAACTGCGAATTCATAGAAACAGAGAATTAAGGCGCAAATGGTTATTTCCCTTATTTTTTAAGCAATTTTATGTTATATAGTTGATAGAATATTGATATAGAATTATTCATTCGATCAGCTCCGTAGTAGCGTGTAGTTTATACACACTTAGCGTATGAAGGTATACTTCGCAACGCTCACTTACATTTCTCAAGCTTCTCAAATATTTTCCATCATCTCGCAGTTTCTCGTATTATGTAAAACCAACTGTTTGCAAATTCTTTCAGGAACGTTGTATTCGTGCGTTATTGGAATTATACTTTTACTTGCGTATAGTCCAAGATGGAAAGTCTGAAACAAAAATGTATTCATATAAAATTCATGGAAAGTCGTTTTGAGAAGATTTGGAAAAAAGTATAGTTTGACACTTTTGGTGTCAATGGCCCACATTTGCGTATGTACATTTGTGTGCATTTGCTTTGCATCATATAATTGTCGAAGCAACGGAAAAAGAGCACGCCTGCATTATTACCTCATATAATAGTGATGAACCACTAGATGTTAGATGTTTGCAATTGTTGAATGGACAAAAAGTGTTATCGTTTTCGAGAATTTACGCGCGACGCAGTTTTAATAGTTAATAATAAAAACCTGAGACGTAAAAGAGGGATATACAGTTGATTAAAATGCAAGTGTCTTCCTCAAGAGCGTTCTTGCATGTAATAAATAAGTTCCTAGAAGAAAAAAAACATGTAAGCCAGCAGCGAAATAAACGCTCGTGCAACGATCAGATTTGATTGAAGAGAATAGAAATTTTTCATCATTACGAACGTTGCGATTCGCATATTTGTACGACTTCATGATTTGGGAATAAAATACACAGATCGGTCGAGAACGACGCCATAGCCGGTGTCCTTTGTTCGTCGCACATGATAGAAGCCTAAAATGTAATTTGATTGTCATTAGTCCGTTATCAGAATGTCACTTTGTTTCACCAAAATGTTTCGATAAGTTATTTACCTTGGTTTGTGTATTTTATAATCTCTTCCACCGGGTAGTGTTGGCCAAGATGGCGCAGGATCGTATATCGCCGGTTCATAGCAGTTTGGTTGAAAGCGCTATGCCAGGCGAAGATCATATGTAATCCTTATATTATGGCATCTGAATAAATCATTGTTATGGACTTTGGAAAATCTGGAGTATTGATTACATGATAATAGAATAATTGATTTGTTTTCCCTGTTCAATTACCGCTTAAAAACGAGGACGTAACCAGAAATACTAATAAACACTAACGAAACAACACTAATGTCACTAATGTTATGACCACGGTCTTACATACAGGTCTTGCAACTCTCAGGAGTGGGGGTGACTCGCTTGTTGAAGCAGTTTTTGGAAGTTCACGGTTTGGCCACATGCGACACTGCAATCGAGTGCCGATTGGGTTGCGCAAGCGCACTATTAACTTGACTAGCAAAAAATAAAAACAATATTATTGTCGGTAAATCTTGAAGATTATTAAATTAAATATCGCACAACATTAATATGAGCCGAGAAAATGATGAACGTAAATGGAGAAAAAAATCGCACAGAGCCAACGAAAACGATGATTATGAGGTTATGTCATGTCGACACTCGATAGCAGCGCTGCAGGTGGCGATAGAGAGAACTCGATTTTTCTGCTTCAATATGCGAGTCACTTTAGCCTTCCCCCACTCCCGGGAGTTGCACGACCTGTATGTAAGACCGTGGTTATGACCACGGGAGAGAGCTCACCATTTTACCGACATCGGATGTTCCGCACTTCATTGTGTAGTTATTACTCGTTAGATGGCGCTCTGTGCACGTTCCGTTCGTTGTTACCAACACAGTGCGCAGTCAGCAAACACCGCACACTACACGTGTAAAACCGTGTAAGTAACTTACAATAATAGAAGAACGATCAAAAGTGACTTATCTCCTCGATTCACCATAAATACGGGCTGGAGTAATCTATAAAGGGATAATAGAATAGACTCTTCATCATGGTGCGGAAGCGCAAAGGTAAAAAGATAATACAAAGTGATTATTCATCTGTTGCATTGGAATCATTGCACATTTAACCTCGCGGCATTTTATTGCACGGTTTTACAGTATTTATCGAGAGCAAGGAGGAACGAATGGTGATGACAATAGGGGAAATCATTCAGGAACTTTTGCTCGCGCACGAACAACACAGAGATGTCGATCTTAACAAACTGAAAACCAGAATCTCATCAAAGTATGGTTTGGAATCTTCGCCGAGGCTCGTCGATATAATTGCCTCGGTGCCTGCGGATGCTAAAAGTATACTTTTGCCGAAGTTGAAAGCGAAGCCTATCAGAACTGCTAGTGGAGTGAGTTGCATCGAAGCAAAAGTTCTCTTGAAAATACCTTGTTGCAAATTATCATTGTAAGAGCAATTTATTTTCCAGATTGCAGTAGTAGCTGTAATGTGCAAGCCTCATAGATGTCCCCACATAAACATGACAGGAAATATCTGTGTTTACTGTCCAGGTGGACCCGACTCTGATTTTGAGTATTCTACTCAATCTTACACAGGATATGAACCTACATCTATGAGAGCGATACGAGCTAGATACAATCCTTTTCTACAGACTAGACACAGAGTCGAACAGGTGAATTATCTGTTTATTATTAAGAGATGAATTGCAACTTTGCGTCCTAAAGTGATTTTCTTTTCAGTTAAAACAATTGGGTCATAGTGTTGATAAAGTTGAATTTATCGTGATGGGTGGTACTTTCATGTCTCTGCCAGAAGATTACAGAGACTTTTTTATAAGAAATTTGCACGATGCTCTCTCGGGTCATGTTAGCAACAACGTTGATGAGGCGGTTAAATATTCCGAGCGGAGTCGAACAAAGTGTATTGGAATAACGATTGAAACTCGTCCTGATTATTGTCTGAAGAAACATCTATCAGATATGCTGCGTTATGGGTATGGACAATATTTTTTATAATTATCGTTTTTTGTATGTGTTGTTGAAAATCGATTCATCCAAACAGATGTACTCGATTGGAAATTGGTGTTCAATCAGTCTACGAAGATGTTGCGCGCGACACGAACAGAGGACACACCGTTCATGCAGTATGTGAGAGTTTTCAGTTATCAAAGGACGCGGGCTTTAAAGTAATTGCCCACATGATGCCGGATCTTCCCAATGTTGACATCGAGCGGGATATCGAGCAATTTGTCGTGAGTAGACTTGAGTACATCTCGCTGAGATTTCAACAATGATCGATCCATTGACTAAACAAATTTGTAGGAATTCTTCGAGAATCCTGCCTTCCGAGCCGATGGTCTCAAAATTTATCCAACTCTGGTTATTCGCGGTACGGGTTTGTACGAACTTTGGAAGACTGGGAGATACAAGAGTTATCCACCGAGTACTCTGGTAGATCTTATTGCAAGAATTCTCGCTTTGATACCTCCATGGACTCGCGTTTATCGCGTACAACGTGACATACCGATGCCTCTTGTCAGGTACCACATATAGCCTTACAATACACAGAAATAGCTCTCCATGTTATTCTGACAAATTATCTTCTCCATGCAGTTCTGGTGTAGAACATGGAAATCTGCGCGAATTGGCCCTTGCGCGTATGAAGGATTTTGGTACAGACTGCCGCGACGTCAGAACTCGCGAGGTCGGTATTCAAGAAATTCATAACAAGATACAACCATACCAGGTTGAGCTCATACGGAGAGACTACACAGCAAACAATGGTTGGGAAACATTTCTTTCCTACGAGGATCCCACACAGGATATACTCGTGGGCTTGCTAAGACTGCGAAAATGTACCAATGAAACATTTAGGTATGTTATTTACGCTTATCATATTGCAGAAATTGTGTAAAACGTGCAGAGTTCATAATATTTCAATATTTACTGCAGACCTGAACTGAAAGGAAAGTGCTCGATAGTGAGAGAACTTCATGTTTACGGTAGCGTAGTTCCGGTGAATGCCCGAGATCCGACAAAGTTCCAACATCAAGGATTCGGTATGCTGTTGATGGAAGAAGCGGAACGTATCGCTCTAGAGGAGCACGGTTCGGAGAAAATAGCTGTGATTTCGGGTGTTGGAACGCGCAATTATTACAGAAAGATTGGCTACGAATTGGACGGTCCTTATATGTCCAAAATGCTTGTAAATAATGCGAAAGATGAGAAAAAGGTGTGAAACCCTCCTGGGCACATAGAGAATAAATGTATGTAATATCTATATATTTGATAAATTATTTTATTTACAAGATTTTCATTACGCACATTATCACATAAAGTTTTTCAAATAATCGGTTGCCCACCACCAAAAGCGAGAAAAACAGCCCAGCCTATAGCATCAATCACGGCGATGTACACAAAGACTACGGCCCAACTGTGAGTTATGTGCAAAATATATCCAGCAAAGTAAACTCCAAGGAAGCCTAGAAAAATGCATCGTATGGTCGTTCAGTTAATCTTTGGACTTTTCGATGATATTGGTAAGTTTTAAATACCGACCAGGCACTGCGCCAATACTATTCATGAGGCCGAAAACACTCCCCGAATGTCGTGGTGCTAGATCCGAGGGATTTACCGCTACAGCATTACTGTGAAAACCTGAGCCTCCGATAATAAGCGTTAGGCACCAAATAGCACTCTTAAAGCTCTCCACCTGTGCTGCAGATCGATAAAAATATGTTTTGTTATGGACTTTCTGGTGATGCAGCTGTTATCTCGACACTTGTGTAAACGTCTGTGCTTGTGTTTACCGAGTATTAGAAGACTCACGATACCAGTTGCGAAACAAATACTTTGAATGGTTTTTCGAGTCGAGGTGATGCTGTATCCAGAACTGATGAGTCTTTCGGATATCGCTTTACCTAGAAAAGTGCAAGGCAACATAGACAACCACGGTACCATGTTCACCACCCAACCCTGCAGTGGAATTAAATTGTCGTGATTAGTCAACGTCTCTGAACAATTGTACAACAAATTATTAATTTTTGCACATATTTCCAATACCTTGGCGTCGGGAAAAGTATCGTGAAAGTACATTGGCATCCATGAGAGAAGGACAAAGAAACAATTATTTTGACAAGCATGAGCTATCACACACCCCCTGTAACGAAAGCATGTGGAAATGAAACAAAATCTCTACAGGATCATTTGACACATTGGACACATTGGATAATTACCAAAATGGTGGCTTGCTCCAAAGTTCTCTCCAATGTAAATTATCCGTTGAAGATTTTCTTACAATTTTACTACTCTTTATCGTCAGACTGTGAAAATAAAGAATCGCCGTCCACAGTAAACTTATACCACCTGAAAAAAGAGGCATGAATGTGCTAATTGCTCAAGATAGTGAGAGAACTTCATGCTCTCGAATCACGTATTATAATTTACTTGTCAATGTCAACTCTGATAACGTTTTCTTAGTTACCTAAGAGTTGAAATAGTAATGACCAGCTGTAGTTTTCTAACAAGTACGAGCCTAAAGAACCAGTGAGTAGAGTTCCAAGAGCCGAACCGGATATCAAGAGACTGAAGAAAGGGGCTCTTTCAGATTCATGAAGTCTCTGGCTAGTGAGACTGATCATGCTAGGAAAATGCATACCTGCAAGAATTTATAAAAATTGTAAATTAAGCATTCGCGTGAATGTAAATAGACAACAATATTTACCTTGAAAAGCACCGTTCACTGCTCTAATTATTGCAACCATTGGCACTGAATAATCGACATTGTCGAATAAATTAATGACTTCAGGTAGAAAAAGAGTGGTCCCTGCCCAGCCAACCGCAGCAAACCACATGATTTTTTGACCGCCTATACGGTCACTCATGTAACCGCTTGCAACTTGGGTCATAGTGTAGCCCCAGAAGAAACTTGAAAGTATAACTCCGGAGTCTGATTTTGTCCATGATTTTTCTTTGCTGATGACCGGCATTGACAGTGGAACGGAGGTTCTGGTGGCGTATACCATGCAAGTACCGAATATCAACGAGAAAAACCATTTTCTTCTCGCGTGTCTGTCCCAGAAGAAATTTCGTGTTTCATCTGGCAATAAAGACATTATTGCCTCTATAGACTCCACTGTCATCGCACCGACGAAACTTCGAGATGAGAATAATAACTTTTTCTAGACATTCGCGATGATATTTTATCGGTTTACAATACAACTTGTATTCGACATGGAATTACGTCAAGCAACGACTAACTTGGAATGAAATTGGTATATCACATTTCGAGAAATAAATACTAACGTGCTATCTGCTATCGCATCGGAGGGCGGAACGATATACACAAATGTCAGTAACGAACAGCTGCCACAGCTGTCTGCTACTGTCATCCTTCACACGTGTACATATTGCCATCTAGTGGTAATGCTACGATGTGGAACTTATTATCGCATAGGTCATAGCTCTATTGGAATAACAAACTTGGGACTGGTATAGAGTCGGGTATTTATTTAATAACAAATATTTTAATTAATTCATTTATTTATTTAACAACCAATATATTCATTTATTTATTCACCAACAGTCGTACACGTCTCTCCCCGTAACACCATCTAACTCTCGCTTGTTTCTTCCTTTTGTACTATAGTTCTTTATTACTAGATAAGTCAACTCTATTTGGCGTTTGTTTCATGTAACTGCCGTGGCGCTGGCGTGTTGTCGTGCGGCGGCTGATTTGAAAAGCTAGATAAATCTGTCGCAGTGATATTTTCAATATTACCATCTAATGATAAAATCGTGGCATATTTTGCGTTGCCTCGCATCACCTATAGATGGCCACAGTGGGATAAGATCCATAAGCCTGTAAATACGGATCATTAACGTCGCATCGTAAGAACATGTGTCCTCACGGATAGAGGTATGCGCTTTGTCCTTCTTCCACTTGTGTACCAATGCATTATGTAGCATTTATCGAGCGTCAGTTCAGCCACCGGTTGGCGTGCTACAACAGCATGTCATTCGAACTCACGGGCTTCATCGTAAACGCATTGTAATTATGACGGAAAAAAGCTTAATTATTTTGGTGAATTTTTAAGTAATCTCTCCACTGCAGTATTTCGATCAATCTCTGTCACTGTAAAGTTCTCGTTCACCTTGCACGAGGCTAATAATTCGTATTCCAAACAAACAATAATTCACCATTCCTTTGTTCATCTGGCGCGAAAATTCAATTTTTGTAAAACATTAAATCAGTTTAACTTTGCTTATTTTTCCAAGACATTGCTATTACAAACTGATATCAAGGTGATTTTCATTATTTACAGAGATTCCTGAGATTAAAACTGTTTTGAGGAATCCTACAATGGCCAAGGACGACAAGGATGATTTCGACGCTGGTCCTTCAAGCTACGACGAAATTGAACCAGGTCTGTTTCTTGGAAATTTGACCGCTGCCACAGATGTCGCCTGGTTGAAAGAGGCCAAAATTACTCACATACTCACCGTGGACTCTTGTCCCCTGCCAAGAAAGATACAACAACTTCCGGATATGACATTCAAATATATTCAAATAACGGATATGCCAAGAGAGGATTTTCTGACTTACTTCGAGGACTCTTACCAATTCATCGACTATGCCCTATTAGGAGGAGGTAGAGTTCTGGTTCACTGTTACTTCGGTGTGTCTAGATCAGCTACTTTGGTGATAGCGTATACAATGAAAAAGCACAACCTGAGTTTTGTTTCCGCATACGACATGGTAAAGAGCAAAAGACGTTTCGTCGGTCCGAACCCTGGCTTTCTTGCTCAGTTGAAACTTTACGAGGACATGGGCTGCAGCATCGACAACACCAACATTCAATTTAAGATGTACAGACTACAGATTGCGGCGGATATGGTTCGTAAAGCACGAATACTTCCTGGCAGTTGCCTAGATCTAGTCAAGGCCGATCCGGCTCTGACTACCGTAAGACCCGAGCCCACGGTCTATCGTTGCAAAAAATGCCGTAGAATCGTCGCGAGTGCGAGTAACGTACTGCCACATTCACCTCGGGAACGTCAAATCTGGAGACACGTGAGCACGAAGAGACGCGACAAGTCGCCAAAAGCTGCTAAGATCGTTCTAGCCGGTGACGCAGGAACGACAAATGCACCAAAACAAGAACCGTCCCCAACGGAATTTTGCACCAAAACTTACTTCATCGAGCCACTAGCCTGGATGCCAGACATCGTTCACAACGTCGAGGGAAAACTCAACTGTCCCAAATGCGATGCCAAACTAGGCTCATTCAGCTGGATAGCCGGATGCCAGTGTCCATGCGGTACGAAAATTGCACCCGCATTTTATCTCGTTCCTTCGAAAGTCGATTGGAGCAACGCCGTGCAAAATGTCCTCGTGACTGTTTAATTACAACAAAACTGCACTAGCGTCTCAACGGTTAATACGCCGAACAACATTATATTCCCGAATTTAATTATTAAATCAATAAGAGTTAAGAAAGAGAAGAGAAAAAGATAAATATCATGCCATAATGGACCATTTGAAAATAAGACTACAAAAGTGAGATTATATTCTAATCGCGTGCCAATTACTTAGCTCATTTATCATCGGTGAAATTTTTAATATTTCGTACGAGATTGAAAGAAATGAAACGAAAAATATATTAGCCGCTAGGCACGCTTACATTCTTCCCTCCGGACATCAAATTTTGTCTTTGTTGATATTTCTTTACGAATAAGTATTTGTATTTATACACTCACACTTATATATTAATATTATATTATATATATATATATGTATATATATATTATATATATATATACGTATATATATATATATGTCTATATGTGTAAACATGTGTATGTACCAATTGGTACAATTTACTCCCCGCGAAGCTATTTCAAGAGAGATATACATATACATATTACGTATATATATACGAATTATATGCACTGTTTACGATTTTATGCAATCTTTAGTATCTGAACGTTTTGACTTATACACATTGTTCTTCACCGAAGCTTCTTTTTTTTTAATACCTCAAACGTTCTTTAAAATTCGTTATTTACCCTGTATTCGATCCTTGTTAAAAATTATCTTTAAGAAACAATTATGCCGTAGTTGCAACGAGAATCTCTTTGGCTTTGTTGGAGAGTGAAAGTTCACGAGGTCACATACTCGCGTGCATCGCCGAGTACGAGCTACCGTAAGGATGACCCCTGAGCCTGAGAGCATTGAGTCCATTCACGGATGAAGAAGTCTCGAGACCGGTGTGCAAATCGGTCTGATGATAAGTTGGAAAGCCGACGTTTCCTAAATTTCCATTGACGAAACCGTGGCAGCTCGTTGGTGTTGACTGTACGGTTGTATAATGCTGGGGCGATCTCCAATAATCGCCGTAAGGATACTGTCCTATCTGCGAAGTTTGCAGAGAATTCGTTTCGTTGACGTGCTCGTGCGAATGAGCGACTCTGATCGGTCTCAGTGGTAGTGTGGTCGTTTCGATCTCACGACTCGATGAGGCACCGCGATTCAGGGCTGAGCTTCTTTCATTACGACGAAATTTCGCTCTTCTGTTTTGGAACCATACCTGGGACAACAGGAGAAGAACACCATGGAGGATTAGTATGTATTATCATGTCTTTATATAACACCAAGAGCTGTTTCCATGTGGCTTTTGTGTGACGAGAGTTTGTCACTGGAATTTTTGTTTTCTCTGTTTCATACTTATAATTCTTTTTCATCTTTTAGGATGTTGCCGAAACGTCGAGCCAGGATCGTCTCATCATGATCTAGGGAGCAAGACTATATGAGAGTGTGGGAGGGTTGGAAGAGATGAAGGGAAAGAAACGGATACGCCAACCGGAGACGGGACAGCGTGACGGCTTCTGGCAGACGTACAGAACCGCCGCCAGCGCTGTTTCTCGAGACTCGCAGGATGGATAGCCCGGCGTAAGTTGGTGGCAGCGGTAGCGAAAGAAGAGACAAGCAACGCAACAAGCCAAAGCAACAGAGATGGAATAGACAGAAACGAGCTAAGATACAGAGACGACAGGGGTGGCGTTCGATGCTGCGCTTCTTCCAAGTTGCTGCTCTGTCTCTTTTCTGTTAAGAAGAGACGAGAGCACACGTGCTGGATGAAGAGGCGACACGCTCTTTGCCGAACGCATGTGCGTTCCTTCTCTGGAGGAGAAGCATCTTCTAGTTATGTATATAAGCAACGGCAAAACAGTCAGCGACACGGGAGCTAATCATAGCTGCTTCGCTTGACAACCTGTCTCCTCCGATTTTCTGCCTGGCTGTCCCTGTCCTACGAATCTTCGACTGTACAGTTGGTGGTGCATGAGAAAGCGAGAAAGGGAGAGAATGACAAAACGTTGACACACGGAAGGGAAAATTGTCCTTCGGGCGTTCTCGCAAACTATGCAATTTGCCAAGAAAGCAATATATATAACGTAGGTGTAATAATAATACCTGTACTCGAGCTTCGGACAGGGCGACTCTCGTTGCAAGCTCCTCTCTGACAAACGCATCTGGATAATGCGTTCTCTCAAAGACCCGCTCAAGAGCTGCCAATTGTTGTGCCGAAAAAGTCGTTCTGCTTCTTCGTGGTCTTCTGCCACCGGCTGTAGGACTATCGTTGCAATCTACGATCAGTTC
This sequence comes from Netelia fuscicornis, assembly GCA_946811545.1. Taxonomy (NCBI): domain Eukaryota; kingdom Metazoa; phylum Arthropoda; class Insecta; order Hymenoptera; family Ichneumonidae; genus Netelia; species Netelia fuscicornis. The sequence goes on along the minus strand of OX328011.1, from coordinate 4,762,679 downwards.
GACAAAGTGTGCTATAGCCTCAGCCATTTTAAGAAACAATTACAGAATTGTTTGACAAACCAACTGTACATTAAATTTACATCAACAAGGAGAGAATCTATATGCGAAAATATATTTTTCATGTATATCGCATACTACAGAAAGAATTCTCTCCACCAAACATTGAATTTATTTACAATTTACTAACATATGCGAACGAACGTATATATTTTCGCATGTAAGCGATATCTTCTTTCCACGAGAAAATTGAATTCAGCTAGGAAGAAATCAGCGCGTTGAAGCGATTTTATCTTGCATAGTGTAAGTGTAATCGAGTAAATCGTTACAGTTTCGAGTCACTCGTTCGTTAACAAACGAATCTGTTATGAATCATTACCAGTCAATCGCGATTGAATGGGAATGAATGAATTAACTCTTTTCTATATTCTTTTTTTCGCAGTGGGATGAGCGTATAGTCATCGTCATTTTGCTCAGGGGAAACGCGAACGAGGAAGATAGATAGAGAGAGTGAGAGGATTCATCGAGGCGAAAGAGAGAATCACCCACTCGAGGGTCTTTACCGCCGCACACCACACCGTTTTGTGCCGCATGTGCGGAACGGGACCCAAGCCGAGCGTGCACAAAAAGGACTCCTCGATGCTTCGGCAAGGCAACGATACGCTGTATTCTCTTTCTCTATCCACTCTGCGAAGGCTGTTCGCGAACACGGGACCCTCCGGCGGGCTTTTCTGAATGAGCTCACTGTGCTCCCGTAATCATCAAAGCGGCATAATGCGAGCAGCATGAATCTTTCGATGATCGCCCCGTCCCTCTTTCTATCTCTCCTTCTCGCTCTACGACGCAATCAAACGCCTCGGTTATTCGGAAACGCTTGAGGCTCGAATAATCGTTTTGATCGTTTATAAGAGTTCTACGTAGATAAAGATTGTATATGGATGTAAATTTACCGAGCGAATGCGTGGGAGTTGATAGTAGCCGTGAGACCGTAAAATCTTGAGGTATGTGAGAATTCGTGACCTGTGACACTATCACCGATCCGCCACTTTGAATGTGTTCCGTCGATTGCAACATGTTGATAGTCTTGATTGAAAATATAATACGACGACTAATAACACTTTTTTTGTTTTCTAGGCAAAGTCGACGATGAGGAAAATTCAACAATGATTGGAGAACACTTTGGACGAAGGATTTTGTCACTATCCTTGTATTACTGACACATTTTTAAGTCCTTTGGCAAGATGTTTGACACAGGTAAATAAAACTTCACTGATTACTCTTTGATGACAAACTTTCTTTTTGACAAACTTTCCTTTTATGAAGAAATTAATTATTCATCGATAACTGATTTTTCCATTGCAGCTGACACTTTTCCGTTCGTTGAAAACTAATCATGAATCGAGGGAGAGTACACGTGTCGATCTTTTAGTTTTCTGCTCCGTTTCCTTCCTTATCGAATCAACTGGTATTGTCGATCAATTATTCACCCTCGGAAGCGTGACATTCACTGGATTTTAATATCGAAGGCACGAGGGAGGCTGTGCGAGATTTCACCTCTGACGTCTTTATCGCATGTACGATATTAATTGTGTATGCAGAAATTAGTGATGCCTCCGATACGCTTCGGTGCAGCTCTGGGCTCGAGGGATCTTTTACTTTGGAGCACGCGACGAGGTGAGTGAAAGCAATTGAGGCAAATTGAATTAACGCGATGGTACGCGTTGTACGACGACGTTCTCTCGTACATATACGCGTATCCTTCGTTATTTTATACATATATTACACGGCTAATCGAATTATTTGAATGGCGGTTGAATTTTCTACGGTGTTAACCCACAGGTCTGCCGGCGAGACTGTTCTGATGAATTTTCCGAAGATGGCAGGGATGCGATGCTGATGATGATGGCGAAGACAGAGAGAGAGAGAGAGAGAGATGAAGATGAAGATAAAGGAAAAAGGCCTGGGGGAATTTATCTTCCGGTATTATTTTATGCGGACCGTGCGTAAGGAGGCAGAATGCCAACTGACTTAGCCGAGTTAAGACGTACTTAAAGATCGCCCCTTCTTCGCCCTCGGATCATCTCTCTTTCTCTTCATCCTACGAATCTCTTCTTCCTCCTTCTTCTTCTTCTTCTTCTTCTTCTTCATCTTGTCTACGCTATCTTGGCACTGCCACTTCCCTCTACTACCGACTTCTCGTATTCGAGAAATAGCACATTTTAAGAGAGTAGGTGGAGATTTCTGTTCTTTGCTCCACCCTCATTAGACCCTCATTGGATCTTGCCGCTTGCTATGCACTTTGCACGATGAAGAGATTATGCTCTCTTTCGAGACACACATTCCTACTATATGTTGAAGTCTCTGTCCTCAAGGTGAGAGAACGCTCGTTTATCGCTTAGGGATTATTCAAAATTCGTCGCATATTTGCTTGTTGCGTTTTACGTATTCGGCTTATTTCTCTATGAATGATGAGGAGAGCCTGCGACAATTTTGAACATAGCAAATTATGGATTTTCTGACAATTTTATCGATGAAATTTATTGTCTGTAAATCGAGAAATATTTAACAATGTGTTAAGGTCTAAATTAAATAATAGTTTTATTCTTAAGCAATAGCGAAGGATTAATTTTCGATGAAAATAATAATCGACAGTTCGTGTACTGTAAAAATATTGAATGAACCGAGACTTCGCGTGCGAGAAATTGTCGAGTCGAGATTTCCACGGTTATTACTGTTCTTATATATAACGAGGCGATCGGCTACCTTTTCTTCAGACACGGTGTCGACAGCTGACCACTATATAATCGTAGAATTCTCGCGTGCCAAGAGCCTCGTATCGCCAGAAGGAAGACTGTTGCTCTTTTACACTCCTTTTTTTTATTTACGGAACGTACATTTATTTCATCCAAACAGACTGATAAAAATCTGAAACAATTAACATTTTCATGATCAAAATTCTTATACCGATTAAATCACGAAATTCTCTCCAGTAATAATAACAATAACAAAAATAAAAAATTCATTCTACTCAAAAATTATACTCGAATTTTTAAAAAGACTTATTTAAATTATTATTCTTACAATAATTATTACAAAAATTATTCAATAAAAAAGATAATAAAAAATACGTAAAAAAAATTCCAAAATTTTTTTCAATCAACTAAAATCCCTTAAGTGGTCATCAAGTCCAGTTGCAACGTAAAAACCGTGCTCGAAAATTCAGATGAAATTTTATTTATACCCAAATTTTACGATCTTTCGAGAATCGACCCCCCCCCCCCCCCCCCCCCCCCCCGATATTTCGTTTACGGTCTCGTAAGCGACGTCTATAAAGAGGAGAATCAGAGATCGTCGGACGAGTCGTTTCACCGAGCACTTTCGTGTATATTAGCGATAAAACAGGAATAAATAACATAAAAAAAAAAAAAAAAAAAAAAAAACAAAAAAAAACATCAAAATAAAAAATTTTATTCCCGCTCTCCCGGTCGTTCCCGCGGGTTCGCCCGGGGTGTTCGCGCGGAGCGAGACGGACGCGGGCGTCGCGACACCCTGACACGTACACGTCGCGAAAGACGTCCACGGAGAATTATTAGGCGTGCCTGGTGTGCTTTTGCTCTGCTCGGGCTGTTGCTACTCGTTCGCCACGTCGTCGTCGACGTTTCGCGACGTGCGTAATACGGCGAGCGTGGAACGGCAGCCGCGTTTGCCGCTACGACACAACGAGAACGAACCAACGAAAATAAAAAACAAAAAAAGAAATTCGAGTTTATCATACGCTACAGAATTTCACTGATCCCTCAGGGCCTGGCCATTTTTTTTATTCATTCGGGTTTGTACCCTTTTTTTTTTTTTTTTTGACAGTTAACTTTAAGGGGGTAAACGATTTTAGAGGCAGAAAAATATGGCGAGGTTTGGGATTTTTTTTCAAGGAAACTAAACAACATATCGAAATTTGGTAAAAAGGGTCTTAGTATACACGTATCGAGCATTGTTTATAAATTTTGTCAGAGCTGTAGTAAACAAAATGGCGGATTGCCAGCATTTTTTCAGATGCGTGTTTTCTTTTGCTTTGTTGTTTGGTTGAACTCATAACGGGTGCAATTTCAATGCTAGGATAATGAACCGAAAAGAATTCGATAGAGGATGATAATAGCTTTGATGTTACATAGGATTCTTTTTTTAAATTGATTTTTGCTAAAGTGGCGCGTTGTTGAACAAAAATTTCGACAAAACGCAAAAAAGTGCACGTAAATTGTTAATAACATTTAAATTATGCGAGATAAAAAAGAAATACTACGTAGCGTGGAAGCTGTTATCATCTTCTATAGAATGCTTTTTGGTCCATTATCGTAGCTTTAAAATTACAGCAGTTATGGGTTCGACAAAGCAGCAAAGAAAAGAAAAGTCGCTGCTGGAAAAATGCCGCCATTTTGTTTTATACATCTCAGATAAAATTTATAAACAGTGCTCGACACTTCTATAATAAGCACCTCGTTACAGAATTTCGATATCTCGTTTAATTTCTTTGAAAAAAAATCCCAAAGTCACTTTTCAATATTTTCTCATTTTTCTCACCAAAATTTGTCAAAAAGGGAAATCGTCCCTTTTTCAAAAATAACGTATCAATCTACTCCATTATTTAAACATCATTTTCAAACGCTATTAAAGTAATTTCTCAATGCAACGTAGAAAAAAATTCTTCACCATTTTTTATCATTCGTTTTTTCATTTCCTTTCTTAAATCGATTCAAAACAGATCTATTTCATTTTTTTTGCAGGGGCAGCAGAGTTGAGTGACCCCAGAAAAATTTCACGTCGTTCAGCAATTTTACCTTGACCGTAAGTTCTCTCACGTTCAGAAATTGGACAGTTCGACGTCCACGTTTGGACTCATCGTCGAAAAAAAAAAAGAAATCCAAGAGAATGATAGATTCGTTTCTCTCGATAGCGTTGAGCAAAATCTCCATCGAGGTCTCTCTCACGCCTCTCATTCTCGATACGAAGAGGATACAAAATCATTCTCCTTTGACCCAATTCGCGTTCTTCATCGTCGTAAATGAAAAAAATTGGAAAAAAAAAACTTTGCTAAACGGAGCAAGAAGGAACCAGGGAAAAAAAGACCTTGGGGAGTGATTACCGGGGTGGAGGTTTATTCATTCCCCGACCACGCGCTTCATTTTTTTTCCTTTTTATGCCTTGCCACGATTTTTTTGCATTTCGGACGAACTCGTGTCTTTGAGCCAGACCGCATGACCGAAGGCAGAAGGGAGGGGGGGGGGGGGGTAAGGCGAGGAAAAAAATGATTTATAAGGATTTCCGGACCTCGTCCATGGTGTCCTAAATTCTGACCCCTTGGTCATTTCAGACTCGAGATATTGTCGAAATGCATCCATGGTTGGAAGGGCGGGGAGGGGGGCAAAACTTATCTCAACCTATTTCGTGGGAAATTTGGATTTAATTCGAAGTTGATACAATTTTTTTTCTTATTTGTTTTTTTTTTTCAAACGATTCAAGGCAACCTTCGCAAATATCGACGCGAGCCAGGAAGCAATAATTCACTCTTATAACTCACGCGTGATATTTACCGAACAGTTTATATTCGTTTTTTTTAATTTTATTTACAATTTTTGGATTTTCAAATATCATTTCTTTTTTTGCTTTTATTTACTCACCATTGCCTTTTTTTATAGCACGAATCGATACGACGATAAATTTATTACTCAGTGTATTCATAAAAAATGGAAAAGCTCGATAAATTTATTTTTCATATAAAAATCGAATAAAAAATTGAATCGTAAAAAATCGAATAATCAGGATTTTGCGACATGTGTGAGAGAAGAGACAGGGGCCATCGTCGTGGGAAATTTGAATTTGATACTCTGCTAAATGCAGATTTTTTTCTCATCCCCCTGCCACCCCCCTCCTCCTTTTTATTGGGGAAAGATGACGTCGAGCGCGCGCGACTTCCACTCCAACGAAGCTGGCCGGTCTCGTTCAGCCCTTCAGGCAAAGTCCCGATCTCCCTTGATTCTCTTGGTGAAAGCCGCGCGTGAGCGAAAAGTCCCTCTCCCTCTCCTTTTTCTGTCGTCTCGTCCCGTCGCGCTCCTGTGGTTACGTCTGGTCAGTGTCCAATGTTTCGTGACAGGATAAGGGTCCTTTTTTTCTCCCTCCTCTTTCTCTCCTCTCTCTCTCATGTGACCGCAGATGCGTCGAGAAATGGAAATTCAAGCGTGACTCGACCGTTCCTACCTGGACAACTTTTTTTTATCTCACTTTCTTTCCTCTCTCGCTGTACTCCTCGTCCTCGTCCAATTAAGACTGGAAAATTTCGAGCTTTTTCTCGGCTCTCTGTTTTTTTCCATTTTTTTTTGTCGAAAAAATAGAGAGAAATGCCCTCGACCAATTAAGGGCGGATGAACGTTGGAAAAAATGGCCCAAAATTTTCAACGTTGGTAAAAAAATCGATGGTAATAGATCGATCCAGTAACATCGAAGGAATATCTCAATTTTTTTTTTCGTTTGCTCTGTTTACCGAGAAATTCTCAACAGATGTTTCGCTAGGTTTGCGTCTCTCGGGATTAATCGTTCGCATTTTTGTGTTTTTTTTGGCACTTTTTTGGCACTTCGATGACAGTGTGTGGTCTTTTCAAAGAATCTTGATGTTTAATGACATTTTTGTCGACTCGAGGGAAGGGTCCATTAGAAAATCATTTATACGAGACGTGCTCACGGGGGTTCGAATTCGTCGATACAATTTTCGGCAAAAGTGTCGCGATTTTTCGCTGCGTCATTGGACGATCGACACAGTTGGCAAAACTCGAAGCATTGTGGGTTGTTTTTTTGTCGAATCGGAAAATCAAATCCGAGGGCGTCGAGTGTGGCTTTTCGCTTAATGCAATATTTCGCCTGTGTGTTGTCGTCCATCGAGGGTGACAACCAAACCTCGATACGTCATTTTTTCCATCGTTGACAAAGAAACAAGTTGGAGGGAAAGAAAGAAAAAAAATAATCGAACCGCGTTTTGAACAATGAAATGTGCAACGTGGTAAAAAAAGAAACGATCCAAGCTCGCTGACGTTCGTGCGATGGAGCACGACTTTTTTTCGCTTACTCGACATTTTTGCAACGAGTGGAAATGACTCGATGAATTTCGTTGGTGGAAACCAACGCGTATATATTATTGTCTTTTCTTTAAGGACGTGATGGATCGAGGGTGGAGGATTCCTCCTGTAAGTCGACAGTGTTACTTGCGACGAGCGATTCGAAAACGCGATTCGTATTGTTTTTAAAATCGAGCAATCGATCGCGTTCAAATTTTGAAGGTATCTAGAGAATTATGGCTAAAAGTGACTAAACATTGTATTTTTCTAAAATTGTTGCTATAATTCTCCAGATAGCTCGAAAACTTTAACACTTAGGACCAGAGAAAGTACAGATGGCCCTTTCGAATCACTCGTCGCCTGCAACGCTATTGTCAATATTTTAGGAAAAAAATATTTAGAGACACTTTTTACCATAATTATCTAGATATCTTCAAAATTTTAACGCGATTGGTTGCTCAGTGGGGGAGAAATTACGAATCGCGTTTTCGAATCGTATCTCTTCGAAATTGAGCAACCGATCGTGTTAAAATCTTGAAGGCATCTAGATAATTATGGCAAAAAGTGACTAAACGTGGTATTTTTCCAAAATTGTTGCTATAATTCTCCAGATAGCTCGAAAACTTTAACATTTAGGGCCAGAGAAACTACGGATGGCGTTTTCGAATCACTCTTCGCCTGCAACGCTATTGTCAATATTTTGGGAAAAAAATATTTAGAGACACTTTTTACCATAATTATCTAGATACCTTCAAAATTTTAACGCGATTGGTTGCTCAGTGGGGGAGAAATTACGAATCGCATTTTCGAATCGTACTCTCTTCGAAATTGAGCAACCGATCGTGTTAAAATCTTGAAGGCATCTAGATAATTATGGCAAAAAGTGACTAAACGTGGTATTTTTCCAAAATTGTTACTATAATTCTCCAGATAGCTCGAAAACGTTAACACTTAGGGCCAGAGAAACTACGGATGGCGTTTTCGAATCACTCTTCGCCTGCAACGCTATTGTCAATATTTTGGGAAAAAAATATTTAGAGACACTTTTCACCATAATTATCTAGATATCTTCAAAATTGTAACGCGATTGGTTGCTCAGTGCAGGAGAAATTACGAATCGCGTTTTCGAATCGTACTCTCTTCGAAATTGAGCAACTGATCGCGTTAAAATCTTGAAGGCATCTAGATAATTATGTCAAAAAGTGACTAAACGTGGTATTTTTCCAAAATTGTTACTATAATTCTCCAGATAGCTCGAAAACGTTAACACTTAGGGCCAGAGAAACTACGGATGGCGTCTTCGAATCACTCTTCGCCTGCAACGCTATTGTCAATATTTTGGAAAAAAAATATTTAGAGACACTTTTTACCATAATTATCTAGATGCCCTCAAAATTTTAACGCGATTGATTGCTCAGTGCTCGAGAAATTACGAATCGCGTTTTCGAATCGCTCGTACGTCTGTAAAATTGACTCTTAAGCACCAAAAATGACAACAGAGATATTAGTTTAGTTTTGATTTTTTTTCCCTAAACTTGATGGGGTACGTCCCAAAATATACTTGGTCGCATCGCATTCCAGTAAACAGAGAATTATCATTTTACCAAGCAACAGAGCGCCAGATTTTCGTAAAAACAGATGCCTCATGGATGTCCAATTTTACTAAATTTAAGAATAACTGGAAATTTTCGTTATTAGTTTTAGATAGCGCACAGGAGAGCACCCAAGTCAAGCTACACCTACAACCAATATGTTGATGTTTTATTTAAATACCAATAAAACTAAATAAAAAAAACCGAGGGATGGAAGGTTGACCACCAAATAGCGTAAAATGATTTTCCACTCGCTCTGTCTTTTTTTTTTTATTACACACCGCATAAAAATGAAACGTTGCGAATCTTCGAACGGTCGAAAAGGTCGTTTCTTCTCAATTCGTAAAAGTACGCATGTGTTCATATCCGACGTCGAGAGTTGTTATGCAAATATGGTCGACCCCTCGGGTTGAGTCAAAATATGCATTTCTCCCCTCCCTCCGTCCACTTTCTCTCGGAGAAATCATCCCTCCCGTACCGAGAGAATGACAAAAGAAATTGTGCGAAAAGTGTTTGATTTTTGGTTCCTTATGGAGGGAGAGGGATGTAAATTTCTTAAAATTCTCACAGTCGTTATTCCCGTGCGAAATGATCCGTATCGGTTAGAATCGATAATTTCTAGCCAAGTCAAGAGTGAAATATACGATACGATTGATATCGATGACTTTTCAGAGGGGTTGTGTGCATCGAGGTCAAAAATGACAAAAATCCAGAAATTAAGTTAGCGTGACGGCTTAAATCCACCCTACGCGTCGATGTTGTCCAGAATTGTCAAGAAGAGAGAATTTTTTTTCTTGCTTATGAACAATTTTCGGACTTTGCACACTTGCCCTTCATATCCTTTCTTTCTTTCTCTCTCTCTCTCTCTCTCTCTCTCTCTCTCTCTCTCTCTCTCTCTCTCTTTCTCCCTCGAGACTTAGGGGTTGGTAAAATATATTCGTGTCCCGTGTCGGTGTGTCAAGACACGAATCAAGAGACGAAATAGGGTCCGGAGAGGTTCGCACTGACCGCAAGGGATGACCGCAGATGCGCGTTAACGTCGGACTAGCGACACTAGCGAGACCTACCGTGACGCCATCGAATTAAAACGCAAGAAAAAAGAGCCGTTGATGTGTGGCGCCCTACAGTCTGGTCTTGAAACGTCCCAGTGAGAGTAAAAACGAAAGAGAGAGAGAGAGGGATACTTCTCGCATTAATCCGTGACAATGCAAGAAAGTCCGAAAGAACTAGCCACTGGGCATAAAGATAGCTCGAAACCGAGGAGAACATGAATCAAGGCGTCCGCGACTAATTTCTGATAGATACGAGTGCCATCCTGTCCTTTATACGCGAAGAACGCGATTTTGCTGGAAGAAAGAAGCGTGAACAAGATGGCGGAGTGAATGGAAATGGCCGCGGGTTTTAGTTGACGCGCCGGCCGCTGAGAGGCGCGCGTGCGCCTACCGAGTGGGAAAGAGACACGGGGACGAAGAAGAGTCGTCCGAATTGGCGATTTCTCACAATCGCGCCGAGAAAAATCGACAATAAAGGATCGAGGCTCGAACCTTTCGGGGATGAAAGTAGAAATTTCTACAATGGATAAATAACACATTTAGGACGAATTATTAGGAAAATTCGAAGGCTGAACTGATTTTATGTTTCACGTGAGTTTGAGACGATTTTACGGAAAAAATTTGAGGCGAGCGTCTGTATATAGAGCGATCTAATAAATAACGTAAAATAAAGGGAGCGAGAGGATGACGATGTTTTTCCAAAAATTTTCTCACTTATCCGGCTTAGCTTTTCCTCTCTCTCTCTCTCTCTCTCTCTCTCTCTCTCTCTCTCTCTCTCTCTCTTTTTCTGGTTAATTTTCTTCCCCTTGAAACTGATCCCTCTCTATCTCTCGCACTTTCTCTCTTCGGTTCTTCGTCCCTTTATGTTGGTCGTTTTTACGCTCGTTCGGTCAATTACGAGGGCCATGTGTCATTCCCGCCAATTAGCGTCTCTCTCTCGTGGAGAAAGCGCCCAAGATCCCTTTTTGGCTTTCTCACTTTCTCATCTCTCATTTTTCTTATCCTGGGCAAGACGAGGCGTTCGCGAGTCAGCTACGCCGTCCTGACGCGGATGACGGACTGCGGATAATTTTACGCATCCCCTGAGAACGAGATGAGCTCGACACTACTGTCGACGGTCTTGTACCAACGAGAATTATAGTACGCGAGGATCGTCGTCTCGAACATTGAGTCACTGGTAAGCTCATTTCTTCCTGTATATCATTTTTTTTTTCATGAAACAAAAATTATTGAAATTAAATAAAAAATAATTAAATCAAACAAACGAAACAAACAAAATAAAATATAATTAATCATTTTTTTTTTCATGAAATAAAAATTCTAATTAATTTTTATTAATTTCATTAATTTTTATTTCATTAATTTGATTAATCAAATTTAATCATTAATTTTTTTTCATTAATTTTTATTTCATTTATTTGATTAATTATGATTTATTTTATTTGATTAATCAAATTTAATCATTAATTTTTTTTCATTAATTTTTATTTCATTAATTTGATTAATTATGATTTATTTTATTTGATTAATCAAATAAAATTAATGATTAATCAAATAAAATAAATCATAATTAATGAAATTAATAAAAATTAATTTAAAAAAATGAAACAGTTAACTAAGATAAATAAAATAATAAAAAAATTATCGAAAATAAACAAAATGGAATAAAATTAGTCCCTTTCTATTCACGTTGGTGTGTCAAAATAAAAATAAACAACAAGAACCCACGCTTGACTTCCGATATTCTCGAGAGTCCCTCGAAGTGAAAATCTCGCCAAGATTTGGCACGAAGGGTCAGACGTCCTATTATACTTTATCGCCACGCGATTCCTTTCCCTGTACTTATAACCTTCGACGAATACTTGTGGTTACGAGACGTCAATTTTTCTTCAACTCCAGCCCCAAAGTTTGAATTATCGTACACGGAAGTCGAGCGCGTTGGCGCGTCGCGCGAGAATCGTGCGTGTCACGTGTGGATAGCGGGTGCAGTTTTACTATCGTTGCGTCGTATAACGTTATTCACGTAGCAATGGAAATTACTGTGCACTGGAAAAAAAACGAGAAAAAAAGAGAGAGAGAGAGAGAGAGAGAAACGCGTGCTGGCTTAGTCAGCTGGCAAAAGGCGTGACGGACTTTCCGTCCTGCTGCTGTCTCTTCGGTTGCACTGTTACAACCGTAAAAGCTGCACAACATGCGCATAATTTTACGCTCGCCACTCACGATGCACTCGTACTCTCGCCAGGTTTTTTTTTTTTCGAATATCCGCTACTTATGCGTTTTGCCACACCGAGAGAGGGCGCGAGCTTGAAATCGTATCTCCATAAGCTATATACCTGTCGTCAATCTTGTATTATATGTCTCCTCTATATATATAAGAAACTCGTTGAATATTTCTTTATAATAATAAATAATAATATATAATAATAATAATAATAAATTACTAATAAAATAAATAATATATAAATAACTTTATTATTATTTATTATTATTTAGAAGTTATATTATTATATTATTATTATTACTATTATTATTATTATTATTATTATTATTATATTATTATATTAATATTAATTATTATTATTATTATATTATTATATTATTATTATTACTATTATTATATTATATTATAATAATAATAATTATTATTACTATTATAATATTATTATTATTATATTATATTAATATTAATTATTGTTATTATTATTATTATATTATTATACTATTATTAATTATTATAATTATATTATTGTTATATAACAATTATTATCATTATTATTTTATTATTATTATATTTATATTACATATAGATGTATGTATGTATACTTAAAGAGTTTCTTGTATAAAGTAGGACCGGTGGCACTGTAAGACGGTGCCACGTGGCATACGAAAACAGTCTGCCACGTATAAGCAATGGACTAAACGCTTCGCCACCCTCGAAGCGTCTCGTCCTTATCAAGTACGATAATCGATCTATTCGGCACGATAAGAGACGGATACAGACTAATAGAGACAAGCGGTGAAAAAAATTTATGTAATTTCTTCGTTTTGTTTTTTCGTTTTTTCATTTTCGACCACCTCGTCGCACAGGTCGTTATGTAATTGGCCATTTTTGTCGAGCATCGTAGTGTGAATAAACGTCGCGATAAGATCGACCGGACGGTTTGTAAATTTGTCAAACGTTGGTCGTTGAAATTTTTCGTTTTGTTTCTTGCTTTCAATTTTTTTTTTTCAACGAATTACACAAATTACGGTGTAATTCATTTTTCTCGGGAAAAAAATTGAAAAATTCGATTAGCGGAATTTCATTTTCGAACCGACGATTTGTCACGCTTCCGTTCGCTTTCCACGAATGAAAAATTATAACGAACGATCGTGGAGACCTCCCGCAGCGAGAAATCGAGTTCTCTGTCCTGCGAGATCGTTTATTATGAAGTAATAATGATAATAATAGATAGCGTTTCTATCGTGGGCGTAAACCGGTGAATTCGACGGTAGCAGTGACAGCAGTAGAGGAACAGAGTGGCGTTAAAACGCAACGGTGCAGCGGATCTGGCGTTATATATATCGCCGAGTTGTCTCGCTCATAGTCAGTTCTGTCTTTCTCTCTCGTTCTCTTTTGCTCTCCAACGTCGGTTCTTACGGCTCGCTCGCTTATAAAGCGACGCGAGATATGCCTGTGCGCGAGCGCATTTGCTCTGACTCCGCAGGGGTGAGAAATTATACTACTATGTATACATCACCCCCGTTAACAGAGCGTGACCCCTCGTTACGCCCCTCTGCCATTGCAGTAAACTACGTGCACCTATATATATATATGTATGGATACGTACGTGCATATAAATATATGTAACAGGGAGCCATGCATAATAAGGCAAAGCTTCCACCTATATATACATATATATATATATATATATATATATTAATATATAATAATATTATAACAATTATATGTATATATAATATATACAATAATAATATTATAATATTATTGTAATTATAATTATTTATAATAATATTAGAAAATTATTATACTATAATATATTATAATATTATTATAATCATAATTAATTATATCGATAATTATTATATTATATTATATATTATATTATAATTAATAATTATTATATTATATTATTATATTATTATATTATTATATTATTATATTATATTATATTATATTATATTATATTATATTATATTATATTATATTATATTATATTATATTATATTATATTATATTAATTGTATAATGAGTATATAATATAATGTATAATCAATATAATATATCTATGTGGAAGGGATAATTATATTATTATATTCTAATATATTATAATATTTTTATAATTATAATTATTTATAATAATATTACAATATTATTATATTATAACATACTATAATATTATTATAATTATAATATATTATCATATTATTATAATTATAATTAATTATATTAATATTTATTATATTATATTATATTAATTGTATAACCAGTATATAATATAATATATAATTGATATTATATATATATGTGGAAGCTTTGCCTTATATATGTATGGTTCGTTGTTACATACATTTTTATGCACGTAGATACGCTTATTTATTATACATGCCGAAAGTCGATTCTCGATTCGAGCTGGGTATTACGCTCGCGCGTGCATTTTATTGCAGCGGTTGGGAATAATTACGAATTCATGGGGTATACCGCGGCGGGTACCATTGGCAATGGGGCGGCCAAGAGTTCGCGGGTCGAGACGCACCGGACACCCCCGGCGAAGAACCGTGACTTTAGTCGATTCGCTAAAGACACGGAGAACGACTGTTGGTTGTTTTTTTTGTTATTATTATCTTTGTACGAGGGATTTTAGCCAATTGACTAAAGTTACGGAGAAATAATTTTTTTTATGGGGAAGATTTTTGCTCCGTGACTTTAGCAACTTGAACTAAGTTCACGGTGACAATAAACTTGAAATTGTTTTCCGTGACTTTAGCAACGTGAACTAAATTGACGGTGACAAAAAAAAAACTTGACATTGTTTTCCGTGACTTTAGCCACTTGGCTGAAATCACGTCGAAGAAATTGTGAATTTTATAACGTTCTTTTTTAAATCTTCTCCGTGAATTTAATCCGTTCGCTAAATTCACGGAGAAATCTTTTTATCGAGAACGAAATAATCCGTGACTTTAGTCGATCGAATAAATTTGACCATTTGTCGATAAAAAAAAACATACGTTCCATGATTTCAAGCTCAACTTAACTCGACTGCAGCGAATAATGTCTATTTTCTAAAGTCACTGTTCGCGAACGCACTCGTTATCCTACACAACAGTTGTGCATTCTCCAACTTTCACTTTCCCCTCGATGAATTTTCGTACGTAACGTATGCATAATGCATGCCGCATTACAAGGGTGGTAGTACCAAAGTCGCCACGGCGATTGGGAGCTAATTAACCATTTCGCGTTCGGCATCACTCCAGGGGTTGAAGGAGAGGGAGGAGGGAGGGAAAACACGATGGTAATAGCGAGAAAGGGGTTGAAAAGGGCCACGCGACGAGATGAACCTCGACATATGGAGACTCGTGCCGTATGTAAAAATAAATAAGGCGAGTAAGGAAGAAGAAAAAAAAAGGAAGAAATAATGCCCAGGACCGGAACCATTTTGTCGAATCATTCGATTTAATTCGTCGCGCTTTCATCAATCAAACATCACTTTGCGACCAGTGGTGGCCGGACCATTGTGTTCTTGGTTACTTCTCTCGTTGATGAAGTCGTACCTCGTGTTAGTCCTCGAGTCCTCGGTCCAACGAGAAAATAGAAAGGAGTCGATCAAAATGCAACAATGGCGGAATATAAGCGCGTGGGGGCGCACACGTTGATAGTCCTACGGTTACTCGACATTTTTTTTCTTTTTTTTTTTTTTTTAATACTCTTTGCCTTCTTTTTTTGTCGGCAACCGTGTCTCGTCGCGAGTGGGCCTTCTCTTTACACCCGTGGGACACTCCTCGCTATTCATACCGACCGAACAATGATACGAGTTACATTTTCATCAAGATTACCTCCTTTCGGTCGAAACTTTTGTCGAACGAGAATTTTCGATTTAGGGATTAATATTTCGATAGAAAAAGTGGAAAAAAAAGATGAAGTCGCCGTTGTAACAAAAATAGAAAGACAGATAAACAATATCGAAAGTGGTATTTTGCATATGTAAATTGTTTAAATAATTGAATTAAAAAGAGGGAATGAGGTATGAAAAATAGAAAAATGTGCCTTTTCTTCCTCCCTGTCATAAATTGCAATCACAGGAAAGGAAGATTACCTCCTTTCGGTCGAAACTTTTGTTGAACGAGAATTTTCGATTTAGGGATTAATATTTCGATAGAAAAAGTGGAAAAAAAGATGAAATCGTCGTTGTAACGAAAATAGAAAGTCAGGCAAAAGAATTGAAAGCGATATTTTGTATATGTAAATTGTTTAAACAATTTAATTAAAAAGGAGATTGAGGTACGAAAAATACAAAAATTTGCTTTTTCTTCCTCCCTGTTATAAATGGCAATTACAGGAAAGGAAGATTGAATCGTTTCTGTCAAAACTTTTGTCGAACGAGAATTTTCGATTTAGAGATTAATATTTCAATAGAAAAAGTGCAAAAAAAGGTGAAGTCGTCGTTGTAACGAAAATAGAAAGTCAGACCAACATATCAAAAGTGATATTTTGTATATGTAAATTGTTTAAACAATTGAATTAAAAAGGGGATTGAGGTACGCAAAATAAAAATGTGTTTTTTCTTCCTCCCTGCCATAAATTGTAATTACAGGGAAGGAAGAATACTTCATTTCTGTCAAAACTTTTGTCGAACGAGAATTTTCGATTTAGGGATTAATATCGCGATAGAAAAAGTGGAAAAAAAGATGAAGTCGTCGTTGTAACGAAAATAGAAAGTCAGACAAAAAATATCGAAAGTGATATTTTGTATATGTAAATTGTTTAAACAATTTGAATTAAAAAGGGGATTGAGGTACGCAAAATAAAAATGTGTATTTTTTTCCTCTCCGTCATAAATTGCAATTACAGGAAAGGAAGATTGCCTCGTTCCTGTCAAAACTTTTGTCGAACGAGAATTTTCGATTTAGGGATTAATATCTCGATAGAAAAAGAGAAAAAAAAAGATGAAGTCGTCGCTCTAACAAAAAAAAAACCCAACCAAAAAAATATCAAAATATCGAAAATTCCATTTTTACCCATAAATTTGTTTAATAGCATTTATTTCTTGTAAGTAAATTTTGACGAAGTTAAACGATTGAATTAAAACCAAGGGTAAAAAGGTACACAAAAAAGAAAAATATATTTTTCCCTCCCCGTCATAAATTGCAATTAGAGGAAAGGAAAGTAAATACAATTTTCCTTCCTCCTTCCGTTCATGCGTGACTTTTCGACCACTTTCTCGTAATTATCCAGCGATTTATTTGCTTTCACGCGTGTCCAAAATTACGTAAACCTTAATAACACGTTTTATACATACTTATATATTTATATATATATATATAATTCAGCCATGTATTTCTCTCCCAAGGGCACGCTTCTTCCGTTCAACTATTCCCACAAGATATTGCCTGGATGTGCACACATCAGGGTGAGGTCCAGGTGTCCCCTGGAGTTGTCGAGGCTAAGGGAGTAACGGGGGTGCGAGTGAGAGAGGGGAAAAAAAGATCTCCAACTACAGGGAGTTAAAGAGAGAGGGAGAGAGAGAGAGAGGTTGAACGAAGAAAAGAAATAAGTTCAAGAGAACGAAACGAGAGAGAAAGAGAAAGATAGAGAGGGATGAAGAGAAACGAAGGACTCGTCCTTGCCGAATTCAATGCAAAGGGATATAATACGATACAACGGCGATGAATGCCGTAGAGACGAGCCCCGGACGACAATGAGAGACTTGATTTTAGAATGCGAGCTCATTATTGAGCCCGCGGGTCTCTCCTTCTTTCTCTTTCATCCCCCATTCCTTTTTTTTCCTTCCTCCTCCTTCTTCCCTCGAGAGAAAAGATGGCCGACCACCCGTCGCGTTACCGGGTCACTTTTCCGACCGCACTTCACTCGTTTCGCGCACGCACCCTGTGGGCGCTTTTCTCACCCTCTCATCATCCCCTCTTCTCGCTCACACACTCGCTCGTCCTTCAAACAGCGTTGGAAAAACTTCAAGCACTCCTCTCTCCCTCCACTCGCACTTCGATGAATGTACCGAGCGAAATTCTCGACGAACGGGGGTGGTTTTTTCCCTCAACTACCCCCGGCAATAAAGAAACTTTTAGATGGGCGACCATGTCGTAAATTCTGATTTTTATTGAAATAACAAACAAAAAAAGGAAAAATATGTTCTACCTTTTATTCCATCGTTAACAAGAGCCTTGTTTCTTGGAGGAGAGCAACGAGCGGACATTTATAAGTCTTGTACGAATCATGGTATGAAATGTATAGTAACATGGACCATGGCAATTCTTACATGCTTTTATGTTTATATCCACGACGAGGAAACATGCCACAGGGAATTTCTGGAGACTTTTTTTTCTCTTCTTCTCTCTATTCAACCGAGGGATTAGAACTTTACCTTGGGATAATTGGAGGGTGAATTTATAACGGATTTCATCCCTCTTCTCTAGGTCGAGCTTGGTCGATCATTTTTTTTTCTCTTCGTGCAAAACGCGTTCGAGCAGTTTGCTTTGTCGACGACTAACGAATTTTTGACAGTAACGTTCTAACGAATAATAAAAATATAATAAAAATAATAATTTATCGTTCGATGGAAAAAAAATTCGTTTTTTTTCAATATTTTACGAATGTTTTTTTTTTTTAGATCGATCGACGATACGATTGATCGATCAAAGTGTTCCTGTCGGTTTTTGTTCTTCCCCTTGGGACCACCCTGTATCTCGTATTTACCGTTCAGGTGTCGGGGGTGGGTTTTCACGGTCCATCGAGTGACTCGAGTATCGCAAAAGTACGAAATGGAACAATCGACGTGTCCATTTCTTTCCAACATTTTCACACGCTTTTCTATTTTTTTTTAAGAGTGTCCAGCGGGAGCAGAAGCTACTAGCCGGTGCAACTGTCCGCCGGAAGTTCCGAACGTTTGTTCCTTCGCATCGGAATGTGGCAGTAATGGTGATCGATTCGTCTTTCGTGTCGCCCATCGTCCGCGAGAAATATAATGGATCTCTAATAACTCACCGGGCTCACGATTCTTAAGCTAACGGAAATTGAAAATAGTTTTACATCGATCACCCACCCTCCGGTCTGTTTTCCAGACCACCCGTGGTACAAGAATTTATTGGGGCGAAATCGCTAGCGGGGGTGATTTTTGTACTTTCGGAAATCAAATTCGCGCTAACATTTTTCATTCTAGGTCGGAGAGAAATTAGGGGGATTGAAAAATTGTAAAGAAAATTTAATTTCGGGGAAGGGAGGAGAAGAGATCGTTACAATGAGGATTTTGTAACAAATGTTAACGAAATAAAAGAATTTGTGAAAAATTATTCATTTTTGTTTGATAGGTTTATCGTTACGAATGGTTGATTTGAGGAAATTATTAATTTACGTTTGTTTGACGTTTGTTTATTACAGAAATAATGAAATAATATAATTAATGAAAATTTATTAACTTTTGTTTGGTCGTTTTGTTATTACGAATAGTTAATTTGAAAAAGTTATCAATTTTCGTCCATTCGACATTTGTTTAGTACAAAAATAACGAAATAATAAAATAATTAAAAATTGATTCATTTTTGTTCGATGGTTTTACAATTACGAATAGTTAATTTGAAAAAATTATCAATTTTTGTTCATTCGACATTTGTTTATTATAAAAATAACGAAATAATAAAATAGCTAAAAATTGATTCATTTTTGTTCGATGGTTTTACAATTACGAATAGTTAATTTGAATAAATTATCAATTTTCGTTCATTCGACATTTGTTTATTACAAAAATAACGAAATAATAAAATAACTAAAAATTTATTCACTTTTGTTCGATGATTTTATCATTACGAATAGTTAATTTGAACAAATTATCAATTTTCGT
Source organism: Netelia fuscicornis (assembly GCA_946811545.1). Classification (NCBI taxonomy): domain Eukaryota; kingdom Metazoa; phylum Arthropoda; class Insecta; order Hymenoptera; family Ichneumonidae; genus Netelia; species Netelia fuscicornis. Next base: position 4,742,868 of record OX328011.1, on the reverse strand, counting down.
CCATTCGATATTTGTTTATTACAAAAATAACGAAATAATAAAGTAACTAAAAATTTATTCATTTTTGTTCGATGGTTTTATCATTACGAATAGTTAATTTGAAAAAAATATCAATTTTCGTCCATTCGACATTTGTTTATTACAAAAATAACGAAATAATAAAATAACTAAAAATTTATTCATTTTTGTTTGACGGTTTTATCATTACGAATAGTTAATTTGAACAAATTATCAATTTTCGTCCGTTCGACATTTGTTTATTACAAAAATAACGAAATAATAAAATAACTAAAAATTTATAAATTTTGTTCGATGATTTTATCACTACGAATAGTTAATTTGAAAAAATATCAATTTTCGTCTATTCGACATTTGTTTATTACAAAAATAACGAAATAATAAAATAACAAAGGATTTATTCATTTTTGTTCGATGGGTTTATCATTACGAATAGTTAAATTGAAAATATTATCAATTTTCGTCCGTTCGACATTTGTTTATTACAAAAATAACGAAATAATAAAATAACTAAAAATTGATTCATTTTTGTTCGATCATTTTATTATAACAAATTAATCATTTAAAAACCAATTATCATTTCTCATCCCTTCAACATTTCTATCAAGTCCCCGTTCAAATTAAATCGTAGTCGTAGCGATTGAGAAAAAACGTCATGACCGGGAAACTTTATTTTCGTAACGGAAACGTGGGAGTACCTTCTGCCTTGAAAAATCCCTCGGGACAGTCTGTCTTCCGTCTTCTTAGCGCATTCCCAAGTCCCAATAAACAGTCTCCGGATAACTTACGTCGAGACGCCGCACGTGCTCCCTCTTGCGGCAAATAAAAAAACTATGAAAAAAGAAAAAAAACCAACAACCGACTCGGCTGCTTAAGGCATTCAACCCTTTTTTCCGAAATTAGGGTTCGTGGTTCGTAGGGCGTTCTACTCTATGCGGTAATCGTGACTAAAACATACCTATGCGGCGTAGAGGGCAAAGGTCACGTGGCTTGCGACAATATGCGTGTGTGCTACAACATCATCGAGGGTTTCTCTCTCTCCCTCTCTTTTTCGGCAGGCGCGTGATTTAATCTACATAATGGAAATATTACCCTACAATGGATTTAAGAGGGGGAGGAACTATCGCGGAGGCTGGCCCTTGCGGTCGTAATGTAAAATGAACCGTGTTTTTCGTACACGCGTGCATCGAGATATAGATATATATTATGTAAGGGTACTAACGCGCTTACCCCTCCACCCCCAACCCTCTCGACCATTTTTTTGTCTTCTTAACAATGCAACTTCCGGTTGGACTCGTGTTATAACGAGAGTTCATTACCGACTAGACCGCCCTTCGATTATGATCGTCGCATTGACCGCTCGGACGCAATGCCAACGGTCACGCGAAAGGTCACTCAAAAATGATTAATAAATCTACTCGCGTGTGGTTTATACGATGGGAGACAGATTTTAATTCACGGAGTTGAATTTATGCGTTGCGAGCGAAGGAAAAAATTGGAAATGAATAAATTGTTTTTTTTCTTCTTTTTTTTTAATGAAGGGGATGTTTTTTGGGCGATCTTTGAAGAGGTGAAATAAGGGTCGAAAAGAAATTTTGTTGATCTTTTTAGCTAGAGTAGAAACCACGTGTCCAAGGTAATGAAAAAAAAGATTAAATAATGAAAATAAAACAAAAAATCGTAAATCAGGGAGGATTATTTTTTTACACCCTTAAAATGATGTCAAAGGGCCGAAAATAAAGTTAGTTGGCTATTTAGCTAGAGTAAAAACCGCGTGTCCAAGATAATAAAAAAAAGATTAAAAAATGAAAATAAAACAAAAAATCGTAAATCAAGGGAAATTATTTTTTCACACCCTTAAAGTGGTGTAAAAGGGTCGAAAACAAATTTAGTTGTTTTTTAACTAGGCTAGAAACCACGTATTTAAGATAATGAAAAGAAAAAAAACGATTAAAAATATATAAATAAAACAGAAAATCGTAAATCAAAGAAAATTGTTTTTTTCACGCCCTTAAAATAGTGTAAAAGGGTCAAAAACTGTTTTATCTGCCTTTTTAGCTAGAGTAGAAACCACGTGTCCAAAACAATGAAAAAAAAGATTAAAAAACTAAAAATAAAACAGAAAATCGTAAATCAAAAAAATTGTTTTTTTCACGCCCTTAAAATAGTGCAAAAGGGTCGAAAACTGGTTTATCTGCCTTTTTAGCTAGAGTAGAAACCACATGTCCAAAACAATGAAAAAAAAAGATTAAAAAACTAAAAATAAAACAGAAAATCGTAAATCAAAGAAAATTGTTTTTTTCACGCCCTTAAAATAGTGTAAAAGGGTCGAAAACTGTTTTATCTGCCTTTTTAGCTAGAGTAAAAACCACGTGTCCAAAATAATGAAAAAAAAGAAGATTAAAAACCTAAAAATAAAACAGAAAATCGTAAATCAAAGAAAATTGTTTCGTTTTCACATTTTGAAAGTGGTGAAAAAGGGGTTGAAGACAAATTCCGTTGATTTACACGGTAGATCGCGAAGATCGCTTTTTAAACGACTTTTATACGCGTCAAAGGGTTGAACATCGGTCCGACACATGCGTTGTTTGGAAACAAACGAGAAACGCCGAGATCTCGATCGTTTTTCCCAAAGCCATTTTGCTCAAGGCTTTCTTTTATATCGTCGCAGCGGATGCTTTTGTCACCCGTTTATCCGTAGCACGGTACATCGTTGCTCTCTCCCGCGACCCTTCATCGAACGGCCTCTCTCGTTTTCGCCAGTATTCTCCTCTTCGAACCCTCTTCTTCTTTTTTTTTCTTTCCTCGAGGAAAGGGGAAAAAAGAAAAAAACGAAGAGAGAGAGAGAGAGAGAGAGAAAATAATAATTAGCCTCTCGAGCCACCGAGAAACTTGTTTCCCTTTCACGATCGCCGCAAAAGCCCGGGGCTCGGTCCGTTTCTCGGTGAATACTTCGTGGTGTACTCTCTCTCTCTCTCTCCTTCTCTCTCTCTCCCTTATACTTTTATATATCGCTATAGGGTGGATAGGTATACATTTTTTTCTCTTTCTTTCTCTCCACTACGGCGGGCGATAAAATCTTCAGAACGGTGAAGGCAAAGGTCCGAGAGGGTTGCAGCGGCGCGCAGCATCAATTCTTGACGATCGCTTGAGTAGAGTGAAAAAGAAAAAGGGGGGGGGGGTTGAAAAAAGCAATTTTTTTTAACGCTTACCGCTCTCGCATAAGTATTGTGGCCACCGTGGAAGTAAACAGTTTTCTCAACCCTTTTTGACGATTCGTCGAGGACCGATCGAGAGTGAAAAGAGAAACGTGCAATCGAGAGCACGCGCTTTTGATATTGTATGGGGCGTTTCGTGTCGACTCGATTTGCGACATTTTTCTACAATTTATAGTTTTATAATAATAAAGTTTACTACCTACCCTCTTTATTCCTACGATTTTTCAAAGATTGTTTTAATTTTATAAAAGGATCTTGAGATATTTCGCGTTCACGAATATTTTCAATTTTGTTTGACTAAAAATTGTTCAGAATTTGTAGCTTTTGTTTTAATTTACGAAAATTAATATTTTTGTTTCTGAACTTAGATTAATCACACGTTCTCTTTACTCCTACGATTATTCAAAGATTATTTTCATTTTATAAAAGCACACTGAGAATTTACAATTTTTTTTAACTCAAATTTTGAATAGATTTTGTATTTTCGTTCACATTTTTTCCCACGAACTTCGTAATAAAAAATTGTATACGATGAAATAAAATAAATACAGAATGAAATAAAACGATCGAATTAGCATGGAACGCCCCATATAAAAATCGGATCGATCCGCTGACATTGCGATTATTCCACGCTCGATACGTTCTTCCCTTCCTCTTCCTCTCGTCAGATCCTTCGGAATTTGTCAACCCCTTTTCTCGCGTATCGGGTCGAACAAACGTGGAATAGATCGAAGGGTGAACGTCGCGATGACGAGACTATTTTTGGAAAACGGATCGAACGTCTATCGTCGCGATTCGAACAATGACCCACATGCACATGCAGTTCGCTTTGCCCAACGCGAAAATTCTCAAACGTCGTTTCTCGCTTTAACGGGAACGAAAGGGTGCGAAAGCCTACGACTCATCGAAACACACCCCGAAGGTCGCGAAGAAAAGAAAAAAATTGAACGCGGGCGCGACTCGAACCCTTTTTTAGTTCGAAAACAAAAATCTGCACGCTCACGCGCCACCTGTCGTCGTCACGAGTGAAACACGGACGACGCGTAGGACCGAGGGAAGATCACGAATCGATCCTCGAACATTGTTTTCGATTCCGCTGGGTGGTTGTTTTTTTTCAATTTTTTTTGTCATTTTTTCAATCGAATTTCATTCGACTTTTTCTCACTGTTCGATTCACTTTTCGTCGTCTAACGATCACATGGTCCGGGAAAAACCGCAGCGACCCTCCACCCCTTTGCACCCCCCCGTCATGAACTCGAGACTATTTTTTCCCTCTCCGTTGAGATAAAAGGGGAAAGTCACGAAAGGGAAAAAAAATTGAAAAAACATTGCGTTCACCGAAAGAATTTTCTCTGCGTAGAGACAGAAAGGGATGAAAAAGAAAAGAATGAAAAAAATAATAGAAATAAGAAAGGGTGAGTCGTGTGAACTTTTGCGATTGGAATTATCCGGGAAAGAGTGAAGAGAGAAAGTGTTAATAAAAAAAACAAAAAAAAAAGTTTGTCGAGGGGTGGGCTCGAACACCCCTTACATCTTTTTTTCTCGTACGTCGCTCTCGCTCTTACGAATTTCCCCTGCAGCCTGTGCAACTCTTTCGTCTCATTAGTTTTATCGTCGGAGAAGCGAGAAATTCCCCAAGATAAACTCTCTCACTTTTTTCTCTCCCTCTTTCGCTTTTCACCCTGTCGCAGCAATAAAAAACTGTTTCCGTCCGATTTCCCGCGGGAGATTCGGGCGAAGAATAAAAAGTCGAAGTTTCTCTTGCATCGAGTGAAACGTGAGGCGCGAGTTCGTGCATCTTGAATGATTTTCTATTCTCGATGGGAAATAAAGAAGCCGAAAATATCGGGAAACAAATAAATTTTGGGAAATTATTATTGAGAGATAAAAATGGGGCGGGTACGTCGGTGACGTAACGTATCGTAAGAAAAATTGAAACCTTTATTGCTTTCGCACCCAGGACGATCTCGATCCTCCCAAAATATCGACCGTTTTTTTTTCTTCCCTCGTCTCGTTTCTTTTCACACCGGCGTGAGCGCGTGTTAGGTATTTAGACCCTTTTTTCATCGAAAAGCCTTCGATACGTCGAGCCCTCGAGACGTTTCAACCCTTCGCTCTTGACAGCCACGCGAATATCGAAAAAGGGACGTAAAGTGTGACGTATCGCGGATTATAAAGAATAATGCAAGAGGAATTACCGACTATGCATTGGGTTCGAGATTTATAAAAAAAAAATTTAAGGCGGAAGATCGATTTGAGATTTTTAGGTTTCTTTTTCTCCTTCATTTTGTCTCGAATCATAAAAGGGAATGTTTTATTGGACGAGGATGGTCGTGTTAAGAAAACGCGGACTTAAGGGTTGAAAGGTTGGGGGTGGTTTTTTCCGGGGGAGGGTGGAAAAAGGTGGACAACCCTTCGCTCTTGACAGCCACGCGAATATCGAAAAAGGGACGTAAAGTGTGACGTATCGCGGATTATAAAGAATAATGCAAGAGGAATTATCGACTATGCATTGGATTCGAGACTTGATAAAAAAAAATTTAAGGTGGAAGATCGATTTGAGATTATTAGGTTTCTTTTTCTCCTTCATTTTGTCTCGAATCATAAAAGGGAATGTTTTATTGGACGAGGGTATTCGTGTTAAGAAAACGCGGCTTAAGGGTTGAAAGGTTGGGGGTGGTTTTTTCCGGGGGAGGGTGAAAAACGGTGGACAACCCTTCGCTCTTGACAGCCACGCGAATATCGAAAAAGGGACGTAACGTGTGACGTATCGCGGATTAAAAAGAATAATACAAGAGGAATTACTGATATTTCGGTTCGAGACATTATGAAAAAAAAAATTTAAGGCGGAAGATCGATTTGAGATTTTTAGGTTACTTTTTCTCCTTCATGTTGTCTCGAATCGTAAAAGGGGATGTTTTATAGGACGAGGGTGATCGTGTTAAGGAAACGATTGGACGAAGAATTTGAAAATATTATCTCGACGTTTATAGATGTATCGGATTAGGGGTTGAAGGGTTGGGGGTTGCTTTTTTCGGGGGAGGGTGGATAAAAAGGTGCGGCGATTTACCACGCGGAACGAAATAATCTAGGATCTCTCGTAAATTTGAGGCGACGGTGCAGCCTGTGGGTGTGGTGGTAATATTATTTTTTCGATGTTAAAGTTCAACGACCAACTCGATTAAGGTTTGCGCCCTGTACGTAACATACATTGTATATTGTGTAAAAGGGGCGCGCGCAGCGTGTGGATTTATTGAGACAGGAAGTAAACGTGGAGAGAGCTGCGCACGTGCGCGGGTCTACCGTAGTCTCGATTGGTTCGATCGCTCGATGTGATTAAAAGTTAGACGGCGATTTCGATCAGTCTCATTCTTTTCCTGTCTCTCTCGCTCTTTTATTTCCCTGAAAGTCAAGTCTGCCTTTCGATTCGATTATTACCGACACATATTAGTTTTTGTTGTTATGATTTATTTTTCAAATAACAATTTTATTGAAATTCGAAAAAATAATTTAAAATCTGTCTTGTTATCTTATTATCTATCTTATTTATTTCCCGAACAAATAATTATCTCATTTATTTTCTCCATAATTTGACTTATTTATTTAAAAAACAAACAAATATATTATATATAAAAATAATAATGATGTTAAATAATAATTTTATTGATATTTCAAAAAATATTTTATAATCTATTTTATTATTTTATTAATAGTCTTATTTATTTCCCAAACAAATAATTATCTCCTTTATTTTCTTTATAATTCGATTTATTCATTTAGAAAACAAAAATAATTATTTATATTTGAAATAATAATTTTATTGATATTCCAAAAAATATTTTATAATCTATTTTATTATTTTATTAATAGTCTTATTTATTTCCCAAACAAATAATTATCTCCTTTATTTTCTTTATAATTCGATTTATTCATTTAGAAAACAAAAATAATTATTTATATTTGAAATAATAATTTTATAGATATTCCAAAAAATATTTTATAGTCTATGCTATTATTTTATTATTAGTCTTATTTATTTCCCAAACAAATAATTATCTCATTCATTTCCTCATAATTCGATTGATTTATTTATAAAACAAAAAAAATAATTTATATTTGAAATAATAATTTTATTGATATTCCAAAAAATATTTTATAATCTATTTTATTATTTTATTATTAGTCTTATTTATTTCCCAAACAAATAATTATCTCATTCATTTCCTCATAATTTCATTTATTTATTTAGAAAACAAAAAAAATAATTAATATTTGAAATAATGATTTTATTGATATTCCAAAAAATATTTTATAATCTATCTTATATTATCTCATTGTTTATCTTATTTATTTCCCAAACAAATAATTCTCTCATTTATTTTCCCCATAATTCGATTTATTTATTTAAAAAACAAAAAAATAAGTTATATACAAAAATAATGAATCAAACAAGCGATTGGTAAAGTCAGATTTTTATCAAATTCTCATAGAACGCCCCTTACATTATTTCACTATTAGGTACACCGCGGGATATGATAAAAAAACGAAATAGTTATACACAGGGCTAAACCATGAATCAGGACTCACACCTGCCCAACCCCCTGCTGCCACTATCCACCAATCCACCATGGATAGCACCCACATGTTAGACACATATAGCATGTATAGACGATATTACGTTATTTTTCAAAAGGAAAAAAAATACTAATAATGAGATACCGCATGAATATGCAATTTTGTTTAACGGCCGGTGCGCGGGGGTCCGCGACGAAATTCTTATATGCGCTGTCTAGACGCGGAACATACGTCGCGCGTATCAGTTGCCACTTTGCATTGATTAACAAACCACCCTTGTACGAAACGTTACGCTCCGGAGGCAAAAAAACGAATTGAAAACAAAAATTGCAATGTGTCTTTAGACCGTGACGACTACGCAATTTCTGATTTCTTTACCGAGTCGAATGAAATAATAATAAAATTAATTCGGTTCATCGATGAGAAATTGTTCTGTTATTTCAATTTTCAGTTTTGGTTAGAAAATTCCAATTTTGATTAAAAAATGTCAATTTTGATTAAAAAATATCAATTTTGATTAAAAAATGTCAATTTTGATTAAAAAATATCAATTTTGATTAAAAAATGTCAATTTTGATTAAAAAATATCAATTTTGATTATAAAATATCAATTTTGATTAAAAAATGTCAATTTTGATTAAAAGATGTCAATTTTTAATTAAAAATGTCAATTTTTAGTAAAAAAAATGTCCATTTTTACCAAAAAATGTCAATTTCATTTAAAAAATGCAATTTCATTTAAAAAATGCAATTTCGATTAAAAAATTTCAATTTTTATAGAAAAATGTCAATTTTGATTCACAAATTCAAATTTTGTTTAAAAAATTTCAATATTAATAAACAAAATTCAGTTTTGATTAAAAAATTTCAATTGTAATACAAAAATTTCAATCATCATTCAACCAAAATTTTAATTTTATCTCATAAAAACTCCAAAAATTATTCAACTTTCTTATCAAATCTTTTCGTCGCTAAAGAAAAACTGTCATTCAACCCCAAATGACATTACTCTAGCGTAATAAACGATGCGAAATATTCGAATTACCCGCCGTTCGCTAATTTACGACGCGAAAATAAATTACGAACGAACGAGGTCATTTTTCAGGAGAGACGTCTGTCAAAGAAAACAAAAAAAATACCAACAATGAAGAAATCCTACAAAAAAAACTGGGAGTGAACGAGGGTCTGTTCGAAAAAAAACTTACAGAAACGTTGTTATTGTTTTTTTCCCTTCGCAAAAACCAAGCGAGACGGATTTGCATGAAAATAAGAAATTACCTCGCCGATGTCTTCTCGCACACGCATTTTCTCCCTCCTCGTGTCTCCTGCTTAGGTGAAATTTTCAAAGGGGCGAAAATGCGGAGGGTTGAAATTTTTTTTCGCTCGATTTTTTTTTTTTCATTTTTTGCCACCCCGAGACTCGCACGCCTCATTAGGTCCACGCCGGAGAAGAGGATGGTGAGGAGCACCGTAAAATACCACCGATGTAACTTCACCCCGCGTGAAGAAGGTGCGCTCCAGGAACAAGAATGAATGAAAGAAAAAAAAATCAAAAAAATCATAACCGAGAGGGATGAAAACTTTGAAATAGTGCAAGGATTTTTTCGCCCGTGGAAGTTCGTATCTTGCGTGGCTTCCTGGAGCTCATCGGGGAGAAAACAAAATTTCACCCCCTCCCCTCTCTCTTTCTTTCTCTCTTTCTTTCCGCTTCTTTCTATACTTCGCCCTTTAAGGGCTCGGCTTAACGGCTCAGAAATAACTCGACAATGCGTATTCAGGGTCGATGCGAGTTCGTACGAGAACTCGTGTTCATTGCCCTGAGCACCCTATGAGCGTAAATATCCTGCGAGAAAGGTTACGTCACTGACGGAGAAAGGGCGAAAGGAAGGCTGCGGCGCTTTTGAGATTTTGTGACATCATCGATAAATATATATATATATTTCCTTTTGCGTGCTTCCCTCCTTTTTTTTAATCTTCGTTATTTCAACGCTGACATGTTTATCTTTGCGAGAAGGTGAGAGAGGGAGGGTGAGGTAGGGATAACTCACCCCCTTTTCTCTCTTTTATTTTCGATTCACATATTTCTCGTATAACTTTTGTTTTCTCTAAGGCACTTCGCAATCTCGAGATTGACAAGAGGATTTCACGGATCGTGTGTTCACGAGGGGGTTGTAGCCGAAGGGCTGCGAAGGGGTTGATACGAAGGAGACATAGAGAGATCCAAGTTTCTTCCAGAACTGAAATAATAAAAAATACTTTATTGGAGAAAGGGTACGCACGATTTTTTTAATTCACTGCTCTTCGATCGTTTCACATTGCACGATTGTCAAAAAAAAAATATCGACGAGCAAGTAACATCGTAAAATAAATCTTTATCAAAATCACATCCGGAACGAATTTAGGATTCTTTGTAATCGAAAGGAAAGAAAAAGGATGTACTTCGTTCCCTTAAACGAGTCATTTATTTTATTTATTTTAGTTTCTTATTTTTCAAACGCCTTCGATTATTTTATTGCGGTCCAGTCGTAAAAATGTCAATCGTCCAAAAGTTCGTTGATTCATCGCTTCTCCTATTTTTTACCTCTCATTGAACCAAGCACAAAATTCTTTCGGCAGGGTTTCTATCAACCCCCTACAACCCTACCCCCATATTTGCGATTAATATATTCATCGTTGCCCTTCGATATATCGAAACAAAAATACGATATTCCATCGATACGTTAATTTATAAATATAAATCGATTTTTATTAATTTTTTTTTCTTATTTTCGAACGCCTTCGATTATTTTATTGCGATCCAGTCGTAAAAATGTCAATCGTGCAAAAGTTCATTGATTCATCGCCCGTCCCATTTTCTACCTCTCATTGAACCAAGCAAAAAAAAATACAGAAAAAAAATCACGCACGAGTAATTTTTTTATCAACCCCCTGCAACCCTACCCCCATGTTTGCGATTAATATATTCATCGTTGACCTTCGATATATCAAAACAAAAATACGATATTCCATCGATACGTAAATTTATAAATATTAATGGATTAATTTTATTTTCTTATTTTTCGAACGTCTTCGATTATTTTATTACGATCCAGTCGTAAAAATGTCAATCGTGCAAAAGTTCATAGATTCATCGCCCCTTCTATTTTTTATCTCTCATTGAACCAAGCAAAAAAAAATACAGAAAAAAACATCACGCACGAGTAATTTTGTTATCAACCCCCTGCAACCCTACCCCCGTATTTGCGATTAATATATTCATCGTTGACCTTCGATATATCAAAACAAAAATACGATATTCCATCGATACGTTAATTTATGAATGTAAATCGATTTTTGTGTATGTATGTATAACGTTGTAACAGAATATCGAGAAGCTATCGCGTTGACTACCTAAGGGTCGTGCATCCCTTTTTTTCCAACGTAACGTCGATGTTATATACATTCTTATTATAGCGTAGGTACGACGAATAGAATATGCAGCACGTGTTTGCAACGATCGGTTGGTTATAAATTGACCTTACCGTACTGCCTACCCTCAATCCTGTCTCACCCCCTCTCTGTCTCTACCTCCCCCTGTCTCCCTTTCACTGTACTGGGATTTTCAATAAAATTTATATGAATGTCTCGATGTCGGTTCACACTTGCATACACACATACACACATACGCACAAATATGTGTGGGTATCGCAAGACGCGAGAGCGGACAATGAAACGAGAGCTGGAAATGAAAGGTGTGTATGTGTTTATGTGTGTGTGTGTGTGGATCAGATCGAAGTCGATCGCGACCCATATATTTCATAGTCTCGCGAGCTTCGTCTGGTTCTTCTTATATACATACACACGAGTATATTCTTCAACCCCTGTGAACGATCCTGCAATACCGGTGAATCGTTGATCTCCAACGGGGGCCTGAGCTAGTTCTCGATTTCGTGACGGATGAGATTTTATATAGGCTATATAGCGTTGTAATGAATAGAGGCCGAAAACCCTTTTTTATTTTTTGGCCGATGGTCCCAGCTCGTACGTACATATTTTATTTGCATTTAAATCGTCGTGACACTATACTCGAGGTTGGACGACAACGAAGAAAACTACCCTACACCAGCCAACCCTTTGATCGTTCTCTTCGCTTATGATTTTTTTTTATTCACGTCTCGATCTGCAGCGCTTGGAATTAATTACGGAAGTCTGGCTAAGAGTTGGATGGAAAAAAATTGTTTAATGCGTGTGACAAATATTATCATCCCTTATCGAGACGTGGAGGGATGAAAATCAAAATAGATAAATAACGTAACAGGTGTTTCTCGTTTGGGGTGAAATAAATGAAGTTTTTTCCATTCGATGACTTTCTTAGGGGTTGATTGAAGTTTTTTTTTTTTTTTTCATTTTTTTGTTCACATTTCGATCTGGAGGGCTAGGAACTAATTGCGGAAGTCTGGCAGAGAGTTGGATGGAAAAAAATTGTTTAATGCGTGTGGCAAATATTATCATCCCTTATCGGGACGTGGAGGGATGAAAATCAAAATAGATAAATAACGTAACAGGTGTTTCTCGTTTGGGGTGAAATAAATGAAGATTTTTCTATACGATGACTTCTTTTCGGGGTTGACTGGAGATTTTTTTTTATTTCTTAACGGCGACGTTACGTACGTGACACATTTTTTTGTATTCGTTATTTTCATTATTGGGACGAAACTCGACCCAAATAGAGTCGTAAGCCTATGAATGAAAGGTGCGAGAGCGTGAGTCGAGTTTTTTTTTCGTGTTTGTTCTCTTTCCGCGCGTTTCACAGCACGTCGATACTCGCGAAGAAAGTTTCCAGTCGCCAACGTTCGATACGTGCCACGGGGTTGTATCAACGTCGAAAGAGGGAGAAACGTGACTGACGGACGTGGGAACGCGAACGATGCACCGGCCCGAAACTGGTACACGTTACTGTACTCACTGTTAAATGTGTGGTTGTTTGTCTGTGTCTATCTGTGTGCGTTTGTGTGTGTGCGTATGTGTGTGCGCTAGACCGAGTATAGAAAACCCGTCTCTCGTTTGGCCAGCGAGGGTAAAAGACCACACAGACGTGAAAACTTGCACAGACAGTGACCCCGTTCACCTTCAGAAATTGTTCGGAAATACACTCTTCTCGTAGCTACGTACATATGGAGCGTTCCGTGTCGATTGCAATTTTTCCAAATTATTTTCATTTTTAATTATTTTGTTTTTGTCAAAAAAAAGGTTTTTGTAAAAAGCTCACAGTGTGGAAACTTGCAGAGACAGTGACCCCGTTCACCTTCAGAAGTTACACACAGAGCGTTCCGTGTCGATTGCAATTTTTCCAAATTATTTTGTTTTTTTATTATTTTGTTTTTGTCAAAAAATGGTTTTTGTAAAAAGCTCACAGTGTGGAAACTTACAGAGACAGTGACCCCATTCACCTTCAGAAGGTACACACAGAGCGTTCAGTGTCGATTGCATTTTTACCAAATTATTTTCATTTTTTATTATTTTGTTTTTGTCAAAAAAAAGGTTTTTGTAAACAGCTGGAAATGTGGAAACTTGCAGAGACAGTGACCCCATTCACCTTGAGAAGGTACACACAGAGCGTTCCGTGTCGATTGTCATTTTTCCAAATTATTTTCATTTTTAATTATTTTGTTTTTGTCAAAAAACATGGTCTTTGTAAAAACCTCACAGTGTGGAAACTTGCAGAGACAGTGACCCCATTCACCTTCAGAAATACACTCTCATCGTAGCTACGTACACACAGACCGTTCCGTGTCGATTTCACTTTTTTCATATTATTTTCTACTCTGTTTTTTTGCCAAAAAAAAATGACATTTTATGTAAAAAGTGAAAAAAATGGACAGCGTCCATTTCGTGGATCCGAGAAGTATACGCTGGTTGAATTTATGAAGTTCAGGGTCGGAAGGTCGTCGAGTCGACATCGAATTTACCGCGCGCGTGTACCTACACTCTATTTTACATTCGAAATACTCTCCTCGCTTGGGGGATACGCCCAGGTACTCGTCCTGTTGGTACTACGCTATCTTGTAAATGTAAATTTTATATCCTATGCAAATGGTCGCTCGGAGTGGCGGGTAACAGGTAACGAGAAACGTGGCTAGAGCCAAAACGACTCGTGGCCCAATCGCTCAAATTACATCTTCGACTTCGTACCGTTAAAAAAACATAAACGTTTTTCAAATCATCCCTCGTTGAAATAAATAATCATAAATAGCTGTAAAAAATAATATCAGGTTTTTGTTTTTTTTTCAACGAAATTTCAAAAATCGTGAAGAAAAAAATTTGTTGAATTTGAATATTTCTCAAAAAAAAAATAATCGTCATTCGTTTTCGAATAAATTGTACTTACTTCATTCGACATGTTCATTTTCTTTTTACTAAGAATTGTTAATTATTTTATTCGAAAAATGGATTTTAATCGATTTTTTATTGAAACTAGGCTCATACCTGCTGAGCAGGTCGCATTTCATAAAGTTTGATTTGAAAATGTATGGGTCGTTTTTTTGTTTATTTTTTGTGAAATAAATTTCAAAAAACGAAAAAATAAATTTTTTCATTTTAAATATTTCTAAAAAAAATAATCGTCATTCATTTTCGAATATACTATAAAACCTTTAGGTCGAATATACTATAAAACCTTTAGGCCTCATTTAAAAATGAAGGAAGCTTCATACCATATGTTAATTTCCTTTTTACTAAAAATTGTCAATTATTTTAATTGAAAAATGGATTTTAATCGATTTTTTATATAACCTAGGCTCGTACCTGTTGTGTAGTTCGCACTTTATAAACTTTGATTGGCAGATGTGTGTCGTTGAATCGGGGCGCGCGTCATAACGAGATTGCAAACGTCGAAGAAAGCGAAGAAAAGGTTTTTCCCTGCGGCCTGCCAACGGGCGAAACGAGAGTATCGTTGCAACCGTGAAGTGCGCGAGTAAGAACTTTTTTTTTATCTTCATCCCCCCATTCCGTTCGAAAATCAATCGCGCACATGCGATTTCGAACAACTCGCGCACGTTTCTGTTCCATCCTACGGTGTTATTCGTGAAGAGTCCCCGGAAGTGCTCCAATTATCTATTCCACAGGAAATATAGTCGTAGTCGAAAGCACAAACTCGACGCCCCAATTTCACAATTGTCTCTAAAAAAAAAAAGGGATTTTTTCACCCCAAAAAACGACGATCCGTCAACACAATTTTTGGGGCTCGTTGTCTCTTTTTTCATCCCTTTTTCCGCGTCCCCTTTCTCGTCTTCCGGATTCTTTCGTTCTCGTTTGGCCCCGAAGAAAAAATGTCCACCGCGTGCCAGTCGCTACGAAAGAGAAAGTGGGGATGAAAAATGAACTGAGAAATTCAGGTGAGAAAAAGAAAGAAACGAACCGAGAGTTATTTCATCGATGCTCACGTCTGTTTTTTTCGCTCAAGGGTGAAAGAAAGAACTTACGAAGAAAGAGTATTCCACGGATATTCGTCCTGGGGGTGAGAGCGAAGGGTGCAATGACGTTTTTTCTTCCCGGAAACGATGCGTCTCGCTGCCGCGAAAAACATTTCTCCGTGACCCATTAGACTTGATTTTGATCGATGATGACGGCCTCATCGAGACTGAAAGAGGAAGAGAAAAAAAAATAAAAAATCAAAAAGAAAAAAAAAACGTAACACTGATTTAGTTCCAGTTCATCGACGAAAAACGCGCGCTTATCTCGCAAAACATCCCTTTTTCGATCCATGCTCCTCCCATAAATGCCAAAACTCCATTTATCTATTTCACTTTTCACCCCTCGTCTCGTAAAATCCGCGTATTTACACTGTTCTTATGTCAGTATTATTTTTTTTTCCACCCTTATTTCGGGAAAATAAAGCAGGAAAATTTGGTTTTCCTGGAATTGTTCGACGCTCGCGTATCGATAAACGAGAAAATAATGTCGATGGACGTCCGAAGATCGGAGATAATAAATAAATTTTTGTATTGCGACCCCTTTTTTCCGTTTTTTAAGGGTAGTTTGTCCTTTTTGTTCGTTTTTTTTTGACCCGATCGAAATCGTGCACTGTCTCTGTATCGTTTTTCTTTTCTGCTTCTTTTTTTGTTCGAGTCATTATATGACGATCACGAATGATTATTAGACCTCTGTAATTACCGGTAATACTCGGCGCGTGTCGGGTGCGTAATCGCTCGTACTCGCTGACATATGTCAACGTTTTTCGTACGTCGGAGCGCGTGGCTCGACACGGACGCACCAGACATCCACGTTGCGTGAGCTATTTTATATTTTTTTTCTGTGCTTGTTTTTTTTTTTTTTTTTATTTTTTTTTGTGTTCTTTCTGGGGGCACCAGTCGTTGGCGCATGACCGTTAATCCATATCGTACTGAGAATTTTCCTCCGCTCGTCTACGTTGTACGTATATATTTTATAAATAGACTTATGCGGGGCCGCGTGCACTAGCAATTTCTACGATCCGGTAAAAATTGAGAGTACCGTTGCTCGATCGTTGGCTCGTGTCATGTTGCTTAATAATTATACAGCGATATGAAATTTAAATGGTAAATGAATCGAGGGATAAATAATCATACTTGAGGATAAAAATTGGGAATTTTAATGGTATGATTCGTGTTTTAGAGAAAATTGTTATTTTAGTTATGTTAAAATGTATTATTGATATGATATAATAAATTAATATAATTATAATGTAATATAATATATAACATATATAGAAATATATAAAATAATATAAATATATAATAAGATATAAAAATATAATAAATATTAATATAATATAATAAAATATATTAATTTTGTAATATTGTGATTTAATAGTGATATTAATATATTCATATAATTAATAATATTATTAACTGTATATTAATATTGCTAAAATAAAATATATTTATATCTTAAAATATATTATTGATATCGTATAATAAATTAAAGTCATTATAATCTTATATATAAAAATGGAAGAATGTTTGTTTGTCTGTGTGTCACGAGTAATCTCCTATACCATTCGTCCGATTGCCATGAAAATTTGGTGAATTGTAGTCCGCACTCCCGAGAAGGTTTCTGCGTTAGTAGAATAATTTTAATTGCCAAAATGAACGCGTACGGGGCAAAACAAAATTAACATTTATGTATATTTATATATAGAGATTATTTGACAGCTGTCAAAGTATGCTACCAAAATGACATGCGAAATAAAAAACACGCTTTTATTTTAACGACTCGATCGACTCGATATTACACATATCGATTGCATAATTCATTTGACAGCGAATGTCAAATTAAGGAGGTTTATCTGGTATAAAGTAAGTCAAAACAAAAATTTGTGTGACAAGCGTAGTCAATTCAGCATCTTTGACGGTGCGGCGAATGCTTAACCTCACCAAAATTACTATTATTCGAGACAAATTAATTTACTATGAATCTCATGAGTACTTAAACGATTTTATGAAGCTCTACAAATGTTCCTTAGATATTGTTTTATTAATTCTGCAATTTTGGTCGAAAACTGTTTGTCAATGGTTGTGAATTTAATGTTCGTAGACGGAAAAACCACTGAAACCCATAAAGGTACGTGTTAATTTTAGGAAAAATATGTTTTTATTAATGTCTCGCGAACAAGGTATCCTCGAAACTTCAAATTTGAAGAACACAACTTTATAGATACTGATAACTATATTCTGATTTTTTAATCAATATATGTTTTTTCATTCGCTGAACAGATAAATTTACTTAATCGTGATATTAAATCGGAAAACGATTGGAAGATATGCACGTCAGTCACAAATGAAAAATACATTACGAGCTTCAGAAATGGACGAGCAACGAGAAAGCAAGACAGGAAACAGTTGGAGTACGTACGACGACGTACAAAGTTTCTTAAAATAACAGCAGTAACTGGCGAATTAATTAACAAAGTTTTTGAAAATATTGCACATAACTACAAAAAACATATGTGGTTAAGGGAATGTGCTATATTAGCAGCAAAAACACCAATGTCAAGTATATAAATTTCACGATTCAAAAGAGAATACCATGAGAAGCTGAAATGTACATTTCGATTGCTGCTTTTAATAATCAAGAACAAGTTGTTAATTATGTAACTAAATTATTGAATTCTCTTAATTTGCCAGGATACCGCCGCACGTTGTAACATTAAAAATGAGAGTACCTCATTCTTTTATCGAATCGTTGAAACATCAATCCACCACGACTTTGCAACGGTACTGTGGTTTTCGGGAAAAATGTGATGAACAATCCGAATGAGACTACAATTAAAAATGGATAATTTAAAGGAGAAGACGTGCTGTTGCCACATATCCTAATGATATCAAAATATATGCCATTCGATTTCAAACGTTGGCAGTTTCCAGTGCGACTCGCATTTGCAATGCCCATCAACGAAGCACGGGGACAATCGCTAAAAATGTGTATAGTATAGATTATATTTGGAAAGTCTATACTCCGCATATGGACAAAAAACAAAAAATATTCTGTGTCAAATAAATTATGACACCAAAACGGCGTTGCAACGCAAGCCGGGTACCGCTAGTATAATATAATATATAAAATATATAAAAATATATGAAATATTATAAAATAATATAATATAATAAAATATATTAATTTAGTAATATTATCATTTAATAATGATATTAATATTTTTGTATAATTAATAATATTATTAATTGTATATTAATATTGCTAAAATAAAATATATTTATATCTTAAAATATATTATTGATATCGTATAATAAATTAAAGTCATTATAATATAATATAATATATAAAATATATAAAAATATATGAAATATTATAAAATGATATAATATAATAAAATATATTAATCTAATAATGTTATGATTTAATAATGATATTAATATATTTATATAATTAATAATATTATTAATTGTATATTAATATTGCTAAAATAAAATATATTTATATCTTAAAATATATTATTGATATCGTATAATAAATTAATGTCATTATAATATAATATAATATATAAAATATATAAAAATATATGAAATATTATAAAATGATATAATATAATAAAATATATTAATCTAATAATGTTATGATTTAATAATGATATTAATGTATTTATATAATTAATAATATTGTTATTTGTACATTAATATTGCTATAAATAAACAACTATAATATTATAAAAATAATAACGGTCTTATAAACATAGTTGGAACAAAAACAAAATGTCATCTCCTGGAAGGGGCAAAATGTGGGGCAAAATTAAAGGAAATTTCTGCAAATTTAGAGATTTTGAGATACGAATTTGAGATGCTATTATTCAACAATTAATCAATCTCAAAGATCCAAAAAAAATTCAATTCTTTTCCATCCTACACGAATAATTATAAAACGTTACACCTCGTTATATTTTTCCGATCTTTATCTTCATTTTTCAGATCTTTCTAGAAAAGGTGCGCTCAATTAATAGCACACCTTTGTAACAGTCGCACTTCATAACATGCGGGTCCGCACTTCGTTTCGTCGTACCTACTTATACATTTATGCGATCCTCGCCTCTAATCGTAAATAAGAAAAATTCTCGGTACAAAACCGAGTTTCACGCTGAGCGGTTAAATGTCTGTATAGAACGTATATATAAATATATATATAAAACTAGAGAAGGATGATCACATGCGCGGAAAATCGTCGTCGACGTTGACGTCGCGACTGATGCGGCAGCTGTCCCGCATGCATCAGCGCAAGAGCATCGCCGCGGTGGACGGAGAAATGCGACGATCTAATACCCATACGCCTATATATATATATTTTCTATATGCATATAAATGCAGGCGATATATATAGAGGATGAATTTCATAAGTTGTCACAGACTTTATTCTAAGGTAGATGGGATCATTACAAACAAAAGTTGCAAATATACATTGGGGATATTTTTAATAGTTTACGAGATATACGTTTTTAAAGTTGGTCCAATCAGAGCGCGTCGAGAAGCATCGGAACCGCCCACTCCCGTCCTAGCCGTAGAGATAGCACAGTGTAGGGCGTTACATTTGGGGTTGCAAAATTCAGAGCAGTCAATTTTATTTATTATATTAACAGGCAGTCATTGTTATTTCTCGGGCATTGGCTGCTAGGGCGGGCAGTGGGCGGGTCCAACGCTTCTCAGCGCGCTCTGATTGGACCAACTTTAAAAGTTGATATCTCGTAAACTATTAAAAATATCCCCAATGTATATTTGCAATTTTTGTTTGTAATGATGCAATCTACCTTAGAATAAAGCGCGTTATACCTTACGAAATTCACCCTGTATATAAATATATAAATCCGAATAAACCCACACGATGAAGAGAAACGGTCGGGGTGCACGGTGCACCATCGTACGCTCCAATCTCGCGTTTCTTCTCTCACACTGACCGAAAATATGTACGAAAATCCCGTTCGCCTCTTTTTGGAAAAATAAGAAAAATATTTGCCGAGCTGCAAAGCCGTATTTCGATAAGTCGGTGGACGAGGGTCGGTGTCGTTACGTGAAAGCGGATTTTTTCTTTTTCCGAAATAAGATGGAGAAATAGGGAAAGCAAGAGGGACAGACAAACTATATTATTTTCATACGGAGGGGTTCGCGGGAAAATTCGGGCGATAATTCGATCCCAGACCTGTGCACACAAAAATCTTTTTCAAATAGAGCCAACGCGTTTATGTCCAAACTATGGGTAAAAATGGCTTATAAACAGGCGTGGAGAAAATGTAACTTCTGGGACGAAAATTTTGTCACATTTTAACCAAAAATCTGAAGATTTTATCGATATTCTTCCTGTAATACGATACGTTTGATCGATGTCTAACGAACCATCTCCCTCGCGATGACACTTCGTTCCGAAGAAATCGAAAAACGAGAAAGAGACTCGAAGTACCAGAACGAAAAAAATCGCGGTGAACGAATCGTCGGTCTCCAAGGACGAGAAAAAAAAGAAATTTTCAAAAGTCCCCCAGAATTTCGATCTTGAGAAATCGCCTCGATTTGTTACTTTTACGTACTCGATCGAAACCACCCGTGTCTCGTTTCGGGGTGGTGTGTATTTTTTTTTGTGTGTCCGAGCGAACACACAGAAGGAAAGAGGCTCGAGAATGTATCGTGCTCCTGTGTTATAGAAAGAAGGGGGGGGCACGACCCTCGAACGTTTTTCAGGAAAAACTTCGTGTTTTTACACGGGGGTTGTTCTTGCGGGATATATTCGGGATTCATGGGCGTATGTAGGGGTGCATTACGCCTCTCGTCCTTCTCTCACGTAACGAGACCGAGAAAAATTAATCAAACGATAAAAATACCTCGCACCCTTATACTCGCAGTCGATCTCTCGCCTCTTCTTTCTCGCGACTGATTTATATATATATATATGTGTGTGTGTGTACACAGATTTATAGAACCTTCGTTTTCCATGTACGAAGGGTCCGTTTCGAGCGAGCACGTGGCCGAGTTTACCAGTGACGAGTACAAATCGATTTTTGACGTCGCGTCGATGTTTCGAGGCGTCGACCGAACATCAATCATGATTTTTGCCATCAAAAAGTGGTACACGAACAGAAAAAGAATACTAATGGTCAAATCGTTTTGAATAAACGATAGCGAAGCTGGTTAGCTCGGTGATATAAAAATTGTAAATATGTACGTTGAATTTTTGGAAACTTTTTTTTGTTTTTTTAAATAATAAAATTAAATAATCGAAGTCCCGTAATTCTTGGGGAAGAATTGTGATATTGGTGTCAAACGGGGTTACTTTGAACAGGTTTTGGAAGTTTTTTAGAGGTAACTTTTTTTTAATATTGTAAATTTCAACTTTTTTTGCTGCAGGAGAACGATGTGTTCTTTGGCTGTCAAGTGGATAAGAAAGTATAGCACTATTCCAATTCTGTTTTATATATTTTTAAGAAAGTGTCAAGGCATTAAAATGCAATTTTTATCGACGAACCAATGTGGGATTTTTATTTTTGAAATCGTTTTGATAACAAATTCAAAAATTTATGAATTTTGCATAAAATTAAATTTAAAAAAAATGACTTTTTAGTGCCAATTTGTTATTTTTAGGAAACATTGTACATTAAAATATCAAGTACGTATCTAAGGTACTATTATAGGGAGTTAATACACGAATATCACTATTGCAATTTCGGTTTATTGCAATTTACGAAAATATTCAGTTTTTTTATGTTTTCATATGGCAATTCGAGTTCCAGCAAAAAGAGACCCATTTATTCATCATCAATGGTAAATTTCCGATGAACATAAGTTCTTACAACTTTTGAAACGATCAAAATTCACCGGAATACAGTTTATAGCCAATTTCGATAATATTGCGAAACTTCGAAAAATTCACTTTTCACGATGTTATATCTCCCTTCTCGTTCATCCTACAGAACTTTTCACTAGTAACTTTTTGAAGAACTCACCAGGGACTCGACAACCAGCTAAGGATCATCCGGATAGCTGAATTTTTGTGGCCGTGGCGACACTTTGAAAATCGCGATTTTTAGGACTCATAGGAAGGGACCTACAAAAAAACATCTAGGCCATGGGTCCAAATTTGTGTTACTCCAAAACTCCTTCATTTCATGATATTCGTGTTATTCAGGAAATTTCCGATTCCAAAATGACCCAACAAAGTATTTTTGGACGAAAACAAATTTTAACCCCCCTGGACCCCCAAAGATTCCAGAATAAATTTCGAAAGTCGATGATCGACACCTGCCAAGGACCAAATTTTATTTTTCATCCAAAAATGCTTTAATTATAGGTTACGGAATCGGAAATTTCCTGCACAACACGAATATCACCATTACAATCTCGATATATTCCAATTCACAAAAATATCCACCCTCTCGACCTTTTCACCGCTGCGAACACCTTTAACCCGTATTATTGCACTCTGTTAATAGCGAAGATTAGTTTAGCTCCCTGAAATAAAAATTCTAAATAATTATATTCTCCCAAATACTTTTTTTTTTGTAAATAACAAAATCAAATAATCGAATTGACTCACGAGGGGAAATTGCGAAATTGCGTCAACAAGACGTCGAGGGACAGGAGGGGGGAGGGGTGATAGAAAGAAAGATTCGAAGGAAATATCGATTTTGAAGGACACTGGAAGCCATCTGTCGGCGAAGTTCCACATTCTCATTCTTTCCATTTTCTATCGCAAATAACCGAGACGAGAGATATCGTGGTTTGGAAAATTTGGAGCGTCTTGAATAGTCGATGGCCCGAGAGATCTATCCGTCAAGAGTGTATACAGTGGTATTGGGTATTGGCAAGGGTGAGTTTACCAAAAGATACGCGAGGGTGGTGGCTTTTTTTTCTTTCGCTCCAATAGAGAGACCGATGTTCTCGTGCGGTTATTTCACGAGGCTTTGCTGAAAAATTTTTCTGGGGCACGACCGTGCGGACTACATTTCGAAATTCGTGTTTGAGTAATTGGACCTTTTGACCTCTCGGGCACGAGACTCGTATATAGGTAAACGCGAGGGGGTACGAGGGATGAGAGATGAATGGAACGAGGGAGAGAAAGATGGGGAAAAAAATGGTGAAACGAGCGGGGGAGGTTCGACCGATTTATTTCTCTAGGCGGACTTCTCGCTTCCTCTCGAAAAGTCCGTATGGGGTGGCACCGTTGCAGCCCGCGAGACGGGATTAGCGCTTCCTTGCAACGTTCAACGGCCGTGAGATTGCTGCCAGATTTTTCTTTCTCTCTCACTCTTTTTTTTTCGTTTCTCTCGTCTGTTTGTGCGACAGGAGAACAAGATTTGACGGGGAGCGAGACTGCTTTTGTACTGCTCGCGGTCGCTCAAGACACAGAGACGGAAACGAGAGCGAGAAACGGCGCCTGGGCCACGACGACAATTCGCACTTCCGGTCTCTACCTCTGGCTTTTGCCTTTTTAGCCCAAGAATTCTCCTTCTTCCTTTTTTCTCCTTCGTATCGCGACACAAAAAACCTTTTGATTTTAGGCACGAGAGTGACGTTACAACAGAAGCTTAGAAAACAAAAATATTATCAAAGACTTGGAAATTTTATTTTTCACAAAATAAAATATTCAACAAAAAACTCGTTCAATTTAAAAAAACACATTTCTTTAAAAAAAAAACGGTTGTAATAAAAAGAAAACATTCGTCACGGTCCCGACGACATTCCTTATTTTTTTTAGGGGATGAAAAAATTGTCGAATAAAAATCTTATTGAAATATTTATCCAGTCCATTTGGTTCGAAACGTTGACAATCCTCGACGCATCTTTGCCACGAGTTATCTCCCTCGAGAAGAAGATTTCAGCTGCGAAGGTAAGGAGGGGTTGTTTTTTTTTTGCCCCAGCTATTTACTCCATGAAGGAAGGACGTTAGTCGCGTGCGGGGGAGTCGAAGCGTGCGCGAGGTAATTTTTTTCGTCCTTACCTACGAGGGACGACGTTCGGTGAAAAGCTGGATCTATGACAAACCTCGAGACTCGCTCAATGGAACTTGGAAGACCCGGATTTTTTTCTTCCTGGCGAGGATTCTCTACGGTGGTGACAGGCTCGAGATCGATCGTCTTGCGAAAGAGAGCAAGGGCTGCACTCTCTCTATCCATCTCTCGAGGATGCAGCGAGGCCCGTGCGCCTGGTAAGAAATATCGTATATCCCTCTACCAATTTTTTCAATCTTCGAGAAATCTCCGAGAATGGAAACGTGGAACGAGACGAGCCAAATCCTATTCCAGCCTGTAAAGTAACTGTACATAATTGTCATGGAACTGATCCAATAATCCAATTCGAAATCATCCTCGCATCGAGGAACCTCCCTCTAATCCAAACAAAATTGCATCTGGGAAACTTTTCTACCATTCGTTGTATCGACACATTCGAATCTACAAAATGGAGACTGGTCCTGTGAAATATGCAGAGCGGTAGGTCAAAAAAACTATTCCGATCTGTCCACCCACTGGAAAATTTGGATTGAATGAGAAACGCGAGATCATTCTCGAAGGGGAACTGGATGACCTCCATGGTACGACCATTTTTGTAGCTGCGAAACCGTACGTATAAATATACTCGGGCTTTATGCAATTGATTCTCGAGTGGTTCTCTCTGGTCCCCAAAGTTTGGTGAAAGAAAGAGGAGGGGAGAAGACAAAAAAAGAATGCAATAAGAAAAAATAATAATCGTCCAGTCATCCCCAGCGCGATCGCGGTATTGTCAAGATCGACTCTCGTCCCATTCTGGCGCATCGTCGAGGGAGGCGGCTCCTATGGCTTGCAATATTATACCGAGTGGTCAGGTTCGGTCCGAGCGATGGGACTCAGGAGTGGGGGAAGCTCGGGACTCGAAGGTGCGCGGTGCGCTACCGCGACACTGGGCCCATACCGGTGCGCCGCTCTTACCTGCGTCGCTCTTCCCCCACCACCGAGCAGAGGCTATATAAGGCCCTGCGAAAAATCCCCACCACGTCAGTCAAGTACTAGCCGTTGCCGCGACGTGACGTAACGACGAATCGCGCACGAGAGGTTTGCCATGCCGCTACCTCCACCATTCTAGTCTACTCTACTTTGTCCAATCGTGGAGTGCCCGATATAGTTTTATATGTTTAATTTTTTAATGTTAATGATTATTTAATCGGAAGAACATCGTTTTGGACGGTCGATCGTTACGTTTTTTTTTTTTGGAATGTATTGAACGAAGGAACTGATATACGGAGTGTGTTGCGTCGAAAAACAAAAGAAAACATCGACGAGCAATAACGTGATAGGATTTTTTTCACGACGATCAGTTTTCTGGATGTACGAACAGTGAAGACAGGAATTTGAGAGTGAGTAACGAGTTCGGTGATTTATCGCGAGGATGTTGGATTATGAAATTTCAATTTTTCGGAATTTTGAAATTGTACACACGGCGATGGGTTGATCAAAACAGTTTTTAAGAGGGGGTGTAATTTTGACGTTAATTAATTGATGGAAGAGTCAATTAAAATCTTACTTTAACTAAGCGAATAAAATTAATTTGTCGCCACTTAATTATTTTTTTTAGTATTAAACTAAACTAAACTAAAAAGTATTAAAGGAAACTAAAAAATGGCAGCTTCCCAGCATTTCACCAGCTGTGAGCTTTTTGAAATTGCAGCAGTTATGAGATCGCTGCAGCAGCAATGACAAAGAAAAATCGCAGCTGGGAAATTGCCGCCATTTTGTTTAGTACAGTTCTGATAAAATTTATAAACAATGCTCAATACTTGTATAATAGGTAACATTTTACCGAATTTTGATATTTTGTTTAGTTTCTTTGAAAAAAAAATTCCAAAGTTTGCTTTATTTTCCAAGAGTCAGGGTTACATGCGACGACCGATTTGAAAATGCGATTCGCATTCTCTTCGAAACCGAGCACCCAATCGCGTTCAAATTTTGAATTCATTTAGAGAATTATGGCAAAAAGTGACTAAACATTGTATTTTTCCAAAATTGTTGCTACAATCCTCTAGATACCCTCAAAACTTTAACGCTCAGTGCCGGAGAAAGTACGAATGGCGTTTTTGAATCACTCTTCGCCTGCAATGCTATTATCAATATTTTGGGGAAAAAACATTTAGAGTCACTTTTTGCCATAATTCTCTAGACACCCTCAAAATTTTAACGTGATTGGTTGCTCAGTGCCGGAGGAATTACAAATTGCGTTTTCGAATCGTACTCTCTTCCAAACCGAGCACCCAATCGCGTTCAAATTTTGAGTTCATCTAAAGAAGTATAGCAAAAAGTTACTAAACATTGTATTTTTCCAAAATTGTTGCTACAATTCTCTAAATACCCTCAAAACTTAACGCTCAGTGCCGGAGAAAGTACGGATGGCGTTTTCGAATTACTCATCGCCTGCGACACTATTAACAAAATTTTGGAAAAAAAATATTCAGAGTCACTTTTTCCCATAATTCTCTAAATACCCTCAAGATTTTAACGTGATTGGTTGCTCAGTGCCGGAGAAATTACAAATCGCGTTTTCGAATCGTACTCTCTTCCAAACCGAGCACCCAATCGCGTTCAAATTTTGAAGGCATCTAGATAATTATGCCAAAAAGTGACTAAACTCTCTATTTTTCCAAAATTGTTGCTACAATTCTCTAGATAGCCCGAAAACTTAGTGTCGGAGAAAGTACGGATGGCGTTTTCAAATCACTCATCGCCTGCGACACTATTATCAAAATTTTGGAAAAAAAATATTCAGAGTCACTTTTTTCCATAATTCTCTAAATACCCTCAAAATTTTAACCCGATTGCTTGCTCAGTGCCCGAGGATTTACGAATCGCCTTTTCGAATCGTTTGCTGCCCGTAACAACGACACGAGAATAAACATATCTTAAAAAATCCTTCGTTCAGATTCATATTATGATTTAATCGTACCGATTTTCCTCTCGATTGTAAACAGTATTTTGCTTTTTTAAAATCCCTGAAACGGTTGCATCGATTAGCGATCGTAGTAGCGCGTTATTGCGTATCCCAGCCTGTATGGATTACATATTATTCCTTCAGGGAAACGGCCAAGTACCGGAGATCCCGCGTGTGTACTCTCTTACCTGTACGTTTGGCGCCTTTTATCACGCATGGGTGAGAGGGGTTGTGCGATTATTTGCCTTCTCTCCGCCTCTCTCATTCTCTCAACATTCTTTTGCCTCTCGTTACCTTTTGCGCTTTCTTATTCGCATTCGCCACGACCGGCAGGCACTATGCTAATCCGATCGCGATCTGGATTTCACGACCTTACCTCGCTCTTCTTTTATTAGCTATATTGTGCGTTTGACACACAATGCTCTCGGTTAACACGGAGGCCTCGATCGCACTTCGCCTTTATTATAAATTTTTTCGCACATATATTTTCCCATGCAAATGCTCGTCGAGCCGCGACGAATTATACTCTCTTTTTCTTCTTCTTTTTTTCCATCCCTCGAAGAAATGGCAATTCCCATGAGAAAACATATTAAAAAAAAAAAATTCTTTTTTTTGTCGAGACATTTTCGAAGATCATGATCGATCCCTCCGGTCCTCGAACGATTCGATCCGCTCCATCGTTTTTGACCCTTTCGAAAATTGTCTAAATTGATTCGTCGAAGGATAATTTTGTTATTCGTCGGATTAAAAAAAAGAAGCGTGTCTCCCCTTTCTTAACGCCGAGAATGTTTAATTCATACTTCGTCCAGACACTTCTCATGAGATTGATTATCGTCGATAATCGATTTCAATTTAAATAACAAAAAACAAACACTCCAGCTGTTTTTTTTTCTGTTTGGGAGAAAAAAATTGAAAAAACACGTGTTAAACTTGTCCCACGAGAGGGACAAAGTCGAGAGACGTTGATGGCGAAGCTTGCCTAACATTCGAAGGATAATGAGTCGTCACGTCGAATTAAGGGAGTGAGGAGCAAACAAAAGTAAACAAAAAAATCTGAAAAATCATCTTTCGATTGACTCCGACTGTCGACAAATTAGAACTGATGAGTTCGTGGTGGGAACAAAAAAACGAGACTCGAAAATCATTTATCGTCGTTTGCTCTCTGTTGTTGACTGTCGAAACAGGAGTTAAGGAAGACAGTCAAAAAAACGTCTCGAGGGCTCGGGAAATTAAGGGCAACCCTTTCTCTCTCGTGGAATCTTAACGGTTATGGAGACTTTGTCGAACGACCCTTCCGGCTCACCACGTGTGACCACGTGTTGAGACTCATAGAGAGAGACAGAGAGAGAGAGAGAGAGAGATTGACAGACGGAAGAGAGAGAGAGAGACAGAGAAAGAGAGAGATTGACAGACGGAAGAGAGAGAGGAGGGGGTGTAAAAAAAATGAAGTGTCCCACGGTGCACGTAAGAGAAGGGTGGTGGTCGTTGTCGCCGCAAAATTGCACGAAACGTGTCGTAAAATTTTAACGACATTTGGAGAAACTACGGGGCGCTGGTCGGTCCGAACGTTGGCGCCTCTCGACATAAAGCGCGCGCGCGTGTTATACCGGAATAGGGAAAAAAGGGAAAAAAAACGAACAAGTGTCACGCGCGGTGGGAGCTCCGAGGAAAAAGAAGGAAAAAAAAACGGCAAAGGGGATAAATGTTCCAAAGACGTTGGCGCGAGTCTCGAAATTTCAGTCGCACGAGCCTATGTGTATGTATGTGTGTATGGCTGTACCGTCCTCGGGACCGAAAGACCTCGGAGACCCAAAAAGAACGAAAATAGAAGGCGCAAAGTGGAAAAAGAAACGTCGAGTGTGTGCGCATGCGCGGAGTACATCTGCCTCCTGGAGCGAGATGCTGGGAGAAGGAGAGAGAGAGAGAAATAGAAGAAAAGTACAAAAAGAAGTTGGCAAGCTTGACGAGAAGAATCCGGATCCTATACAAACGCCTCTCCTTCGAAACTCCCGGCGCACGGTGAAAAAAATTCTTGTATTACCATCGTTCCTTGCTTAAAAATACGAGAGAGAAAGAGAGAGAAGATAAAACAAATTTGAAAGATAAAGTGAGAATTTTTTAGAAACGGCAATGCAAAATTTCTTTTATCATCGCTCGTTGCTTAAAAAATGAGAGAGAGAGAAGATAAAACAAAATTTGAAAGATAAAACAAACATTTTTAGAAACGGCAATGCAAAATCTCTTTTACCACCGTTCGTTGCTCAAAAATATAAGAGAGAGAGAGAGAGAGAAGATAAAACAAAATTTGAAAGATCAAAAGACATCGTTCGTTTCTCAAAAAAACGACAGAGAGAGAGAGAGAGAGAGAGAGAGCGAAAACAAAACAAAATCTGAAAGATAAAATGAATTTTTTTTAGAAACGGTGATAACAAATTTCCCTTACCATCATTCCTTGCTCAGAAAACGAGAGAAAGGGAAGATAAAAAAAATGTCTCCTACCACCGTTTGTTGCTTAAAAAGAACGAGAGAGAGAGGGAAGATAAAACAAATTTTGAAACACAAAATTAAATTTTTTAGAAACAGCGATAAAAAATTAATTCCAAAGAAAGTCCAAAAATTAAAAGTAATCAAGAGTCGTTTGAAAGTAAAAGAACCAAAAAGTCAAATTAAATTAAAAAATTCAAAAGTGAAGAATTCAAAAACGCCACAATTTCAAAAATCCTGTAAACAATTAATCTCCATTACAAACAAAGAAACTAAAATTGCCCAAAAATTTGTATTCAGTATCAAAATCTTCCTCGAATGAAAAACAAATAAGAGTCTTCTCTCAAGATGGCGTTCGTCCATTTAAACGATTCCTCGCCAACGATTCAGCCCCGTTCCGCAGGATCGATCCTCGATTCTCTCGTCTCGCTGGTCCACTCACTCATCCCTTCGCGTCATTGTTCGCTGTCAATTTTTCGTCCTAACCCCCTGGCCGGTTCCCAACCCGCGCAAACCATTCCCCCTCCGCTTTTAAATATCCCTTTTTCTCCCTTTGCCTTTTCTTTCAATCTTTTTCGTCTTCTCCATTCGGCCGACTAACTCCTGCGCACCCTCGGACCAAAGAAAAGACGAAGAAGAATATCAAAGAGTTTCGGGTGTCTGGTGTTATACGTCACAGCAAGGAGCGCTATTTAAAAAAAAAACAACAACAGCAAAACAAAACAAAATAAAACAACCGATAGAAAACGATCGCCAGTGCGAAAAGACATATTCCCCTATACGCACACACACTCACACACACACGCACACACACACACACACACGCGCGCGCGCGCACACACACACACTCGCGCGCACACACACGCACACACACACACACGCGCGCGCACACACACACACACACACATACACACACACGCTCACACACGCTCACACACGCTCACACACGCTCACACACATACACACACACACACACACATAAATATGTACGATAAAAGGAAGGCATGCGAAAATCTGGTGAGCGACTGGGCGACGAGCCTGAGCGACCTCATTCAAGGACCTTATTCACCTTCGGGCTCTCTTTCTCCCATTCTTTCTCCTCTTTCTCTACACCCGGGTGCTTGCACACGCGCGACCGTTTGCCCGCCCCTTAAAGCGACTCGTAAACCAGGACTCTTCTCACTCTTTTCTATACGCGTGAATTTCTTTTGCTCCTTCTCCTATACTTATGTATATATGTATGTATATGTGTATGTATACACTGATATATATTGTGTATGTATGTATATATATATATATATATGAAAAAGAAATGTACGAATGTGTGACATATGCAAAAACCGGGTTGCCAAAAACAAGTCGCGCCCAAGACACATGGAAATCTAAGGGCGGGGGGGGGGGGGCGATTCTCTCGCGGGGACACCAACACGTATTTAACGTGCGCGAGAGCATATACACGCGACGAGTAAAAAAAAAGGAGAAGAAGGGAGAGAGAAGTTTTGAGCCGGTACAGAAATTTCGTGGCATGGGAACACGCGAACATTGAGGCAGGTGTGCTTGCTCCAAATAGTAGGAGAGAGAGAGAGAGAGAGATCGCTCTCTCTTCTGGACGTGTTTAACCTCTCTCTCTCTCTCTTAGTTCGTTCTTTCTTTTTCTACGCGCCCTTACGAATTCGATATTTCTCTCTCGCTCGTTTTTCGACCCTCTTGTGCGAAAAAGCACGAGATATTCTCCTCGAACAGACTGAGAGAGAGAGAGAGAGAAAGTACTATGAATGCACCTTTGATTGTAGTCGGTTGGGTTGCGAGGAGCCTCCTGGTTTCACCCCCCTCCCCTTCTTTGCTCTCGAATACCCCCTTCCCCATCTCTCTTTTCTATCCTCGACTTAGCTCTCGCTTTTCTAGTGTAACTCTCGCTACCTCGTGGTCTCCTGTCATTTAAGATATACGATCCACAAACACACGGAAAATCTCGTAGCGAGGGAAACGAAACGAGATAAATGAGAGAAATGGCAGCTAGAAAGTCACCCTAGGGTCAATCCGATATAAATACGGAATGTCTCGAAATTTTGCACCTCTAGATCGAAGTAGAAAATGTTTTTGTGACTGTTGTTGTATTTCTAAGAGGTACATGGACGAATTCGTGTTGTAGGGGGTGAATGTAAGGGCTGTAATGGCCGGGGGTTAATGAATTAAATTTTATAAATAAGTATTAAATTAAATTTAGAAATTAATTTGTTTATATTTTTATAGTTCATGAATTAAATATTGTAAATACGAACTAAATCAAATTTAAAAATTAATTTGTTTATATTTTTATAGTTGATGAATTAACTATTGTTAATAAGAACTAAGTAAATTTTAAAAATTAATTTGTTTATATTTTTATAGTTGATGAATTAAATATTGTAAATAAGAACTAAATCAAATTTAAAAATTAATTTGTTTATATTTTCATAGTTAAGAAATTAAATATTGTAAAAAAGAACTAAATCAAATTTAGAAATGCAATTTGTTTATCATTTTATAGTTGATGAATAAACTATTGTAAATAAGAACTAAATCAAATTTAGAAATGCAATTTGTTTATATTTTTATAACTCATGAATTAAATATTGTAAATAAGAACTAAATCAAATTTAAAAATTAATTTGTTTATATTTTTATAGTTGATGAATTAAATATTGTAAATAAGAACTAAATCAAATTTAAAAATTAATTTGTTTATATTTTTATAGTTGATGAATTAAATATTGTAAAAAAGAACTAAATGAAATTTAAAAATGAATTTCTTTATTTTTTTATAGTTGATGAATTAAATATTGTAAAAAAGAACTAAATCAAATTTAGAAATGCAATTTGTTTATATTTTTATAGCTCATGAATTAAATATTGTAAATAAGAGCTAAATCAAATTTAAAAATTAATTTCTTTATATTTTTATAGTTCATGAATTGAATATTGTAAATAAGAACTAAATCAAATTAACAAATTAATTTATTGATATTTTTGGTGGGAGGTGAGTCGGACAAAAAGGGACCATTTTCTATCGAAGTTCTTCACCTTTCTCAAAGTTCGAATTAAAAAAACGAAAATATTGTTCTTTAAATTAAAATTGCGAAAAAAACACAAAAATAATACAAAATGGCTATTTTTAAAAACGTCCTAAAAATTCGAGACACAAAATTTAAAAAAAACCTCCCCAAACAATTTATTTTCGTCAAAAAAAAAGAAAACAATTCAAACAGCAAGAAAAATAGTACAAAGGACGAATCAAATATTTTAACAGCGTGCGTTTATAATTTTTTCTATAGACCTACGCTTTAAACGTTTTTTTTAGGTTGTATGTAGATTATATATACGAGTAAGATCTATTGGTAAGGATTGTTTGCGAGTTTGCTCAAGTCGAATCACGAAAAAAGGATCACAGGTACAGTCGTGAGTGGATGAAAAAAGAAAGAGAAAGAAAGAGAGAGCAAGAGGAGAAGGAGAGAGAGAGAGAGAGAGCCGGCTCACCTGCCCTCCCCTTCTCTCCACCCCTGGCAGCCACCCCAAAACTGCCGGGCCAAGTCCCAAAACTCGCTGGTCCTGCGAAAAATTTCGATCCTCCTCGCTCATGGCTCTCTCGTACAACGACTTGAACTTGCTTTATCTTTTCTTCTTTTTTCTTTATTCACCTCTTTCTCGACACTGCCTAGCAACCCTCTCTCCCTTGCACCCTCCCCCCGTCGATTCGCAAAATACAAAACTCGTTTGGGCCATAACCGGAGGATATCTCGTCTCGCGTTCGAAGCTACGAAAGAAATTTTCTCTCTGTCTCGTTCCTTTCTCTCTCGACTCGTCCCAAGGACCTCGAAGTCCTTGGGATTCCTCGCGCAGACTCCCGCCAGACTCTTCTTCACTTTTTCCTCCGGTCCTTCGTCTTTTTACCCCCCACCCCCTCCAATCTTCCATCCCCCCTATCGACGATCCTGCGGCCATCTTTGTTTTCTTTCGCTCTCTCTCTCTCTCTCTCTCTCTCTCTCTCTCTCTCTCTCTCTCTCTCTCTCTCTCTCTCTCTCTCTCTCTCTCTCTCTCATCTCCTCTTGCCTTTATTCACGCTCGTATCGCCCACTTTTATTTTGCCCTTTGTCGATTACGAACTTAGAGATCCGTGTCCTTTTCTCTCTTCCTTCGTCCTTTATCATCTCGAATCATTTTCTTCGCTCGATCTCTTCTCTTCTATCTCTTTCAACGCACTCACCGATTCAAATGCAACGCGGTTGGCACGAGCCGGTAAAAACAGTCTCGTACGTTCGGGGATGTGGAACGAGGGTTTACGTTCCCCATTTTATTCGCTTCGTAGATACGAAAAGAATGAAACGAGAGCATGAAGATGCCACTGGCGTATTGCTAACGGTCCCTTCTTCTTGTTCTTTGATTTTCCATTCATTTCGTACGCTCGAGTTCGCGTTCAGGGGGGACCGCTATTGCGGGAACAAAATGCTCCGGGAAAAATTACACGTTGCAAAATTGTCGAAAAAATATTTTCAAATTATTTTTATATTTTGACATCATGAAGTTTGGAATTTAAAGAGTCGTATTTTCATGAAATTTAACTTTTGTTGGAGTTAAATTTGGGAATTTTGGTTCAATTTGAAAAAAATGACACGTTGCACAATTTTCGAAAAAATATTATTTTTTATTTCCAAGGATTTTTCAAAGGGATTTCTATTTTGAAATTATTTATACGTTTTGACATCATGAAGTTTGAAATTCAAAAAGTATTTTCATGGAATTTAACTTTTGTTGGAGTTAAATTTGGGAATTTGGATTCACTTTGGAAAAAATGACACATTGAAAAATTGTCGAAAAAATATTATTTTTTATTTCGAAGGTATTTTCAAAGGGATTTCTATTTTGAAATTATTTTTACATTTTTATTGTATAATTTAGAATTCAAAGACTCGTATTTTCATCAAATAAAAATTTTTTTGTATTTTTTTCTGGGTTCGTTTTGCCTCGACCTTCATCGCTCGAGGCACTTTCAGTTCTACCGCTTCTCGAACTCTTCTTGAAACATCCCATATTTTTTCTTCGCCACATCTACTAGACCCTGCGCTCATTATCTCGAACCGTGAGATTCCTTTTTCTTCGTTTTCTTTTTTTTCTTAACTTCTCGTTTATAAATATAACCGCGTAGCTTTAGCGCCGGAGGACTCTATTGTCTCATTCAAGGGTTCTCGCGAACGAAAGCCATTTCCATTCTCAGGTCAAAAACTCGAAAATAAATCTACCTGAGGACAAGAAGAAAGAGAGAGGGAGAGAGCGAGAGAGAGAGAGAGAGAGAACCGTGAGGCCCACCACGAGAATAGTCGCATAACCGCGAACCGTTACAAAGATTTCGAGGGTCGTTAGCACAGCGTGTGTTAGACAAAAGTTTCCCCAACAGTCCCAAACGAAAAGTTTCTCATTCTCCACCCTCTCGCATTTTTCTTTGCTTCACCTCTCTCCACGACACACACACACACATGTCCCTTT
Organism: Netelia fuscicornis; assembly: GCA_946811545.1. NCBI lineage: Eukaryota > Metazoa > Arthropoda > Insecta > Hymenoptera > Ichneumonidae > Netelia > Netelia fuscicornis. The sequence goes on along the minus strand of OX328011.1, from coordinate 4,707,656 downwards.
CTCTCTGTCTCTCAATCTACTTCTTCCCATCGAGAGCAATTAACGTACCAAAAAACGGTACAACCATAAAAAAACTTAAAAAAAAGAAACAAAGATAAAAAAAAACGTAATAGAGCCAAAGTAGAAAAAGAAGAAGAAGGTGTCTCGGGGGTGTGCGTGTCTGTGTAAAAGACGTTTCTTAGTTAGTCGTCGATGAATGACAGTGTCTTATAGATATGAAAAAAATACATACGTCTCGTCGAGTAAAAAGCAAAAAAAAAAAAGAAATCCAAAAACACGTAACAGCGAAACTCGACAACCTGCTTTTCGTCCAACTGTCGTCGAGCCTTCCGCCTCTTGTCCCTTCGAGACTCTTTTACTATCTCTTCCTGCTCTTATTTTTTTTACTCTTCCCCCTTCCCCCACACTCTACTCATATTCTGTGAGAAACCTGAGTAATTTTTTTTTTCATTGTCGAGGGGTAGTTGCGCCTCTTCTCTACCGCGAATAGAACTGTATGTCTATATATACTATATAATATAACATAATATATAATATAATAATAATATAATATAATTTATTAATATAATATAATATAATATAATATAATATAATATAATATAATAATAATAATATATAATATAAATATATAATATAAATATATATGTATATATTATTACATTATTATATTAATACATAATATATCGGTATATTAATATATAATATATTAATATATAATATATTAATATATTAGTATATTATATTATTATATTATTATATTATTATATTATTATATTATTATGTTATTATATTAATATTTATATTATTATATTATTATGTTAATATATTATTATATTCTTATAATAATATATTATTATATTATTGTATTATATAATATAATAATATAATACAATATAATATAATAATATAATACAATATAACATAATAATATAACATATCATTATTATTATATATTACAATAACATATAATTATATTATATTATTATATAATAGAGATATATATATATATATGTATATATATGTTTTCTATCGTAACAGTTGTATCGCTTTCGAATCCAAACCCCGAGGATCTCGTTCGTTGGTTTCGTACCTTTTTCGTGACACGAGAACCTTGGAAAGAAGAAGAGCGCCTCGTCGGGTTTGTGCTTACGCCCGGTTCGTTCAACGATCCCTTAACCTTCGCGCACGAACTTTGGCCTGACCCCGCGTCGCGTCCATCGTAAGGATAAAATTCTAGGTATTATGTCGTATGCCTTCTCTTCGCTCTACTATACAATTCGGCACGTTGAAAAATTATATACAAGTTTATATAGATATATATATTATATATGGTACGCGATGGTCGATGGGTATAAAGCTGCTTCGTAAAAGGAACTAAGGCCGGAAGAAAGAGAGAGAGAGATGCCAGCCAACGGTCGTTCTTCATACGGTTTTACACACGATTGTGTACCAACACGAATATTTATCCTTTTATTTCTCCCTCTTGCTCTTTCGCTCTTGCTCGCAAGCTTCTTTTTTTCTTTACTCGTCCCATTCGCGGGACCATACCCAGTTCGCGAATCTCGCTCCCGAGGAATTAAACAATTTTACATATTGGAAAGTAACGCGACGAGAGAGGGTCCTCGGGTCTTAAGCGCGACCGTGCGATTCGCCGCTGGCGCGTGAAACCTGTTTTTTTCGGTTTTGTTGTTTTTTTTTTTACTAGCGGATTATAAAAAAAGGAGGTTGGGAACTCGAGGTGAGATCGATCGATAGATTTTTACGGTCGCGAAATGCTGGATGTCAATGGAGAAAATTTATTTTGTTGGTTTTGATCGAGAATGCGAATTAATCGTTGGATTAAAAATTAAGCTCGTTTGATTAATTATTTGAACTAATATTTTGATGATTTTTAACACGAAACAAAAGTCGATTTTGCCTTTGATTTGGCGATATTTTATTTACAATTACAGAATTTAATTATTAATAGAAAAATTAATTTTTTTTATTAATTCGTTCGATCAATTATTCCAATTAAAATTTTCACATTTTTTCACATCCATTTTAACCTCGATTTAACTTACTTCCATTCGCAACACACACAAATCGTTTGATCAAAATATTGTTACACCTAAATTCACCCAAAAATTAAATCCAAAATTTTTCAAACTAATTCAAAAATGAACATGTCACTTTATTTTTGTCCCTCACGACCGTTATGGATACGAAAAATGCGATTGAATCGGTTAATTAAAGTTATATACACCGCGACAGGTGTACGAGCATAGGGAACAAGAGGGAAAAAGTCCACATGGGCACAAGAGGTGAAGGGGGGGGGGGGGGGGGGGGGCGCAGAGTGAACTCTCGCACGCGATTTATCGTCGGTATCGCAATTATGCAAATCTTCGCCATTAGGGCTTATCCATGGTACGTCAGTTTTTACGGGCAGGGCAGCGGTGCACTCGAGGGGCCCCCCCATGCTTCGCTAACTACGATTATACGAGATCCTGTCGGGCGTATGTGTTATATATATATATATATTTTCCTCCTTCGTGAGTTAGCTATTTCGCCATCAGCAGCGTCTAATAAACCCCCGGGGCAACCTGTTGCCTAATTCTCCCCCCCCCCCCCCCGGCGTTGTATACGCAATCGAGATACGTCCTCGTGCCTCGAAGGAGAAAGGACCAGGAATACGCGTGTAAGGACAACGATAACGCACTCGAGATTCGAGAAAGGGGTTTTTTTTAACACGCTGTCGATACTACCCGTGGACCTCAAAGGTCTCCAAACCACGCCCCTAATTTCCTTCCAATTGAACTTCTCGACGGACTCCCCGGCGCGAACATTTTGCCAGACGCATTCACGATTATCGAACGTCGTACCCCGAGGCCCATTGAAACCTCGGGTTGGTTAAAAAAGGGAAGAAAAAATAATCATAATCGACTAGATTTGCAGGGGAATAATATCGATGTTTATTTAAAATCGTAAATACATCGAACGATTTTTCAAATTGTTGAGTTTCAATTTTTGATAAATTTATATAAATTTTATAATTCTGGGGAAAATTAATTTGGATTTTGTAAAGTAATTATTTCTGTCGAAGTTTGAAGAAATTTTGAAATTAAAAATTTTCAAATTTGAAATTTAAAATTCAAAATTTTTGAAATTTGGAATACAAAATACGATTCTAGTCAACAAATTTATAACAACGGAAATGAAATTTAATTCAATTTCGAAAAATGTCAACGTCCCTAAATCGTTCGACACGCTCGACCAAAATTACGTCGATTAACATATCGTGGCTGGCAAAGTAACCATAAATTTGTTCCCAATTTCATTATTCAACCATGACCGTGTTTCACCTTCGAGTCCAATTCCGCATTAAGGGTTGAAATTCCCCGAACGTAAAACTCCCCTACAACAATTTTCATCAATTGCATAATTATGTAAAATATGATTTTCCAATGTTAAGCAACCCTCGTAAATTTTGATAAATAAAACATATCTCCTCTAGAAAACCATAAAAATAACCTAGAAAACCACAAAGAGGGATTGCGCGTGACTGGAAGGAACAAGGACGAAGAAGTTAGGTGGATAAACGAAGCGGTGGCGTGGCACGTGCTTCGACCACGAAAACAAACGTCTTGGGCCGCGAAGAAGACGCTCGAACGGAAGGAAGCCGAGTCAAAGGAACGAGAAATACTCGGGAAGGCTTTTATCCCCTCCCCCTCTGTCGATCTTAAATAAAAAAAAAATAAAAAAATACACCGATCACGAGAAACGATAGTGAGCGGGTGGCATTTCGTGCGTCTCTCCGCGTTCGAACTCGAGAGCGAGATCTACCATTTCGATGATATTTTTCGGTGGCGTTGAGCGTTTCCACGAGCCAGATGGGCCCTTGGGGCCATTTTAACCCTCCATCTCTTTTTCTCTCTCCCTCTTGTGTATTTCCCTTTCTCGCGCTCCATCTTTGTCGCCATATGGGCAGGTGCCCTCCCGTGTCTTTTCACCAACGATACTACTCACTCTATATACATGTGCAAAGTTTTTATATGTCTATATATTATTATTATCATATAATATTATATTATATTATATTATACATTATATTATATATTATATTATATTATATTATACATATAATATAATATTATATTATACGTATAAAATAATATTATATTATATTATATTAGTTTTTTATTATATTTAATAGGTATTATATTATACTATATTATATTATATTATATTATATTATATTATATTATATTATATTATATTATATCATATAATATTACATAATATTATATTATATCATATCATATCATATCATATTATATTATATTATATTATGTCATATAACAGTATATCATATAATATTATATTATGTTATGTCATATAATATTATATTATATTATATTATATTATATTATATTATATTATATTATATTATATTATATTATATTATATTATATTATATTATATTATATTATATTATATTATATTATATTATATTATACCTATTATATTATATTATATTATATTATATTATATTATATTACATTATATTACATTATATTATATTATATTATATTACATTATATTACATTATATTATATTATATTACATTATATTATATTATATATTATATTATATTATATTATATTATATTATATTATATTATATTTTATTATATTATATTATATTATATTATATTATATTATATTATATTATATTATATTATATTATATTATATTATATTATATTATATTATATTATATTATATTATATTATATTATATTATATTATATTATATTATATTATATCATATAATATTATATTATATTATATTATATTATATTATATTATATTATATTATATTATATTATATTATATTATATTATATTATATCATATTATATTATATTATATTATATTATATTATATTATATTATATTATATTATATTATATTATATTATATTATATTATATTATATTATATTATATTATATTATATTATATTATATTATATTATATTATATTATATTATATTATATTATATTATATTATATTATATTATATTATATTATATTATATTATATTATATTATATTATATTATATTATATTATATTATATTATATTATATTATATCATATAATATTATATCATATAATATTATATCATATAATATTATATTATATTATATCATATAATATTATATCATATAATATTATATTATATTATATCATATAATATATAATATATTATATTATATTATATTATATAATATTATATAATATTTTATTATATATATGTATATATATGTATGTATGTAATTTTGCACATGTCGTATATTGCTATGTACAAGTAAAAAAAAGGCCTATCGACAGGCTCGATTCTGGAGTAAAGGGACGGCGCAGCGCGCATGCGCCATGGCATGGCAACTGCCTGGTATGCAAATGAATGCATTTTTACAACCCACTTCTCACAATACGACGAGCTCTCTTTCTCTCTTTCTCTCTTACGTACCAACAATTTTGGTTCGTACGAACAAGAGAGAGAGAGAGTGAGCCCCCCCTTCGAGAGGAACCGTTAAAAGTTAAAACCTGCTGGTATGACACGGGGTCGAGTCTCGCGAGAGTGCCGCGAAACACTGGGAGAACGATGGTTTTATTTTCTCTCTCTCTCTCTTTTTTCGTTTCTCTTTCTTTCTTTCTTTTTTTCATCGTTTTGGGAGAACAAAGAAATTTGTTTGACAATCGAGCCTTCGATTCTCACTTACGGTGGGAATTCGGTCTTCTGGAAATTATGCAATTTTTTGTTTGTGTTTTTTTTTCTTAACGCGAAACTACCCCACACTCTCGTGGGACGAATTTTGCGAAAAGTTTTGGGACCAACGCGACGATGACGTCGAATTCGATGCGGCAATTTGACCCTACGAAATATATTCACCAGGAAATTAACGAGGGAGATTGCACTTGGTCGACGATGAGATTCGACCTCTGGGCTCCCGCGTTGTTCCTTCGTATAAATGATTTTCGAGGAGAATTAAAGTTGCGAGGGCTGCGGTTGCCAGCTTTTTTTTTTATTTTTCTTCATCCTTTTTTTTTGTATAATAGAAATCGCGAAACCTTAACGAGCCTCTGGATTACTTTCCTGTTGGGCTTTGCGGAAATGCTCAACCCTCGACGCCAACGATGAATTATTCAACGCAAATGTCGGGAGTAAATTGCACCGAGCCTCGAATGGAATTCATACCCCCTCGATCATGAGCATTACGATTATACCCGGTAATTTGCAACGATCTTTGCTTTATCACGCGTACGATTTATTCTGGATAATTACCACTAATTGATTTTAATATAACGATGTAATGATTTTTTTTTGACAGTTTAATTTCTTATTTTAATTTGAATTCTTTTTCTTATTTCAATTCTAATTTAATCGTTTTTTCCTTCATTCATCCTTGAATAATTTGCTTATTTCGCTGTTAGTTAATTTTTGAATTTCCATTTTTATTATTTTTTTTTCTATTTTAATTAAATTTTTCTATTTCAATTTGATTCTTTCGAACAAATAATCCTACTTTTAATTAATTTTTATATTACAATTTTTATTCAATCGTTAGATTTCAATTCCAATTAATTTTCGTATGCGAATTTTAACAAATTTTTTAATTTAAATTTTAATTAATTTTTGAATTCCTATTTTAATTAAATTTTTCTATTTCATTTTGATTCTTTCCAACAAATAATCCTACTTTTAATTAATTTTTATCTTTCAATTTTAATTCCAATTAAAATTCGTATACGAATTTTAACAATTTTTTAAATTTCAATTTTAATTAATTTGTTAATTCCGCTAATAATTAAATTTCTCATCATCTCTCCTTTCCTACTCAAAAATTCATCCAAAAACTTACAAATCAACAAACCAACTCCAAAACTTATCTCACCAAAAAGTTTAAAAAACATTGTCAATTTTTTGTTCCTCGCAATTACTTTTTTTCTTGGAAGAGTAGTGCCAGTCAATTTGCCACTGTCTGTCGTTATTGCATCAAGACCCTTTTTAACCCAAGACAATCGCTCGCTAACCGTAGTGGTTCGTAACATGCGCTAGACCACGAGCGCTAACTCGTAAAACCGACAGGACTCAGGTGTATAATAGCGACGAGAAGGAGGAAGGAGGAGAAGAAGGAGGAGGAGGAGGCAAAGGACGAGACACCGTGGCTTTCACCTGTTTCACTGTATTTCCCGTATGCCACGACAGGTGCATCCCATTGTGAACGGTATTGCTTTATAGTTATACCACGAGGTCGTGTCTTCGCATCAACGTCTTCGACGTAACGTGTCTTATTTTTTTTCCTTGTTTTCTTTTTTTTCTATACAGGTAAACGCACGAGAATGCGATAATACACGCGAACCACCATTATTAGTGTATATAGGCCAGTCACGATTATAATTAACCTCTGCGTGTATCAAAGACGAGGGTGGAAGTTACCGAAGTTTGTACACAACGTTCTTTGCAAACGACCCGCCCGATTCCTGTACGAGAACAGAAATTCGACGCCAGTTACCTTCGACATGACAATCGACAACCTGCTGCTACTTTTTTTTATATACGTGTATAGGGGAGGCTCGTGCAGCGCGAGGGTAGTAGTTATAGCTAATTGAACCTGTCGTTTCGTCCTTCGTGGCAAGGAGTAAATAGTTTGAGGAAAAAAATTGAAAAAATAAGGAAAATTTACGGTGAAGGTCATTGAGAGTCATTGCGACACCTTCTGATAATGAGGGTTTATTTGTTGTCAGCTTAGGGAATAAATCGTGATTTTTACTCGATCGACGAGACGCAATTTTTTTCGTTGAATCGTTCGATCTAATTTTTTTCACACAATTTTTGATTTTTTAAACAATTTATTTTTAGATTCTTCTTAGAATATTTATTTTTGAGTGAGGTAATTTGCAAAAGTAGGTGGATGTATTTATATTTTGGAACGAATAGATTATTCGATCATTTTGTCGTTTTTTTTTCGAAAAATCTCGAAAAAATTGAATTTTTCGAAAAATTTCGAAAAAATTGTTCGAAAATTTTGACAATTCCTTCGTCACGGGAACATCTGTCGTTAGGAGACGGCGAAGGTGTCGAACAGGTGTTGCCATTGACCAATATTTCAGTTTTCCTATTTATCTCGTCGTTTTTTTTTTGGTTCCTCCTTCCGAAGAATCTTCAATTAATTCGAGCCGAAAAGGTCGCCACGGCGGCAAAGCCGTTTATCCGATTATACGTTAAAATGAAGAAAAAATATATGTATACGCCGCAGCTGCACCGTAACCTGTGTATTATACGTGAACGAGAAAAAAGAAAAAAAAATCTCTGTGAAATTCACGGTTGAGAAAATTGTGGAGTGTGCTGTGTCGAAGTTCCACCCGGGTGTTTTTTTTTTCGTTCTCGTACACACCTACACGTACACGCGTCTCCGTTTATCGACAGTCGATAATCGGTCACGTCAGCCGTAAATTTTTCGAGCCTCTCACCCCCAAGGGGTTAGGGGATGGGGGTAAGGGTAGAGGGTGGAGGGTACATCCGTTTTCGGTCACCGGATACAATCTTCCGTAATGTCCATCGATGAAAAACGAATAAAAAGATCCAATGAATTGTCAAAAAAAATCAAAAAACGAGTGTAAATCAAAGATTTTTGATTTTGAAAAATATTTGTCATCGAGGGGTGAAATATGAAAAAGTGAGCAATCACATCTTCAAAAAGTAATTGGATAAAAATCTTATCGGATATTTCACTCGTGTGTTAATGCAGAGATGCTGAAGTGGACGGTATCGAGATCTTTGTCGACAGCGAGTTCAACCCCTCATCCAGGGGTGGCTGGCTCGCATCAGACAATGAACAACAACGGCAAGTCCAATGCCTCATCGCGAAGGCCTTTTCGGGATCTTTCCAACACACCGCCCACCGGAACCTCGAGATCCACGATAAACGTTCAACCAGCCACGCAAAATTCATCAAACAAACCAACCCCCGGACGACGGAGACGCTGTCGTAGCCACGGGAGCGATCTTCGAGCGTATTTTCATGTGAGAATTATTATTATCATTATTATTTAATAGGTTATAAATATACACGATAAAAATAAATATTTCAAAATACTCGGTCAATTTTCAAGAGAAAAAGAAGATTCAAAATCAAATTTTCATTTTTTTTGGTTTTTGATATTTCTATGAATTTTATCGTTAAAATGAATCAATTAGATTGTAATAATGAAGTAAAATGAGGTTAAAGGTAACTAAAGTCTGACAATAATTAGAAACATTTCAATAATTTGTGGTTTATAACAGTTTAAAAGATTTTTTCATTCCAGAAATTTCAATTCGAAAAATCAGAGATTTTCGGATTTTTGTAATCATTTTTATTTACTACGTTCTAAATATACACGATAAAAATAAATGTTTCAAAATACTCGGTCAATTTTCAAGAGAAAAAGAAGATTCAAAAACAAATTTTCATTTTTTTTGGGTTTTGATATTTCTATGAATTTTATCGTTAAAATAAATCAATTAGATTGTAATAATGAAATAAAATGAGGTTTAAGGTAACTAAAGTCTGACAATAATTAGAAACATTGGAATAATTTGTGGTTTATAACAGTTTTAAAGATTTGTTTGATTCCAAAAATTTCAATTCCAAAAATGAGACATTCTTGGATTTTTATTATCATTATTATTTAATAAGTTATAAATATACAGGACAAATAAATGCGTGAAAATACTCTGTCAATCTTGAGGAGAGAAAGAAGATTCGAAAATAAAATTTTTCTCTTTATTTTGTTTTTGGTATCCCCATAAATTTTATCGTGCGAAGAAGTCGATTAGATTGTAATAATAAAATAAAATAAAATTGAAGTTAACTACAGTCCGTCAATAATTAGAAACATTTGAATAATTTGTGGTTTATAACAGTTTTAAACATTTTTTTTATTCCAAAAATGAGATATTTTCGAATTTTTAATATCATTATTATGTAATACATTATAAATATACACGATACATATAAATATTTGAAAATACTCCGTCAATCTTGAAGAGAAAAGAAAAGATCCAAAAACAAATTTTAATTTTTTTTTTTTATTTTTTAATATTTCTATGAATTTTACAATTAGAAGAAATCAATTCGATTGTAACAATAAAATAAAATAAAATTGAACTTAACTATAGCCCGTCAATAATTAGAAACATTTGAATAAATAGTGTTAAAGATTTTTTTTAATCCAAAAATTTCAATTCCAAAAACGAGAAATTTTCGAATTACAAAAATTAACAAACTCGAATTAATTGTCCAGGCGACGAAACCAAATATCAGATCGTCGAAGAGACAGTCGGTGGCGCCCGAGGTCCAAAAATCTCCCAGAACGGAAAGTTTCTATCAAAGTACGCCACGAGTCGACTCGGATATCGGACCATTGACGCTGTTTCCGGGTACGGCAGCGTCTCGTTGCTCAACGGCACTTACGTTACCAACGGATCCGAGCATTCTCCTCATGAGTCATCCAAAAACGTTTCACGCGAACAACAACGAATTACCTCAAAACGTGATGAACGAAGCCCGCGCGAATCTTCAATCTCACGTGTCCGATTTTTTTCATCAAATCTCGGTAGCCGGAAGTCCCGAAGACGTAATGGAGGCCGAGGCTGTGCCACTCGCGAAAGCAAGATTATTCGCGCAGAATCGCGAATTGGCGAGAATGAAATTGGCCTCGGAATACGCAAGGACCCCTTGTCATCCAAAAATTGCCAAGGTCACGAAACTTCACACCCGTTGCAAAACGCCTTATCACACAAAAGCCGGAAGTAACGGCAGAAGTCCGTACAAAGTTGGAAAACAGGACTCGATTCAACAGACACCACTCGCTGGAAGATTGGCCCATCTCAGAATCGATCAGGATTTACCGAAATACGAAAATATGGATAACACCGTCACGGAAGTTCTCAACAGGTGAATAGAAATTTAAAAAATTAATTTTATTTTTAATATCTACTTTTTATCAATTTTCTTTTTTGCTATTTAGGGATAGGGAATAAATTATTGTTTTGGATAAATTTAAATTAGAGGAGTTGGATAGAGGCGGATTGATGGAGTTTAATAAGCTTCATTGTGAGAATGAGAATAATTGATTACATTTTATTCGATTTTAAAAATTTTTAATTTTAAATATAAATATCAAAAAGTTGTTTTTTCATAAAACTTCAAAATTTCAAACATAATTTCAATAAAATACAAATTACTGTTTTGGAAAAAATTAAACGAGTTTAATAAGCTTCCTTGTGAAAATGGCAATAAATGATTTCATTTTATTCAATTCTTTACATTTAAAATTTTAAATATAATATCAAAAAATTGTTTTTCCATAAAACTTCAAAATTTTATACATAAACTCAATAAAATATAAATTACTGTTTTGGAAAAAATTAAACGAGTTTAATAAGCTTCATTGTGAAAATGGGAATAAATGATTTCATTTTATTCACTTCTTTACATTTGTAATTTTAAATATAACATCAAAAAATTGTTTTTCCATAAAACTTCAAAATTTCAAACATAAATTCAATAAAATACAAATTACTGTTTTGGAAAAAATTAAACGAGTTTAATAAGCTTCATTGTGAAAATGGCAATAAATGATTTCATTTTATTCGATTCCTTCCATTTTCAATTTTAAATATAATATCAAAAAATTATTTTTCCAGAAAACTTAAAAATCCCAAACATAAACTCATTAAAAAAAAGTGTCTAACAATAAGTATTTTTGTCCCACTAAACAAGCTCATAACTCAAAATAAACAGTTACGAGAAAACTCGCTGGAAAGAAACAAGTCGAAACGATCAAAGTTACAAAAATTGATACGTTTCGTTTCAGGGAACAAGAGTCAAACTCGAGTAGTAAAACGGTGGCGGAGATTTTGATTCTGGACGCGGAGGAGAGGCGGAGGGTGCTCGAGGAGTCTGACACAAGAACGGAGGAAATTTTGGTAACGGATAGAAGTTCGACGATTGGATCGACGAGGGTGGAGAGTAACGAGCACATTTACGAGGAGATAGCCGAGCGAGAGGACGAGGGTTTCGTCGAAGAGGGAAAAGCTCCGCATAACGACAGTTCGGTATCGTCCGCGAGTCAATTGTTGGAAGATCCGTCGCCAATGTCGTGGGCGTTTCGTTCGCCGAGCGATTCCGAGGGAGTTTTCACATTAAGACGACAGCGTGGAATACGAAGAAAGCGACAAAAGCGCGAGACCGCCAACGAGAAAACTTCGACGAGTAAAAAACGACGTTCGCGCAGTCTAAGTCCATGCAGCAAGAGAAAAATCCTGGAAACTCGCGTGCCAACTGTCGAGGCGGTCAATCGTCACGTAAAAAAATTCGCCCTCGAAACCGATTTGGACTCGACCTTTGGGGAGGTCACCGTTTCCAAAACTATATCCTTCAGTCACAGTATCGAGGAACGTAAAGAACTTGAAAATACACAAAAGACGAATTCCTGGGAAATCGAAAGTCCGAAATCTTCACTAAACGACGATTTTCAAAGCTCCAAATCGTTTCTTTATTCGGTTACCGATACCCCGGAAGCGCCACTAGTCGCAACTGTAAGAAGATGTCTCAAGTACAGTCCCGAGAGCGAAGTGCCAAGATCCGGTGATTCGAGAGGCTCGATCGAGATCGAGTGCAACGTCGTTGCTGACAGTCTTCACGTTCGTGGTAAGTTTTGCACACGTGATAATTTTTTGCACACGATAAATTATTTTCCTAACGACGAATTCTCCTTAAAAAAATACATTTTTTTTAATAACAATCAATCTTAAAAAAAATGATTCGTTCTTTGGAAAAAAATTGCGATTCATCGATCGATAAAATTAATTTCTTTCCTGCTTTATTTTCGTAAAAATTATACAATATTACAAATTATACACGTGATAATTTTTTGCACACGATAAATTATTTTCCAAACGACGAATTCTCCTAAAAAAATAATATTTTTAAATCACAATCAATCTTAAAAAAAAATTATTTGTTCTTTGGTAAAAAAAATCACAATTCATCGATCGCTAAAATTAATTTCTTTCCTGCTTTATTTTCGTAAAAATTACACAATATTCCAAATTATACACGTGATAATTTTTTGCACACGATAAATTATTTTCCAAACGACGAATTCTCCTAAAAAAATACATTTTTTTAAATCACAATCAATCTTAAAAAAAATGATTCGTTCTTTGGAAAAAAAAAATCACAATTCATCGATCGATAAAATTAATTTCTTTCCTGCTTTATTTTCGTAAAAATTACACAATATTACAAATTATACACGTGATAATTTTTTGCACACGATAAATTATTTTCCAAACGACGAATTCTCCTAAAAAAATACATTTTTTTAAATCACAATCAATCTTTAAAAAAATGATTCGTTCTTTCGGAAAAAATCACAATTCATCGATCGATAAAATTATTTTCTTTCCTGCTTTATTTTCGTAAAACGATTTAATTCTTCCCTCTGTAATTTTGGGGATTGTCGACCCTTTTTTTCGTCTCGATCAACGCGGGTTCCGGTTTAAAATTGTTACGTGCCTGAGAGGAGGAGTACTTGCGTCATAGACGAATTCTCCGTGCCAGTGAACGACGAAGAGGGTGCTTCATGTAAATTAGGGCGCCTCGATTGAATCGACACGTTCCTGAGATAGGATATCACCCTTTGCTCCCCTTTCGTTCTTCTCGCGGTTTGGTTCAACGAGAGCGAGTGAGAAAAGCTAGAGATGCGAGAATACCGAAAGAGGGGTAGTCGCGAGGAACCACCCCCGCGTATACGTTTGATCGCGTCGCGCACAGTCCAAAGGGAATATCGCGACGATGAGAACGCGCTGCGAGATGCGCATGCGTATCACTTTTGCCTTCCCGCCGCTCTCTCTGTCTCTCTTTCGCACTGTCCGTAGCTTGGCGCTCCCGTAAAATCGTGTGCCAGTAACCCACAGACCCTTTCGTCGTGTCGTGCTCTCACGGATTCCGGTTAGTAGGCATAACAAAAAATCCTAACCGCATCGATTCGTTCCCGATTATTATCGTGCACGCGCCGATTATCCTCTCCTCCCTGTGCATCGTCTCCTTTCTATCACGTAAAACAGAAAACAAATCGTTACGATACGAGCAAAACTACCCCTTTGTTCGTTTTCCTTCGGAAACAAAATCAAGAAAGTAAAATTAACAAGAATCGTTGGACGTTATAAATTTTTCCATCCGATTATTTCATTTTATAATAAAACAAACCTGGTCGAATAACTAGTTCGATTTTCACGAAGATCGGAAATATTTTTCTCTCATAAATCTTGTGGAAGAAATCGTCGAGCGAGGGGTGAGCGATGCGAGAAGCAGTCGATAATATCGTTCGGTGGGATACAATTTGAGGGTTACTTCCGGTTTGATTGTGGGACTTGGAACAAGGTCGAATTAAGAATCTGAAGAAATTTTCAAGTGGGGAATAAGTGCTACGAGTATACGCGAAAATGAGGGAGAAAGGGAGAGGAAGAGCGCGTGACAAGTAGTACAGCCAAGGTTTGGTCCGACGCGACAGTAGGTAAATGCCGCATTGGTCAGACACGGTCCCTATCCTCGCGCTCGCGCTTTTGCGAATGTACGGGGGTGAACGACGAATGCGAGGAAGAGAGAGAGAGAGGGAGAGAATGGAGTATGTGCGAGAATGCAGCGAGAGTAGAAGCGCCCTCGTCGGTACAGTCTCTCGGGCAGAGACGAATCTCCGGCTTACCCTCTGGGTGACCCGGCTCCCTTGCTATAAACCGAGACTGTAACAGCCTTGCTTATCTATATATATATGTATGTCAGAGACTCGCGAATAGTTCGAGGGAGAAGAGCCCACGGAATAATTATGTAATTAACCGAGCTCGATTGTTTCCACCCTCGCGGAGAAGCCCAAGGATTTACGATTCGGGGTGGACCATTCGCGTTCGGTCGGAGGCGAGAAACGTTAATCCTATTTCGTTTTTTTACATTCTTTTTCTATTGCTGTTTTGCCCTTTTGGTAACCTTTGTTTTTGACAACGTGACGAAAAATTGGGATTACGCTGGTGAAAATTAAAAAATATAAAGTGTCCACGATCCGAGAAATAAGGGATGAGAAAAATTGTTCTACGAAAATAAATTGGAATTTTAGTGAAAAATAATTATTGATAAAATTATGATAAATTATAATTGTTGAGTTTAAAAATATTTTCATCGATTTCTAGACAGTAGCGTTCAGTCGGAGGGGAGAAATATTATGTTATTTTGTTTTTTTACATTCTTTTTCAATCACTGGTGAAAATAAAAAGTGTCCACGATCCGAGAAATAAGGGTTGCAAAAAATAAATCTGCGAAAATAAATTAAATTTATAGTGAACAAAAATTGACAAAATTATGATAAACAATAATTATTAAGTTTGAAAATATTTTCATCGTTTTCCACCCTTATTTCGTTCTCGATACTTTCGCACCCCTCGGATTTTTCGGGTTATTTTTTCTTCATCCCCCGTTTTCTTACTATCTCGTTCTCCCAATTTTTCATCCCCCTCGAAATTCCATCAGCAGTGTCTTTTCACCGTTCGTTCAAGCGTGCTGATGCAATTTCGCGATTCATCCCCGGGATCAAAGGACGAAAATAAATTTTCTTTTTCTTTTATCTTTTGCTTCGTGTGATTTTCTTTTCGTCAAATTTGTTGGTCATTTTTGTGTTTGTTTTCTCGTGCCACGCTGTGCAGTGATACGCTGCAAGGATCTTCGAAGGACGTACGAGGGTCCTATACACGCCTACGTCAAGGCCAGCGTGAAAAATCCCTGCGGCGAGGGTTCAGTGGTCAAGAGAACTGCGGTACATCGCGCAACCCCAAATCCAGTTTTTCACGAGATACTCGTGCTACCCTACGCTTCGTTGGCCAACAACAATTCAACGAGGAAAGCCACGTCACTCGACATCGCTGTCTGGCACCGTGATCGACGTGCGAGGTAATAAAGGTTATCGGTTTTTTAAATAAACGAACGTCACGATGGAAAAAAAAGGAAAATTAACAAAAAATAAATAAGCGCAAACGAGCTAAATATCGAAAAGAAAAATTACTTTGTAAAGAAAGATCGATATCATCGATTTTACCAACGTTGCATTATTTATCTCGTTGACTCGTCTTTTTCGCTGAACAAATATTTTCCATTTAACTGAGAAGAACGAACAAAGTAACGAGGGTTGAACAGCATTTTTTTCATTTTTTTTTAATTGTAAATTCGCGTTTTTATTTATATTTTTATCTTAATTAAGGGATGAAAATGTCTTTTTTATTGAACAAAAATTTTCCGTTTAGACTGAGAAGTGTAAACAAAGTAACGAAAGTTGAACAAACTTTTTAAAAATTTTGTTTAATTGTAAATTCGCGTTTTTATTTATTTCTTCTTAATTAAGGGATGAAAATGTTTTTTCGTTGAACAAATATTTTCCATTTAGATCGGGAAGTGCGAACAAAATAACGAGGGTTGAACAGGAGTTTTCTTGTATTTTTAAAAAATTGTAACTTCGCGTTTTTATTTATTGTTTACCTTAATTAAGGGATGAAACTGTTATTTCGTTGAACAAATATTTTCCATTTAGATCGGAAAGTGCGAACAAAATAACGAGGGTTGAACAGGATTTTTCTTGTATTTTTAAAAGATTGTAACTTCGCGTTTTTATTTATTGTTTATCTTAATTAAGGGATGACAATGAAAACGAGTGGTCGATTTAAACGACGTTCGACTACGAGTGTGTATTTGTTACTGCTTGTCACTCGTTTTCTCGTTTTTTTTCTTTCCCTCGCTTGCCCTGTCTCATTCTCGCCAACGTCACCCTGCCAAAGTGTGAGTGAACGTTTCAAAACGAGGGCTAGTATACCTACGCGAGGTTTGTTTGAGTCGTTGAATTTTCGCTCGCTAGTAGCGCGCGGGAGGGGAATCGATTCTTGGACGACGCTTGCGCAAACCTTCGAATCCTGTGACGAACCCCACGTGCAAAAACTTCGTTACTTCGGCAAGCGTCTCGGTGCACCCGCACCGAGACGGGGGATGAAATTTGGCACGGCCGTACGATTCGATGAATAGAAGCTTTTTCCCCTCGTACGGGCTATTCCACGTTGATTCGAATTTTTTTCTCCATAAAAGCATTTCTACAAATTTCATTCTAAAAAGTTAATTCTAAAAAATTCATTGTAAAAAATTCATTCTAAAAAATTCATTCTAAAAAGTTGATTCTAAAAAGTTAATTCTAAAAAGTTGATTCTAAAAAATTGATTCTAAAAAGTTCATTCTAGAAAGTTCATTCTAAAAAGTTCATTCGAAAAAGTTCATTCTAAAAAGTTCATTCTAGAAAGTTCATTCTAAAAAGTTCATTTTAAAAAGTCCATTTAAAAAAAATGCATTCTAAAAAATTCATTCCATAAATTTTTAGAAAATTCTAAAAAAATTTCTAAAATCGCAATTTTTGTTAAAAAAACAAAGCTGGAGGGAAATTGAACAATCTTGTTTTATATTTTCGTTTTCTTTTTCAAAATTTATGCTCGATTTTGCACGGAACGCCCCTTAAGTATTCGGCGGTGGGTCGAGACGCTCTCTGGCGGTAGAAACTTGAAACTACCCCAGGAGGGTGCCACCTACGAATAAACGTTGCTAGTGTAAAGCTCGCAACAGCCTGGAATTTCCTGGTACGTGAAATCTCCACCGAGACCACGTGACAAGTTCGCTTATAAATAAACAGTGAATACAACGTTAAATCGTGATATAAACACGAATCATGAATATACATATATAATTATACGGTGTATATATTAAATACGTTAGAATGTGAAAATGGAACGGTAAATAATCGTTGGATCCGCACCCTTGCGTGTTTTGCAGGCGCAGCGAGCTGCTGGGCTGCATGACTCTACCCCTGCCCCTGGCCCAGGACAAGGTAACTATCGCACCTGCATGCCACCTTAAAAACATCCAATTAACAATTTCTCAATATAATTTTAATCCAGCAATAAAAAACATATTTTTTTTAACTTAAAACTAAACAAACACAAAACCAAAATTGACAAATTCGATAAAGGGGATGATTTTTGATTCGAGACAATTGTAAATTTAATTGCGCCGCGAGGAACGATTTTATAACGGGAACGATAATACCCGGTTGACGAGGGTCTTCCCTTGGCCGCTCTCAAGGTCAGGGCTAAGCCGATTACACGCAACCACCGATGCGGTCGTGTGTGGCGAAAGACTTTTGCTAGAAACATTTTTTCGTTTTACTACCCTCGGTCGCGAAGGCATAACGCTTCTGGTGGCTCGACTCGTTGGTCGCGCGACGAACGAGGTCCGTGAATTTTTGTCTCGGGATTCGTCACGACGACGTTTGAGAGAAATTATAAAAAAGTTGTTTCAATAAACGTTTGTTGATCGAACAAATTTCAAGATGATCGTCGTGGCGATTTATTGCGTGGCGTTTTTCGTCGCGGGGGTGCTTCTCAAGATATTTCGATTCTGCTGATCACACACTTATCGTAATAAAAGAATTGTTGTTATTGTATTTTTTGAATGTAAGAATTCGTGATTTAATTTGTTTATTCATATTGGTGATTCGTGCGGATATTTCTTCAGGAAGCAACATGGCACCCTCTGGAAGCTGGCTCCGGACGAAACACGAGCACCCCGTACACGGGTCTACCTCAAGATTGCGCGATCTCGCCGCCGCTCTCGAAAGACGGTGGGGAACAGGCCGACAACAACAATTCAAATTCAGCAGATGATCTTACGTATCTGCGTTATCTCGAGCTTGAGGAGCTAGATCCGCTCACCGGACTACCCTTACATCCGACTTTTACAGCTCGAGGTGGTCGAACACCGTGTACGATAACGAGGCGTTTGATTAGACAGAGTGGACCTAATCAGGTTTGTCAAACGAATTAATTCTTCTTAATTCTATTGTTTAAAAGTATTTCTTTAAACGACAAATATCTGAAGGATCGAGCGTGAGAAATATTTTTTAAACACTAACAAATGCAACAAAATATTTCCGACGCAAAGTTTTAAGAAATCAATTTAAAGTGAAAACTATTCCAACTACAAAGTTGAGAAATAGAATTGAATTTGAGATAAAGAATTTGAATTTCGTTAAAACTAAATTATAAACATGTTTCCCAGGTGCCATGGGGTTTTCCCCTGTCCTTAATTCTATTCTATTATTTAAAATTATTTCTTTAAACGACAAATATCTGAAGCATCGAGCGTGAGAAATATTTTTTAAATACTAACAAATGCAACAAAATATTTCCGACGCAAAGTTCTAAGAAAACAATTTAAAGTGAAAACTATTTCAACTACAAAGTTGAGAAATAGAATTGAATATGAGATAAAGCATTTGAATTTCGTTAAAACTAAATTATAAAAATTTTTCTCAAGTACCATGGGATTTTTCCCTGTCCTTAATTCTATTCTATTATTTTCAATTATTTCTTTAAACGACAAATATCTGAAGCATCGAGCGTGAGAAATATTTTTTAAACACTAACAAATGCAACAAAATATTTCAGACGCAAAGTTCTAAGAAAACAATTTGAAGTGAAAACTATTTCAACTACAAAGTTGAGAAATAGAATTGAACATGAGATAAAGAATTTAAATTTCGTTAAAACTAAATTATAAAAATGTTTCTCAAGTACCATGGGATTTTCCCCTGTCCTTAATTCTATTCTATTATTTTAAATTATTTCTTTAAACAACAAATATCTGAAGGATCGAGCGTGAAAAATATTTTTTAAACACTAACAAATGCAACAAAATATTTCCGACGCAAAGTTCTAAGAAAACAATTTGAAGTGAAAACTATTTCAACTACAAAGTTGAGAAATAGAATTGAATATGAGATAAAGAATTTGAATTTCGTTAAAACTAAATTATAAAAATGTTTCTCAGGTGCCATGGGATTTTTCCCTGTCCTTAATTCTATTCTATTATTTTAAATGATTTTTTAAACGACAAATATCTGAAGCATCGAGCGTGAGAAATATTTTTTAAATACTAACAAATGCAACAAAATATTTCCGACGCAAAGTTCTAAGAAAACAATTTAAAGTGAAAATTATTTCGACTACAAAGTTGAGAAATAGAATTGAACATGAGATAAAGAATTTGAATTTCGTTAAAACTAAATTATAAAAATGTTTCTCAGGTGTCATGGAATTTTTCCCTGTCCTTAATTCTATTCTATTATTTTAAATGATTTTTAAACGACAAATATCTGAAGTATCGAGCGCGAGAAATATTTTTTAAACACTAACAAATGCAACAAAATATTTCCGACGCAAAGTTCTAAGAAAACAATTTAAAGTGAAAACTATTTCAACTACAAAGTTGAGAAATAGAATTGAATATGAGATAAAGAATTTGAATTTCGTTAAAACTAAATTATAAAAACATTTTTCAGGTGCCATGGGGTTTTTCCCTGTCCTGGGGACGTCCGCCGAGGGTCGAGCGTGTCGACACCGGAAGTCCAGCGGAACGCTCGGGTCTGAGGCCGGGCGACCACGTAGTTTTCGTCGATACGAGCAACGTCGTGACCCTTCCACGCGAGGATATACTCTCCTTGATACAATCAGCCACGAATCAGCTGGTGCTCGAGGTTTATCGCAAGGGTGCCGCTCATTCGGCGAATCCAAGACCGAGCGTCGTCAACGTGACTCTTCAGCCTGCCTTGGATCATCCGAACGGCCAGGCGCAGCCACCGGCGGTTGCCTTCACCGCCGAGGTCGGTACGGGCGTTTTGGTCTGAAATGAAAAAACAAAATCTTATCACAGTGTCCCAGAAAGAAAGGAGAAAGAGAGAAAGAGGGCGAGATAAGAGATAAGAGAATGACAATGATTATCAGATACCAAGCAAGATATTATTTCTATCTACGTTTTTAAAGCGTTTGTCCCTTTCGCTCGCTTTTCCTCACACCGCATTTGTATACTTGTAACGATATTATTATTATTATTATTATTATTATTATTGTCTTTATTATCATTATAATTATCATTTATTATTTATTAACGAACCGTGTACAGTCATCGTTGTCCGTGTGTGCGTGAGTGTGTAATCGCGGATAGACATAAAAACAAAACAAACCTTAAGAGGCTAAAAAGTAAAGCACGAATAATTATGTTCGGCGAGAATGAAAAAAAAAGAGAGTGAGAAAGAGAGAGAGAGAGCCGTCTGAGGAGAAACAAAATTACTGTGTTACCTTGATTATTTCGATTTTCGCGAGTTACGAATATTATTTTTTATTTTATTTTTTTCTATTATCTTAACGTGCTCGTTTTTTTTTACTTTTCTCGTCGCTCTAACGATTGCGTCTTGAAACATATTTATTTCGCTTAATTCTCTCGTGAAGACTATTATTATTATTATTATCGTATTTATTTAACTTTTACGTTGCGCGTATGTTTATATCGTTTATTAGATTTTTGTATGTATGAAAAATGCTTGCGCGATTAGATGATGATGATATATATATATTATATTGTATATGCCCGCGTGTAGCCTCGCGCAATTATCAGAGCTTATTGTTTCTTCTCTCTCGTTCAGCTATCCTCTTTGCAAAAATTATTATTATTATTATTATTGATTATTGATTGCGTTCTTCAAGTTTTCCAACTTCTCTTCGTTCTGCCTTTTAATTTCTTTTGTATCCAACGCTGCGTATAACGACGTCAGCGACTCGACGCGAGAGTCGCGAGACTACAGTTTTATCATTATTATTACTATTATTATTATTATTATTATTTTCTTTTTTTGTATTTTGTTCCATTACTATTTTTTTTATTTTGTTGTCAACAAGTGTTGTTCAGAACTGAAAAAAAATGACTGTTTC
This sequence comes from Netelia fuscicornis, assembly GCA_946811545.1. NCBI lineage: Eukaryota > Metazoa > Arthropoda > Insecta > Hymenoptera > Ichneumonidae > Netelia > Netelia fuscicornis. The sequence continues at coordinate 4,685,726 of OX328011.1, read as the reverse complement.
ATTGATTTTTGTCTTAAGCCCTTTAAATGTTTGGATCGATCGTCGAATCGTTTAAAGATTCGTGGCTCGATACGAGTAATCGTAATGATCGAATTTGCATGAAATTAGTTAGTCGTTAGATTTAGAACCGAGATTTGCGCTTGTTTCGCATTTGTTTCGTTCTTCTTGTTCTCTTTTCGCTGTTCGCCTTGGCAACACGATGACGAATGAAACGAAAAAAAAAATTAAAAAACGAACGTAAACAACCCACAACCGGAAACGAAACTACAAATGTAACAACAACAACCGATAACGCAACAGACGACGACAACGACGGAGATACGAAGACGCTCGTCGTTGAGTTACGCCCAGCAGGATCCTGTCGTCGTTTCGCCACTCAACAGGATATCGCAATGTCCTAATCTTCAGGTATTTCCGAATCTCGCACCTGACGCCTCGCCCGACGAGGAACTCTCTATACGCGAAACGCGCTATTGGTCGACAATGAAGAGTGGCCAGACAAGATTTCTCGTGCCATTGGCCGAACGTCGTGACGTACTTTCGTCCACGGATTACAACATACTGTTCCAAAATCTTGAGGAACTCGTTAAAATCTCGGAAGAGATTAGAGACGTTGGCGGTGGTTACGAGTGTTATTTGGCACGGGTGCCAAGAATCACCGCTGCGTACAGAAGATATCTCAGTGGTTTGCAACGTGCCTGCTGTTTACTCGTTGCGCTTAGAAGAAATTCGGCGTTTGCGAAATTGGTATGCGAGCCTGCTGTGCCACACAAGAGACGTCCAGATCTGACCGGTGTTTTGTTACTTCCACTTGAACACTATAGGTGAGCCATCGTCGAGACGAGTTATCCAATAGGACAATTAATGGGTTAAGGGAGCTTTCCAGTGTGACAGCCCGAAAAATCGCTGTTTTTCGCGATTTTTTTTTTTAAAGAAAAAATAATCTAATCGGTCTGGTTTTTTTTTGTATATTAATTGGGTATTGAAGAATACAAAACAATTTTTTAAAGATCGATTTATTTATTAATTAATATCTATAAAAATGATGAAACAATTGTTGCAGAAAATGCACTTGGATGTGGTGTCCACGTTGGGGTCACAATTTTGATCTGAAACAAAAAACACAAAAAGATTATTGATCGGTATATAATTGGCTTTCGTGCTATGGAGGCTTTTTTTTTTTTGCAAAAATGGCGCCGGTTTGAACAAAAAGTATCGATTTTAGCATTTTTTTTTGGCAGTTTTTTTTTACAAAAAAATAGGAAGGTGTCAAAAAAAAAAAGCTTCCATAGCACGATGAACAATGACGTTAAGAATATTGTGTAAAAAATTCAACTCGATAGCTTTAAAACTCTGCCCTCCAAGTTGGACACCGTTTTGAAAAATGCTGTTTCGAGAAAAACGCGTTCAAAGTTTCAAGTGAGGAAATTTTAGGTAAATCGTTTACTTACGGTCAATCAGCGATGCCAGGTCCATACAATATCCCTTCTGCTTCTTCGAAAAGAGTGTATACTATTCGATAAAGCAAAAAAAAAATCGATTTTTTGAAAACTTCACACTGGAAAGCTCCCTTAATCCCAAGTTCCCTCTGAGGCAATCTAGAAAAGTCGTTTAAAGATTTAGATTTTTGTCGAGACGTTTTTGTATTTGTGATCGATTTGTACTTACTCAGAGAAATGACGAGACTGGTGGGTCTGGCCTCACCGAGGAATTGTCAAAGAGCGAGAGATCTGTCGCAGGGGTACAGAGAAGCTACCGCGAACGCGGGTGTTATGGAACCACCTAGAGACACCGGAAGGCCTTTACTGAGTTTGCAGGAAGTCGAATCGAGACTCGTTTTCGCGAGATGCAAACCATTCACCCTCGCGATGCCTGGTAGACAATGGTTGGTTCCTAAATTCTGGATTACTATCCGATTTCAACGTTTCAATCTAATTCGTCTACGTCCACAATTTTCCAGGCTCTTCGGTGGAGCACTGGCCAAAGTCGAAGGTCGTCGTCTTCAGCCCTCTTGGGCGCTTCTTCTCACCGATCTTCTGGTCTTTGCTCGAGTATCTCGCGATCGTGTTCTCTTTGTGACCGAGGAGCCACTCAGGCTGTCGAGCATCGCCGAGGCGTGTTTCACAGTAAGAAAAAGACCAACGGAATTCCGACTTCAGGTGTCCATAACGCCAAATGGAAACAGCGAGAATGGACATCTCGAGGTTGTTCACAGCGGTGGTTGCAGTCCACACGGTAGACCACGAAGAAAAGTTCTCGTTTTGAGAGCTCCGAGTCCCGAGCTTAAAGCAGTCTGGCACAATCTCTTGCAACGTCAGATGTAAGTTCCATGGATCATCGCGTACGCTTCTTTTCGTGTAACAGTTGGATTCTCTCGTTTATTTTCCTTTGCTTTTGTTTCGTTGGTATTCGGCCTGGTGTTACCCGTCCGTCGGTGTGTTCCTACCCTCTAACTCTATCCTTATTTTAGAATCTATGTGAATACAGGCTGTGGGGGTACGCCGAGCCTCGGCAGTCCCGAGGAGAGTCCATTCACTGGTAGCAACTTCACGACTGCCTGCGAATCGGCCCCTAGTCCTCAGGTATCGTACAGCATTTCCTTCGTGACGATATTGTCGTCATCCTCTCGCAATTGATCTCCAAGTATCTTCTCTTCCTGTCTTCGTTACTTGACAATTCCTAAATCGTTGGAATCTTCCAGATTCCCGCATCCGCCAATTCTCCACAACGTGACGAAGAAAGATTGCGCGGCGAGTGTCTCGATAGTTTATTGAAGACCAATGGTAATCAGCATTCGGACAGCAATCATTTGGCACAGTGGGTGAGAAATTCTCATCAGATACCACCGCCGGATAATGAAATACCGCTCGAAGAATGGACGCGCGAAGAACTAGCTGCTAGAGCACCCAAGACGAATTCTCCTGTGAGCGGAGTTGCTCAGAATCCGGAGACGACTGGTGAGGAACAGACGGCGGTTAATTCGGACGTTGAACAACAGAGCACGACCTCCAGTGCCAGTCTCAGTACGGTGAAATCGAACAGCGTTACAGCGAGCAGAAAGAACGGTGGTCTCTTTCACGGATCTCTCAAGGATATTACTGGAACCAGCTCGATCAACATTTGCAGAAGGTGCCACAGGTGGAGTCTCACCCTGGTGGTGAACGATCATCTACCGAATGATTTCTATATCGTTTATCCGATCGAGAATCAGTCGGAATTGACCGACGAGAGAACGATCGGTATCCTTGCCAATGCGATGTTAATTCACCTTTCAGATCGGGATGTCCGACTCCACCGTTGCTCAGAGATCCGTTTTCTCCTCTACCACCGAAAATTTCCGTTTTACCACCGACCCCGGATCTCTGCACGAGTCATAGATTTCGTACCGGTCCTCACGACAGTCCTGGTCGAAACAGCTCGAATTGCACTCCGGCTGATGGAAATACGGAAGATGGGAGCGAAGATGATTTGGACTGTGACGGAGAGCCACCTTACAGGTATTTTTTATCTTCTTACAATCCATGATTCGCTTTGATTATCCTGGAAATTCTTCATTGTCGATTCCCTTTGGCTCACGACGAACGTAGAGCTCTACGAAGATTTGGAACGATGAGCAGCCTCGATCAGGACGATGATCTCGACGAGCAAGCCGAGGATGATAATCGTGATCTCGAATCACCACCTTCTGGCTTGCGAGCTTGGACAGCGAGAGCCAGTAGTTTTGTCGTGAGCAAGATGGTTCTTCTCGAACAGCTTAGCGAGGGTGTGGGTGGATATTTGTTACAACCACCGGTGCCACCTGAGAGAACGGAATTCTCTCTTGATGCGAACGACGAGGAGGGCACGACATCGGGCGGTACGTCGGGCGATGATATCTGGGGCACTCCGACGTCTGGTGGACCCGACGACGAGAGTTTTACAGCCAGTCCGGTAGGTATATTCACAGCACCTGTAATCGTGAATTGGAGTCTTTAAATACAGGGTGAATTTCATAAGATGTAACAGGCTTTATTCTAAGATAGATGAGATCATTACAAACAAAAGTTTCAAATGTACATTGGGGATATTTTTAATAGTTTAGGAGATATTCATTTTTTAAGTTGGTCCAATCAGAGCGTGCTGAAAACCGTTGGAGCCGCCCACTTCCCGCTCTAGCAGCCAATGCCAGTGAAAGAAAAATGACTGCGTAATAATATAATAAATGATATTGACTGCTCTGAATTTTACAATCCCAAGTGTAACGCCCTACACTGTGCTATCTCTACGGCTAGGACGGGAGTGGGCGGTTCCAATGCTTCTCGGCGCGCTCTGATTGGACGAACTTTAACAATTGATATCTTGCAAACTATTAAAAATATCCCCAATGTATATTTGCAACTTTTGTTTGTAATGATCTCATCTATCTTAAAATAAAGCCTGTTACACCTTATGAAATTCACCCTGTATATTTGGAAGGTACTGGCGCTGAGAAGCACGCTTCGAACCTTGTTCGCGTAGATACCCACATTACATCCGCTTTTCTTTGATTCGCCGGCGCCGAATCTATCCCCAGTACCTTTGAAATTGAATCTGAAGAGAGTCAATGAGATGCACTAAAAATAATGAACGAATGAAATTATGCATACCGAATTATTATTGAACTATTGTTATAAGCTTCGCACGCCTCTCTGCATGACTGCAAAAACGCTTGCCCTCTGTTTGCCAAAAGAATCACTAGCCCGAGCTGTGTGACTGACGTTCCCGTAGCCGTCGACAAACGGCAACGTAACTGGCGAGGACAACTATGGCCTGAGCTTAAACCACGACGACGATCAGGACGGTCTCGATAGCGACGTCGACGACTGCGGTCTTCCGGAGCTCAGCATGGATCAGCTTCTGAGCGGCGGCGGTGGTAGCCTCGGCTCGCTGAGATGTTTCCTCGGTCGTCGTAGACTCGAGCCACTGCCCGAGGAAGAGGATTCACCGGGCAGTGGTAAGCACCAGGTCGGATGGTGGTGACAGAGGTTGCAGGTCGAGACATCGAGGAAACTCGACGACGACGGCCAACACGAGCGCGACAAGATATTCGCCAAACTCGGACAGGAAGACGAGGATTTTCGTCGCAAGATTCTCGATCTACACAGAAAATTGTCGGATGTCGACGAGGACAGCGCTCAGGTTGTCGCGAACGAGCAAAAGTCTACGAGCAAGATCGCATCGCCCACGAGAATCAAGGAGGAAACGACTTCCGGCAGTTCCCAAGCTTCGCAAGAATCCAAGCTTGCAACAGCGAGTGTTGGTGAAACCAAGGAAGCAAAGAGTATCGCCAGAAAAGCCGACGCCACAAAAGAATTGGAGTCCATCGCTCGAAGAAACGAAAGAATGTCGTCGAGCGGTGATTCCTCGTTGGACAAAGAACTCGAACCGGATGCCAGTAGAAGATACCTCAGTGAAAGACGTCCGTCCACGGAGAAGAGACGTCTGAGAAAGCTCGATCTCGAGATCGAGAGACGCAGGCATCTCGAGGAACTGAGAAGAAGATCGGAGAGACTCGAGGAAGTTGCGGAAGAAGGCTTGGACGAGGCTCCTCCTGGTGGACCTCGTGAAACGAGTATTTTAACTCGTCTCAGAATACGACGAAGAAGCATCAAACTCTTGGGCTTTCTCAGTGGGAAATCGGCGGATCGGTCGCAGGAGGAACGAGCCGCAAGATTGTTGAAGATGTATATGCCTGAGAAAAGTGGCACGAACAACAAGCCCCAGAACACAATATCCATCCATCACACTTCCAGAGACCGGAGATTCTGGAAACTGAGAAGTCGCAGGAAATCCAATTCTGCGTGAATGCTAGACAACAAAGAAAATCGAATGAATATTATGTGGTAATTTGAGAGAAAGAGCAAGAAAGAGAGAGAGAAAGTATATATGCCTACTTCCATACGAATGAGAGAGTTACCGGAGAAATGACTGACGTTGGACGTTACTCGTTCACCGGCTCGAGAATGAAAGATGTTACACACTCTCGTTTTCAAAACGCAGGATACAATCTCTATTATTAGCCTGTAAGTTTATTATTAATGTAATGACACATACAGACACACAGACACACAGACACAATACGTCCGGAGACGAAAAGATTTTTGTAGCTAAGAATATTCACGATAGGATTACTATGAAGATGAGGGTTTGAGGTCTTTATGCGCGAACGTTGTGTCAATCTCAATTATTATTACCTAGGACTTCCAAGATGTTCGCGTTATTGCATTAAAACAAAAAAGAAAAAGAACAAATTTTTCCGTATCTCTCATTAAAAGATTCTGATAGAGGCCCCGTAAAGAATATTCTTATGTTTCATCGTAGCGCTTTAGTGCGACTCGTTTAGAGTGAGAAACTGAAACAAAAAAACAAATTAATTAGAGCAAGGATTCGAGCGTAGAGTCCTGATAGAGAAATTGTGACGAGAGAATTGAGTTATGAGAATTGCTTCGTCGAAGATCGAGCCTTGTTATCGTGAATGGAAAAACGGCCTATAAGCGAATAGTGTATTTTTTCCCCACCCCGAAAAATTGAGTCAATCTCTAGCGCTCTCTCTCCTTTCGAATATTCCGGGGAGAGAGATAAAAGAATGGCCTAGATTATAATTGTTTATCAGTGAAGTAATGAAAAATAAATAAATAAAACCCTATTTATATCATAATTGTAGATTGGTACGTAATGAGAAAGGAACATGAACGATCCTCGCGTCTAGCGGGCTCGTTTGGAGCCCTGTGCTATTTATTAGAGCAATTAAAGTCTCTTATTTCGAGTCATTATATAGGTCCGCACGACTGACCCAACGCGGCACTCATCTTCCAATTACTTTTAGATAAACAGCATCGCAAAGATTGATTCTCGTGTCTCGTCGGTGTAATCGATGAAGCGACGTGGGAAAAAATAAGAAATAACATACATACAAAAGTTTAACGTTATTGTTGGTAGGTTGTAAACGGGGCCTCGTGAGGTCGACTTCAAAGTACGAATAAATTCTACTATTTGTTCAAGTGTCTTCGTTGAATTATCCCATGAAAGAAGAAAGAATAAGTCGAATATTCCAAACGATGGTTCATCATTGCTAATTGCTGTTATTATTTTAAAGTGTACATAGTTGTTGCATCAGGTGGATCATCGTGAAGATACCATTTAAAGATTCCATCCTGCATTCCATCTCTTTCTTAATTCGTCATTGAGCGTTGGACGGTCGAGTCTTTTGCGATCATTTATGAACTCATTTGTGGCTTGTTCGCGAGCTGCATCAATTTTTGGTCCAATCAACAGATCACCATGTTCATGGAGATATGTGCTACATGTATTCTCGTCTGGAAGCTGCTCGGGAGCTTTTATGGGTGTTACTTTAATGATGTGTTTGATTTTCCATAGTTCGGCACACACTTCGGGTGTATTTTTCACAATTGCTACGTCCGATATCTGTGATAAGTGTGCGTTGGAAATTAATCATCGAGTGTTATATTTGAAAAGTTTCTGCTTTTTTCTATTATAACCACATACCTTGCTGTTGAGTTTGTATTTATCAAGAATTGCTTTATGCCACCAGGGATTGCCTTTATAAGGCTTTACTCGTTGTATCATAAGAGTTTTTGTTGGTGTAATTGGAGGATCTTGATGATTAGGGTGTCTAAAAGAATCATTGAATGCATTATTTTCTCCAATGCGGCAAATCCTTATGCTATTCCACATCTCATGTTTTTTCCTTAGAATATAAAACATTAATACATCTGCACGAATATTAGAGATCAATGCACTCACCGTGGATAATAAGTTACCAATCCATATTTAACACCCTCGGGTACCCAATGTTTCGCCGGTTTCTTACCGTAATAATAACGAACCTGATTTACCAGTGGTATGAACAATCGAGACATTTTCGTCTGCCCACAATGATATTATTGTGGGCTCACCAATGTTTCTTTGAGGTTATCTCTCGACGCTGTACGAAGCAACCTGATAAATCATTGACAAAATAATAATATTAAAGGGGATAAAAGCCACATGAAATTCGAGTATTTATGCTAATTGCGGAAACTAATTTCACTCGTTGACAATAAATAATAACAAACCGGTTTGTACGAAAATGTTGAAATGATCACGCTTCGAAACTCTAATGGGAACTTGTGCTCGCTCTATGGAGAGGGGACAGCAGAGACCTCTTTCTATACTGTACGAGTTGGTCGGAAACAATTGAGAATAGGAAGCTGAAATACTCCGTCGGTAAAACAGACGTTGCAAGATAACCGCTACTAGCTTGTTTGAAATTTAGGGGTAGAATATTAGCACAAACACTCCCGCAGAGTGTTCGGAGTGACGATAGATCCCGCCCCGAAGGGAAACCGATAGGACTTATAGCGAAGGTTGATTGATGATTTAACTTCTCAGGTGAGCAGCAATAATCCACGAAATTTGGTGTTTCGAACTTTTTGAAAGGGTTCCTTGATACTAAAAAAATGTATATGCAGAATTTGGCAAAAACTGGCGAATATAAAATCGTCTCTAATCATAACGAGCAGGATCATAATATCATGATATTGTTCAAATAGGAATAAGTATCATAAGTGAATTATCATTCTAGTAGTTATGGAACTAATCAAACTTTATATCCTTGGGAAATTTTCATTACGGGCTTTTACTAGCCTTGATAAAAACGATGACAAAGTAAAGCGAGTGAAATTCTTACTGACAACGGTTGATGGACGGCAGCCATCTTGTGAAATTAAGCAGCGCCACGTATAGGTATATTTAACCCTTAGAGGCCTGAGTACTTTCAAGCTCATGTGGTCCGCAGACGCATAGGCTGACGCATATATGCGTCCTTAGAGCTCAAAGGGTTAAGTACGGGTTATCAAGTGCAAGCACGACCTGCGCGCGCAACTACTGTGCTGCTGATCGAGGGTCGAAAGCAGTCGAAAGGGCGCTCCGATCACCTGCACAGGGTGCTCATGGGAAATGTTGTCGCCGGCACAAGATGGCCGACGGTTTGTGTACGTTATCGGGCTGTCTTCTTGTTCCCCTTATTTTTTGTGGTGATTATAGTGCTCGATTGAACTTGCGATGGTGGTTGAGCTGAAGCTTATTTGAATGATAATCAGCTAACCTATCTTCGTAAACAAAACTCTTTCACCATGATGTCCTTTTGTAACGAATTTTTGGCCCTGGTCAAAGCGCCAATGACAGGCGTGGATTCATATTCTATCTCGTCGCTTACGTCTTGCAGTTTTTACAAAGCAATGTGGAAAGATTTTCGAGCCACAGCTGTCTCGAAGGATCAAAGTTTTGAAGAATCATCGCTGGAAAAATCGCTTACTCAATAAAACGCCAAAGTTTCTCACTCCCAGCAAAATCGTAAGTCCAAAACAGTCACAACACATTTATAATTCGTCCAAATATTGTAGCTCCTCAAAATAACCATAAAATAATTTCTTCTTAGACATAAATAAAAAATATAATAAAAATAATAATAAATTAATAAAATAAATAATAATTTTCTCAAATATATTCGAAAAGAAAATATTTTATTAACATAATAGAGAGTAATTATATTTTACATATATAATTCTCGTATAATTAAATTATTAAAAAAAGAAAAGTGATCCAATACCATTAATCTGGTTGAAGAGGTCACAAGTACAAATAAGTCGCGAGGATTTATGCGATTGTAATAAAATTAACATTTTATTTGAAAAATTGAGACATACACAGATGCGAAAACAATGGTAGCACACGATAGCACCGATAGATACAAGATTAGGATCGATACTGGAGTGACTACGTCGCGTAAGTATTTACGCTTCTTTTATTATTCGATACAACCGACGATCGTTTCTTATCGTTTTTTCTTTTCTTTTCTAGGTATTCTTCTCTTTTTACTGAAGATTTTTGTGGAACTCGCAGGAGTGTCTGGAAATTTACGCGAATATACACAAAAAGGGTCGTCATCACTCTGTTCCCACAAGTTCGTTACGAATATTACTATCAATGAAATCAATCGATATATATCTATATATATATTGTATAATATATATAAATATATATATATATAAAGATGCACGATCGCTAATAGATGTCGATTTGATCTCAGCCGTGATAAAAAGAGATCATCGATTCTCATTTTTATATATAATAATTAAACATTCGGAGATAATCGCGGTACGTGGTTTGACCATGCCCGAAATCTCCGTTAAACAGAATAACAAACACTCTTGTCCTCTACTTGACCTTTTTTTTTTAAATATGTTTACTTTTTTTTGTTTCAGATTTCATTCGAATAATTCAAGATTTCTCGCTCTCTCACACGCCGGTGGCCGATACGCGACGAACAACACGAATAATTTATTTGAGATATACAATAAGACGCTATAATATTTCGTAATACAATAATCAATCATTGAATACGTCGAGCTTGATTTTATCGTTTTGTTGTTTCCATTTTTTCTTTCATTCTTTATCTCGCTCTCGTTTACTTCTTCGTATCAATATTTTTCTTTTCATCTTGTTTTTCGTAGAGACAGATAAAGGAACTATGAAGAATTCAACAGCATTTTTGTTTTACGTTTTTTGTCTTCTATCGGAAAAATGGCTTGATTTTTGTTTTCAGTCACGAATATTCGAGGAATATTTAAAGAGACACGTGCGAGACACGTGGCGATGATTCAATTGTAATTGAGCTTTTTTCTTCGCGTTATCGATACCATAAAATTCGCGTTGTAGAAATATTTTCGTACAACAAGAATTCGCCTAAAAAATTCGTTTTACACTCAATTCTTCACTCTAGTCTCGCACAAATCCCATCGTGGTCTACTCACATTTTCTCCCACTCTCTTAGCTTTCAAATTCATTCATATATATATTTATATACAAATAAAGAAGTATTTATTTTGTTTTGTTTGTTTGTCACATTCCAAGATTTTTCTTTCTCTTTTCTTGTCGTTCATTTCGGGAAGTTTTTATCGCTATAAAATTAAAAACTGTTCTCTTCGCGACGTAAAGTTAAACGTTCCCGTCGCATTTCGCAAACAAACAAGTAGACAAAAATCTAATCGCGAACGTATTGTTTCACCGTTACGACAAATTGGCTTATCAACGAGGTCTCTCGTTTCTCTCATTCCTTCTCATCGTCCGGGCGGTACATTTCTATCTGATACATACAAGAATAACTGTCGGTCTCTCTTTCTCTCTATGCATCAATCGCCCTTTGGCTCGATACAATATTAACGCCCCGAGAACTATTTTTCTTTTTTCCATTCGCTTGAGCCTTGGTATGACTTTTATTGAGAAACTTGGCACACAGTATAATCAACTGTTCATTGTTTGTTTTCTTTTCTTTTTAGAACTATTATACCCTCTCATCCGTCCAGTTCATAGACGAAAGCACCGGCAACGAATGGAAATCAACACACGTCGGGATAAAATTTACAACGAAGAAAGAAAGGAAACACATACAAGGATTAAAACCCTAAGAACTATATCTTGGTCCTGCTAAGATAGAGAACTACGGGAGGGACACGAGAAAAAGTAAAAAAGAAAATAAAATAGCGATGGTGCCAAATCGCGAGATCGAAATTATTCACAAGGGTTTTCATTATTTTTCAAACGCATTAATTTTCTCTTTCCTTTTCTTTTGGCATGGCTCTTCGCGTTAAGACTAAATATTTTTTTGTTTTGTTTTGTTTTTTGTATTTTTTTTTTTTGGCACACGCCACGCATCGCGTTCACAACGTTTTCTCATTCATTTTTGGAAAAGCTATTTTTACCGTGCTCCAGCAACGATTTAATTGAAGTTCTACTCGTCATAATAATCTATGTAATATAATACCGTACTTGTATATTTCCTCGCTTCTCTCGCTTCCTTATTTTTTTGCTATTTTTTCTTTTCTTCTTTTTTTGCGGATCGCTCAGACTCTGAGGGATAAAGCGTTTTGTCTTAATCGTATTAAAGTCTTTCTCTATATAGCGCGTTCGTCCGTTTTTTTTTTCATTAATCTTCTTATATCTCGCTCGATTTTGCCTCCTCGTTAATGGATAATCAATAAATATATATATCAACGAAAGCTCGAAAGGCTCTGCTTATATACCGTCGTTTTCTTTTTTTAGGTTCAGGCGGCGCTTGCCCAATTCTCCTCTGTTTTACTATCCACGGTTCTGGCTTCGTTCTAGCGCAATTTGAGGTGAGCACTTTTCTACAAGATAGTTACGAGTAGTACAATGGTAGCAGCGATTTATACTACGGTACAGAAACTCCCGGGAATCTTTCTAATGTCTAGTCCTCGAACGAACGTTAGTATTTCTTCTTTTTTTCCTTTTTTTTTTTGAAAGAAAAAAAAGGAAATTATGGAGAACCGTTTAATTTCTTAACGAGCACCGATTCCCCTTGTTACCTTAGACTTCTTTTTTTGTTTCAGAGGAATTATCGAAAGCTGCTTCGTTCGTAAAGAACTTTATTGGCGATGAGCGAACACATTGACGATTCTCCGAGCGCGTCGATCGTTTCTCCAGCGTCGTCCTCAACGAGTCGCGAGAACCGGTGCTGCCCTCCAGCGAGTTTCTTCGTCGTTATTTTTCCTAGACTCGAGCCATGTCCGCGAATTTGACGAACCCCCGTTGCATTATTTTTTCCACAATAACGTACGATAATTAGATTATGTTTTTTTTTTTTGGTAGCAGAGCTTTTGATACGTGCACCGATAGATTCGAGATATATATATATATATATATATATATAGATGTATGTATGTATGTATGTATATATATATATATATATATATATATATAACTCTATATAAATTTCTTAAAACTTTCTATAATTTTTCGTATCTTGGAACGCGTCGATGATTCTTCGGCTCGCGAGCGTTCACTCTTGTTCTACGCTTATGTCGACGGTTCTGACCCTCGACGAGTCCGTTGGCAACAATTGAAGTCTCTCGGGCTCGGCGTCGAGCATTATTATGCACATGAAACTTTTGCCGGAAGCCTGATCCCTCGGATATATCGTAACCGGTGCAAATTTGTCGACGGTGCCGTCCACGTAAGAGCAGAGCTTTGTATAAACCTGCGGAAAATGTCGTCTCAACGAGACGCCCCGTAGTCTCAGCTGTCGTTGAATATTCGTGAAGCCAATCTCTCGCGCGCTTCTCGGTGTATTTTGACCGTCGCTACCGGGCATGGAGGTGAGCACGAGGGTTTCCGGTGAATCCATTTCACGAGTTATGTTGCAGGGCGATGCTGTCGCTTGTCTTCCTGGAGGCGAGGCAGTCGTTGACGTTGCTGTTACGTTTGGTTGTCTGTAGGATGAATCCAAACGTATCTTGCCACATCTGGATACCAATTGACGTTCCCAACGCACTGCACCACTGGACGGTACTTCACTGACGACGCAAACCGCCACGTAAAGGACTAATCTCGTCTCAGGATTGTAAGACTTGCAGAGACGCATGACCTCCGCATAAAGCTCTGCTCCCATCTCGCTAGGTAACAGTTCCGACCATTTTACGTAAGTCGGCTCGCCCAGATCGACGAAACCGTTGCTGACAAATTGCTCGGCAATTTCCGGACTCGTAAAGAAACACTTGACGGCACCTGGTCCGTGCGAGGCGTAGCCTCTCTGTGCCAATGCCGAGATGTGTTTCAACGTTGCCGGATCTTCTTTCGCCGAGGACAATACCTGACGACAGAGAGTTCCTGCTCTTGAGTGCAGACAAGTTCGACGATGACGCTGCCAATGCGCCCGTCTGCATTCCCTCGAACAATACAGACAGGTACAATTGTGACAACTCTTGTAGACTCGTCTCGCCTCGACCAGTGTCGCTGCGTTGTTGCACTTGTTGTTGCGGCATCTTACGAGCTTTTCCGCCAATGGCACACCGGTACTAGCATTATTCTCGTTGGTGTTCTGCGCGTTGTCGAAGGAGACTCGTCGATTGCGCAAATTCGATGTTCTCGATGAGGAACGATGCGGCGGTACTATGTCGCTACCCTCGCTCTTCCTACGTACCAGCTCGCCGACGTAATAGGACGTTGCACCTCCGCCCTCGGTACCGATCGGCGTTTCTGGGGTCCCTCCCCTAGCGGACTCTGCGACAGAAGTAGTACTCACGTGGTAAAATACTGAAGATTCATACACCTGCGGATATTGAATATACAACGGATGAGTGAAAAGAAAAACGAGAGTCGAGAAGCAAACAACGTGAAAATAATGAAAACAACAACACGTTAATTAGCAAATCGATATTTGATCGGTTTGTTTTCTTTAGCGATAACGACACTGACACATGAGAGAGAGAGATAAGAAATAGGATCAGTCAATATGATGTTTTTTTTTAGCGATGAATTATAGCGCGAAGCTTTTCGGGTGAATTCTCTTGGATGAAAGGATGGTGGTAGGATTAACGAAAGCAAAAATATTAATAACGCGCTGATTGTGGCCTGAATGCTTGTGAGGTCTAGGTCAGAACGATGAAGAATGCTCGACGATCATTACGATTATATACACAATATTGAAGTGAGATTAGGATATTTTGAAATCCTTTGTCACAGGATTTGTTTGTAGGAAAATCCAATTCTTGGGTTTGACACTTTCCTGAAGTAGTGAAATACCGAGAGCCTTATGCTTTCTCACGCAGCTTTTGGTTCGCGGAAGTGATGTTGGGCTCAGCTTCGGTTCGTGATGACAGATTCACTATTTAGATTTGGGAAGAGGGTAAGGAACGAAGGGAAAGTATAGAAACCTTGTTAGGCGATTGAGCGCTCCGGGGAAAAAGTCGCAGTTCGAAAACGCTCCACTTCGAAAACGCAATTCGCAAATTCTTCGTCATCGCGCAACCGATCAAGATAAACTTTGGTTCGTCCAATGCACAATCGTGGCAAGAATTGATCGAACTCAATTTCATTCTGATCGGTCGCCTCGTTTAGGAGAATTTACGAATCGCGTCTCGCGACTGTTGCGTTATAACCTACAAAACTGTAACACCCCGTTCTAAAATACGTCATATGTCTTTCTATAGGCGTGAGTAAGATGCGTGCGAGGCGAATATACTGAATCGTCGTGTACATAATTGTGGTGCTGAATTTGTATGGACGTACAATAATAATATACAGTGGAAAATTGTCCATACATATATACTCATATATACATATACGTATATATATGTGTGTAAAATGCGATGAATTGCGCGTAACGAATTATACAGAAAGTAGAAGAATTATTGTAATGAAAAGAAATATGGACGAAAGAGTGAGGATCGTCAGAGCCGAAACTTACATAGTCCTCCTACCTTGGAGGTCTTGGCGCAGGTCGCTGCAGCTCTTCCCGGCTTTGTTACTCGTCGGCTGACCAACCGTTGAGACGGTATTCGACGTTCGATGATGTCGTATCGACGAGCTACCGGATATTGGCCCAGGCCCAGGGCTTGGGGTCCGCGAAGCGGAGGGTAGTCCTAGGAGGGAGTCAAGGACGTCCTCCAGGGTAGTGGAACCAGGGCTGGGTTTGTTCCGAAGAAGAGCTGCCGTAGCCATTGCCTCGTCGTCCTCGCTCTGTCCCGATCCTAACGATTTCCAAAGGTCAACGCCTTCCCACGACTAGTTTTCGCTTTTTGAGATTCTCTCTTTTTATTTTTTCCTTCATTTTCCTGGCTCTTTCTTTTCGCATTTCCACGCTTACTCATCTCATTAAAAAGCCAATTCTCATCTTTCGTACTTAAAATTTTTTACATTACTTTCGGACATGCTGATTTAGTTTTTTTTAATTTTTTCATAGTTCGATCGTCGAAGCATCGTGTGACCTTTGCACTCGTGTGTGTACGTGTTTTTCTTTCTTTTTTTTACTGCGTTATATCGTGGTGGTTATTGTGTTCAAGGTTTATTACAATACAGACAGAAACAAAAACGTAAACAACGGGATTTATTTTGGGATTAAATCAAATACGTACTTATTCTTTCTTTTTTCTTTTCCTTTCTATTTTTGTTACTTTTGTTGTTGTTGTTTAATTAAATACGTGCAAATCAAAACACAAACGAGCGACGAAAGTAAAGAATTTCACTTACCGTGCTGGCAAAAAAAAAGCAAATATCTATAATCGAGATCGAAACGTGTGAATAGACACAATAATGATAAATATATAATAGAAATATTGAAATAAAAAAGAAAAACAGAGGTTTTATACTCGTGATCTTTGTTGTTGTCGTTTTTTTTTATAAATACAGCCGGTGAAAGAAACTAAGCGAAAACGCAAAGGTACAAACAATAATTTATTCTGACAAGGATACGTACTACAATGTGGTGAGAGATAATTATTGCTGTCCGAACGATAAGTATACGAAATACTTTGTTCCTTTTTGTTTGTTTTTTTTTTCTTCATCTTTACTTTTGTTCTGCTCTTTTCTTCGTTTAAAACTGCGTTCATCATTTTTTCTTTAATTTACTTATGTATTGTGTTTTTTTTTGTTTCTCATTAAAAAGAACATTCGAGCAGATGTGCGGTTCGCAAAATTCTTCGAGTCCGGAAATTGATCGTTCGACCGGTTGCCTCGAATCGAAATTTCGCTAATCGAACTCTTCTCGCGATTAAAATAGTTTTAATTCGTAATAATATCATTCAAACGCGTTCGCAACACATAAACAATGGACAAGATAATCCTGAACTTTTACTAAAATAATATATAAATATATTCGTATTTATATTTATATATATATATATAGTCAATGTATGTATAATAATATAATTTTATATATATATATATACATATATATAAATATATATATATGTATATATATATATGTATATAGTGGGTGTAGGTGTGTGATTGTGTATGCGTTTGTAGATAATAATTGAAGACAGGAAAAAAAGAATTTTACATTAAACATAAAGGTGATTATAACGCGATAACGAAGCAAAAAAAAAGATAGCGCCGGGCAGGATTAGAACAGGCGGAGAGGAATCTTCGATATTTTTATGGAGATTTTTTGTAATTTTTTTTTTTTTGTTTTCGTTTTTTTCATCGACGCGATAAAAAGTTAGATTTTTTTAATTTTTTGGGCGGAGGGAAAAGTAATAAGCTCGGAGACCACGCTATGTCTAAAGAAAACGAAGAGATTCACGCTGTAAAATAGAAACATTAAAAATTGACGTGTAAAAAGTTTTGTTTTTTTTTCGAGAACGGAACAAGATCGTTGAGAAACACGATCGCGAGAATTTCATTTCTTTTGAGTTTTTTTTTTTAAATTGTGTGTTTTTTTCTTTTACTTTATTTTATGTTATTTTTTTCTTGTTTTCATGGAATGGAGCTGAAAAATCCGATAGTCTGGCAAGTGTTGAGAAATAGATCGACGTGAATTGTGCGTCGAGATTCGAATTTTTGCAAAAAGGCGTTTGCAAAAAAAAGAAAAAAATTGAGAGAACGAATTTACTCCCCGTTTAACCGCTGAATTTTCCGCGGAGCACCCACGTTATTAACATTTATATCAAACATAACATCGTTACAAGAATAATAATAATAATAATAATATATAATCTCTATTATATATATATATAATTTTTTGTCGACGTCTCCCTTTTACTTTCCTTGTACGTGTAGTTTCTGTTTTTATCGTTTGTTTTTCGGTTTATTTTTGTTCTTTTTATTCAATTTTTTCGTTTTGTTTTGTTAATTATTCGACGAACGTCGATCTTATCACGAGGCTTGTTTCTTATGTACAAAATGTAAAAGTCGAAAAAGAAAAATAGTTTCGCGAGAGAAAGAAAAACGCGACGCGAGAGAGAGAGAGAGAGTCGA
This sequence comes from Netelia fuscicornis, assembly GCA_946811545.1. NCBI lineage: Eukaryota > Metazoa > Arthropoda > Insecta > Hymenoptera > Ichneumonidae > Netelia > Netelia fuscicornis. The sequence continues at coordinate 4,667,933 of OX328011.1, read as the reverse complement.
CCCAACGGAAACTTGAGTTTGCGAGGACTTTCTTTGCCTGGAGCACCCGAGAATATGCAATAATTAATGGCCAATGTGAGAAATAACGTTTCGTAATTTTTTAAAAATATTTTAGTTTTTTTGTGTATAATTTGTATCTCGTTATTTTTGAAAATTTATGATTTTTTGTAACTATTGTACGTTTTTTTGTTTTTATCTTCACGAGGGGATAACAAATTTTCGTGGCCGTTGTTGGACGTGTCGCGATAGGAAAATGAAGAGTAAAAAAAAAAGGGTAAAATAAAAATTGGAATCGCGCCCACGAGTGGATGTCGCTCGTCGTAGCTCGAGGCGTTTGCGACGCGGTCACGTTTAGTTGCGCGATCATCGCACGCGGCGCGACACGAGCGCGATTGTGTCTGCCAATTTTGGGACAAGATTGGCCAAGGACTGGTGTCTCGAGTCAAATTGTCCACGGCCAGGAAGCGTCGGTCGAATTTACACAAAAAAAATATGGATGAAAAGATCTAAAAATGATTTTTCAATGAAACAATTATGAGAATAGAATTAAAATTGTTTTTCTCGAAAGGAAAATAACGTAATTTTTCTCCACGATGGAAATCAACGTGAACAATTTATTTCATTAGATCCGTTGATTATCTAGCCGAGTATTAAAATCGATTAGAAGATAACGATTATCTCGAATCATAATTTACTAATCAAATTTTAATATTAATCTCGAGGTCACGATTATTCAATTATTTCCTTGAAACAAAATCATTAAAAGATCCAAAAATGATTTTTCAATGAAACAATTTAGAGAATAAAATAAAAATTGTTTTTTTCAAAAAGAAAATAACGTCATTTTCCTCCACGATGCAAATCAACGTGAATTATTTATTTCATCCGATTCGTTGATTATCTAGCTAAGTATTAAAATCGATTAGAAGATAACGATTATCTCGAATCATAATTTACTAATCAAATTTTAATATTCATCTCGAGGTCACGATTATTCAATTATTTCCTTGAAACAAAATCATTAAAAGATCCAAACATGATTTTTCAATGAAACAATTTAGAGAATAAAATAAAAATTGTTTTTTTCAAAAAGAAAATAACGTCATTTTCCTCCACGATGCAAATCAACGTGAATTATTTATTTCATCCGATCCGTTGATTATCTAGCTAAGTATTAAAATCGATTAGAAGATAACGATTATCTCGAATCATAATTTACTAATCAAATTTTAATATTCATCTCGAGGTCACGATTATTCAATTATTTCCTTGAAACAAAATCATTAAAAGATCCAAATCAAAAGATCCAAAAATGATTTTTCAATGGAACAATTTAGAGAATAAAATAAAAATTGTTTTTCTCAAAAGGAAAATAACGTCATTTTTCTCCACGATGAAAATCAACGTGAACAATTTATTTCATCCGATCCATTGATTCTCTAGCCAAGTATTAAAATCGATTAGAACAAAACGATTATCTCAAATCATAATTTACAAATCAAATTTTAATATTTATCCCTTCACGATTATTCAATTATTTCCTTGAACAAAAAATCATTACGTTCCCTTCTTTTTTGTAAATTCGACCGATGTCCAAACGAATGAGGGATTTTTCGCGACTGGTCAATTTATTTTAAAGAATATATAGTGCAAGATAAAAATTTAAAAGGAAGTTTGAGGATACTTTGGGACTGGAAATACAAAGAGAAAATGCATATATATATATATATATATATATATATATATATAACTTTCATATATATATATATATATATATATATATATATATATATATATATATATATATATATACACACAAGTTGAGGAGTTTCCGCTAGGCGAGCAGCAACTCACCACGATGATGTCGTTGATGTTGCTGATGTTGTTGTTGTTGTAGATGGGCATGATGATGTTGTTGAATTTGTTGATAATAATTGGAGGTCGAAGAGGGCGATTGACATAGGCTACGACTTCCTTGTTGTTGCAATTGTTGTTGCTGTTGTTGTAATTGTTGTTGTGGTTGTTGTTGGAGTTGCTGTTGTTGGACGCCTCCGGGACGATGGCGCTGCTGTGGCTCGTCCCTCGTCGGTGTTAGATCAAGATACAATCCCGAAGTCGCCGAATCGACGCAACTGCACGATTCGGTGCCCGTTGCATTGCATCCGGCACAACATTCGGTGTCGGTCGCCAAGCTCATTGGAGTTTCCGGCGAATCGACCGGTCTCGAGCCCACGAAAGAACTCTCCATCCAGCATAATTTCACGCTCCCTGTGTTTGTGCCACACAATTTCATGTTTAATAATCGATTATTGCTTTTTTTTCTTACCATTCGATGCGTCGAGACAAAATCAAGGTTTTTGATTGAAAAACAATTTGTTTTGATCTTGTCATGATTTGATATTATCATTATCAGTAATCGATTGCGATAATAATATTTATATTATATTTGATATAATAATAACAATATTTATATTATATTTGATATAATAATAATATTTATATTATATTTGATATAATAATAATAATATCTATATTATATTTGATATAATAATAATATTTATATTATATTTGATATAATAATAATAATATTTATATTATATTTGATATAATAATAATATTTATATTATATTTAATATAATAATAATAATAATATATATATTATATTTGATATAATAATAATAATATTTATATTATATTTCATATAATAATAATATTTATATTATATTTAATATAATAATAATAATAATAATATTTAATATTATTTTTAACATAATAATAATAATATTTAATATTATTATTATTGTAATATTCATATTATATTTAATATTATTATTATCATTATTAATGACAATAATATTTGAAAGCTTTTGTCTTGTACATTACAAAAAAACCTCAAATTTCTAATTACTCGAAATTTTGATGAAATAATGAAATTTTATCTCGATTCATCGTGGTAAGTTCGATTATTCAACGACGAGGAGTTTCTCACGAGGATAGCGCCAGACCGGAATTTCCCCAAGCGCGAGATTGAAAGAGAAAGAAAGAGCAAGAGATGGTTTGAAAAAGAGAAAGAGAGAAAGGGCAAAAAGGAGAGAATGAAAATAAGCGTTGGACACAAAGAAGAGATTAAACTCCGGAGGGGGAGGGGGACGGCAATGTCGATATCGTGAGTCAAGTCGGCGAGGCCGTCCCGGAATTTCAGGGTAGGCTATTTCCGTTCTTCGTGCTCGCCACGCTTCGTAGATTGAAATAGAAAAGCGAGAGCAGCTCTTCCATCCTCATCCCCCCCCCCCCCCCCTCCCCCTTTCCGACTCGCGATTCGATACGTTAGCTTCTTGCACTTTTAGCTATGTGCACGTTTGTACAGTGCGGAAAATCTCGGTGAAGAAGAAGAGAGACGAGAAGACAAAAGCCTGTTCTGTACGATGACGGTAACAAAGCTGCTGCTTCTTCTTCTTCGTCCCTCTCGTCTCGTGCCATCAAGGAAAATCATTCGCGAGCCAGAATCGAGATTCCCTTCTATTCGTCTCTCTAGCAACTCCCGTTACGACCTTCGGGCACTCGACGAGTTTCCCCAATCGCCGGAAATAAAATGTAGAACCAAGGTCGTAGACCCTCGATAGATAAGGACACGGTTCGAAAATAGCGACAAATTTAAAATCTCATTTTCAAGAACATTGGCATGAATAATTCTGAAAATATACAAAATATGAAAAAACAGATAAATAGTTTGTTTTTTCTACGTCACCTTAAGAATATTTACTCATCGTTTGTTAATGTCTAAAGACAAAGAATTTAAAAAATCCAAATTTTACGTTTGTTTCACAATTTCTAAAAAAAAGTATAATTTTATTATCATTGAAATAATAATAATTACGAAGGAAAAGAAGGAAGATGATTACTCATTGAAAAACTTGTCGAAAATGATTTTATATAATTTCCTACTCGAGTCCCCAATTTTTCGAGATAAAAGTTAAAAAAAAATGATAAAAGTTGAAAAAAAACAATTTAAAAAATCCAAATTTTACGTTTGTTTCACAATTTCTAAAAAAAAGTATAATTTTATTATCATTGAAATAATAATAATTACGAAGGAAAAGAAGGAAGTTGATTATTCATTGAAAAAACTTGTCGAAAATAATTTTATATAATTTCTTACTCGAGTCTCCAATTTTCCGAGATAAAAGTTAAAAAAAAAGAATTTAAAAAATCCAAATTTTACGTTTGTTTCACAATTTCTAAAAAAAAGTATAATTTTATTATTATTGAAATAATAATAATTACGAAGGAAAAGACGGAATATGATTATTCAGTGAAAAAACTTGTCGAAAATAATTTTATGTAATTACTTACTCGAGTCTCCAATTTTTCGAGATAAAAGTTAAAAAAAAGAATTAAAAAAATCCAAATTTTACGTTTGTTTCACAATTTCTAAAAAAAAGTATAATTTTATTATCATTGAAATAATAATAATTACGAAGGAAAAGAAGGAAGTTGATTATTCATTGAAAAAACTTGTCGAAAATAATTTTATATAATTTCCTACTCGAGTCCCCAATTTTTCGAGATAAAAGTTAAAAAAAAACATTTCTGGGTAAAACTGTCGTTTCAACGAGTACAATGTCGGGGATCCCTCCAGGCCTTTTTTAATCTCTCCCAGCGCTTGGTTCGTCCTCGAGTATCTGGAGGCGGATAACTCCCCCATCCGCGTGAGAGAGGGGACAATATAAAGGGTATGGGTCAAGGTCATCGATGATATCACGTGCTCGAGCCTGACGTGCGTGTGCATACAGATGCATGTAAACCATGAAACGATGAGATATCTCGTTATCATCAGCCCTTAACGTTCTCCACACACACACACACACGCACACACACACACACGAAATATATCCAACATACGTGTCCTTGGTTAAAAATCCAGAGCTTGAAACATTTCTCATGGGTTAGTGTGCCGAAGCCCAATTACAGCTGATGTAAAAGAAACAGAAATTAATTCGACTTTTACAAGAAACGTTAGATGAGAAGAAGAACCCAATAATGACCGAAAACTAAAATTACCATTACCAATATCCAATCAACGACGACTATGGTAACATACGTATGAACAGAAGAAAGAAATAGTCAAAATGATGAGCAGAATGAATAGTTAAATTAGAGATTAAAAAAAAGAGAGATATATATATGTAGAAAGAAAATTAATGAAACAATAATAAAATGCAAAAAAACGAAAAAAAATTACCTTCCTCGCGAAGTATAATAGTGGTGGTTGGTGATGGTGTGGTGGTTGGTTGGTTGTGGTGGTGGGATCGTTTTTTGTTTTTTTTTCTATCTCGCTCTCTCTCTCTTTCTCTCTTTCTCTCGCTCTCTCTTTCTCTCTTATTTTGTGGAAAAAATTTTTTTTTGCTCTTTTTTTTTTGTTTGTTTCGCCGACAGAGGGGTGATTTAGTGCTCACCTCTCGGGCTCGTGGATCTCGCACCGCCCCTGTCGTCCCAATCGTCGGGTCGAGGTCGAGGCGAGAGTCTTCCACCACCGGCAACCTCCTGACCGCTTTGCACGTAATGCACAATGGCCGAGGTCACCTCCTTTATCGAGTTTCTCACCTCGAGCTGCTGATTCGTCTGTTGCTGTTGTTGCTGCTAAAATTTGACGAAAAAAAAGAAAGAAAGAAAGATTTTTTTTAACGTCTTTGTCAAATTTCCGATTTTTTTTTTGTTTGTTCTTTTTTCTTTTCGTGGTTGTTTTGGATCATTTCGTTGGGTTTTCGCGAGGGTTTGGCGAAAACGTGCAACAGCCGCGTTTCTCGCCTCGCGACAAATTCCCTCTTATCTCTAATTTTAACCAGACTGCAAAAAAGCCATTTTGTCTCGCTGTCTGGGGAAAATATTAAAAATAAAATTGGACAAAGAAGGCAAAAAATAATGAGAGGGGTCGGACGACGTCTCGGTATCAAGGGTCACGTACGGTCGAGCGAGTTTGCGAACGAGCCAGAGCTTCTTTATCCGTGCCAAAAATATCGATACACAAAATACCCCGCGCATCCCCGTCCTCAAAAAAGCTCAAAATTTATTTCAACGTTTCCCACACCTCGATGATCCCTTCCCCTCGAATATATTCCCTGGATAAACAACAATTTTGTTTTTCTCGAAAACGTGATAAATAATTCACCGTTGTTGTAATTCTTTTCTCTCTCTCTCTTTGCCGAATGACAAAGCTCTTTTTTCAGCTCGCGGTTTGACTCGAACTCAGGGTCTCGCGCGTGTCGTTGAAAATCAGCTAGCTCGAGGAATCGTCAATAATTTATGAGCCTGTTCACGAATCACGATTGTCATGTCTAGCCACGTTGCTTTCATTTTTTCCCCTCTCTCTCTCTCTCTCTCTCTCTCTCCTCTCTCTCTCTCCCTCTCGCTTTTTTCTTCTTCGTTCTGCACTCCACGATATTTAGACGTGAATTGTAAGATCGTGACACGTTGTTTTTGTTTTTTTTTGTTTTCGTTTCTCTTAAATCGTGGATCAAGGTCTAGAAACCTTTTTGGTAGATTGCAGCTGGGGTAAAATTCCCTGGGCCAGACGTTCAGCCGGTGTTCGAGGATTCGCGAGACGTTCCTGCGAACGCCAACCGAGATAAGGTTGCCGATGATTGAACGACGATCTTGCCGAACTCGCTGGCGAACTTCCGGCGCTGTTCAGCAAACTCGTGCTCCATCTTGAGAATACAGGTGGCGTTGGACTCGGACTAAGAAGTACACCTGTATTGAAAAGAAAAGAAAATTGTAACTTTTAAAATTTTTGTAACGAATTAAAAAAAAAACAAATTATTTTAAGGAATAATTTTGTATCTTACCGGTGGTAGGTTGCCGGTTGGAAGACGACGAGAGGGAGGACAGTGATGTTGTCTTTGAGCCGAGGGATCGCCATCCCCCGTGCTGAGACGCGTCCGAATGCCTTTTGAGACGAAAACCATCGCGCGCCGCTGGTGAATTTTTGTACCAGTCCGGAACGTTCAAGCGCTGCAACGACCTCTGTACCCTTAGCTCGTGTTCGCTGGGCACACGCTCGCCAACCTTTTGCAGCTCGTTCTCCGGGGGCTAAAATCATTAATTACAACATCCGGTATTATTTTGATTGCGTAAGTTTCATCATTATTATCATTACAGATAGATAAAAGTGTTTTTAAAACGCAGTGTTGAGGTTAAAGGGCGTACAGAAAGAATTGTAAAACGCGAATCGTAAATTCTCAGGTATAGCGCCACTGATCTGAATAAAATTCAACTCGGCCAATTCTTGCCACGATTCCGCGTCGATCGAGCCAAGTTTCGTCCCAATCCGTTGCGCCAAACCGGAGAATTTACAAATCGCGTTTTCGAGGTGGACGTCGCAGCGCGTCTAAGATGACGAATAGTCTTTGCCAAGTGGCGCCATCTGTTTTCAGCGAACACAAGCTCTCTCCTATAACAACGCGCGAATACTTTTCTCCCCGTATACTTGATAGCCGAGTAATTACGATTTCTTTTTCTTTCGGACAAATTCGTAGAAGGAGCGAAATAAATTTGAAGCCCACTTTTGCCGGTTGAATACCGACAGATGGCGCGTGTGTTCGTTTCGCTCGTTCCACAAAGATCATAGGATTTATTTCTGGATTTGAAGAAATGAAAGAAGGACGAGGGAGAGCTAGCGAGGCGGGAACGAATAAAAAAAAAGAAGAGTTGGAAAAGAGGAGGGGGGCAGAACGGATCACACATAAATTTAGCTGTCGGACGAGGGAGTTGCTCAACCGTTGCAAACCGAGGCAAAGCCCGGAGAGCTTTTTCGACGGTGGTCGAGGAGGGAAGGGGGTGGCAGCGACAAGAGGAAAGAGAAATAGAGAAGTAGGCCGGCAGCGGCGTGCGGAGTTACACCGGATTTGTGTGCATGCTCGCTCTTTCCGTGTAGTGTGAAAGATTTTGAACTCTCCCGATGCCGCGTGCATCGTGTTGTACAAATTTAGCTGTGTGTGTTTACAAGGCGCCTTGGGTAGCCTCGTACCCGTGAACCTCTGAAACCCAAAACCTCCCTTTTATCATCGTCCCTTTGAATTTTCCGGCAGATTCGTCACGTGATAATTTCTAACGAAATAATCCTTATCCCTCCCGTCTCGTATCGTTTCAATCAAACTGCCCCCCCCCCCTCTCGTGCGGTGCACCAAAATATTGCATTCTTCGATATACGAATAAAAATTGTTGATAATTAATACAAATTTCACGATTAAAAATTATCATTATCCTTTAATTCAATGAAATTGTATTTGTTTCATGATTGAAGACTTGATTTTAACAACTGACAACAGATACAAATATAACTATAAGTTTTTAACGTCAAGAAGAATCTTAAAAAATTCTTTAATTAAAAACAATACTTTAATTAAAAAATAATTCTTCTTTCATCCAATAATACAACGATACAAAAGTTACAGTTCGTTTAATGATTCACCTTGTTTTCCGATCCCGAGTAACATCTCCCAGCGTCACTCCATGCAGAATTAACCTCGAAGACGAGGGCTACTTCGTCCTCAAGAATGGTGGACGTTAGTCTACCGGAGGATATAACGTCGCCCAGAATCGTCGCACAGTTATCGTCCTCTCGTCTCATCGTATATAATTATATACACGCACACACGTACAAATACATATATACATATGTATAATGTTTATAGATTTTCACGTCGCTCAAAATTTCGACGTCTCTAGGTCGGTCCGGTGCAAAGAGCGAGCGAGCAAAAAAAAAGAGAGAGAGAGAAATAGAGACAGATAAGAAAAGACGACCAGACAGAAAATCGTCTTGGCCAATTTCCCGCTCGAGAGAAGTGGCAGACGCGACGTTAAGTGAGCAAAAAAAATTACCAACTCCGAGATACGGTCGTCAGGGTAACAGTCTGACGTGTGATTTCGCAATCTGAAAGTCGCAAAAGTTTTCATATCTCTCATTCTCTCTCTGTCTCTCTTTCAATATTTGCCCATGAAGTAGCACCGATCGTAAGTTAACATCTCGTGTTTAACCAGTACGTAAAGAGATGTTTTTCTAACTCATTCGAACTGGTGAACGGTGAAATTGACCCCCCCCCCCTCTCTGTCTCTTCTTCGTCTTGTTCTTCTTCTTCGCGACATTCCATCGAAACTCCTCTATATACCTCTTTCCTCTCGCATTCCTCAAGTTCGACAAAAGCTATCCTCTCGATCCTACGAAGATATTTGTTCAAGAAAAAATATAGAGATGAGAATAAACTTAATTGAAGAAATCATTCGAGCAATAAGATTGTTTTATTCGTCGAGTCTCGCGTGTAAGAAACGCATGCATATAAGATTGCCATAACATTTCTTGTCCCATCCACCTTTCTCCATCTGTCCCTTTCCCTCTTTCTCTTTACTATTCTCTTTATTCTCGCTTCATTTCCATGCAGTGTCCATTTGCGGATTGACCAACCACTTGTATCTTTCCAACCGAACAAAGTTCTAACGGTACACGTATTCGCTATATATATATGTAGGTATGTATGTGTGTGTTCATGCTTATTTAGTCCTTTGCGAGAAACTCACTGAGTGCAAAAACAATGAGAGTATTACTGTCGAGAAGGCGTAATATAAAGGGTGAATTTTATAAGGTGCCTCAAACTTTATTTTAAGGTAGATGGGATGATTCTAAACAAAAGTTGCAAATATACATTGGGGATATTTTGAATAGTTTAGGAGATATAAAGTTTTTAAGTTCGTCCAATCAGAGCGCGCCGAGAAGCGTTGGAGCCGCCCACTCCTCGCCGTAGCAGTCAATGCCCAGGAATAAAATTGACTGCGTAATAATATAATAAATAAAATTGACAGCTCTGAATTTTGCAAGCCCAAATGTAACGCCCTACATTGTGCTATCACTGGCTTGGACGGGAGTGGGCGGCACCAACGCTTCTCCTCGCGCTCTGATTGGACCAACTTTAAACATTGATATCTCGTAAACTATTAAAAATATCTTCAATGTATATTTGCAACTTTTGTTTGTAATGATCACATCTACCTTTGGATAAAGGCTGTTACATTTTATGAAATTCACCCTGTATATACAAAGACACATTCGTCTCTCGATCCCTCGTTAGGGATTCCAAGAGTAATGGTTTATGCACCGGCTAAAACGTCGCTCGACTCGCTCTCACTCCCACCTTGCTCGTGGTAGGATAGAGGAAACATTCGTTGCATACGTTAAATACGTGCGTGCGACCAAACTCGCATGGCACATCCACCGGTCAGTGAGCACCGCTCGCTTCGGGCTTAGGTCGAGAGTACTCCCATACACGATCAGGAGGTAGAGGAGAGACTCTATAAAAGGCATGGCGGGTGTACGCTGTACTATTTATCGTACGACATGCAAACATGTCCGAAGCATTCTCAATCGAGAAATCGTCAATTTTTTTCATGAAAATTATCAAAAATTTGCTCGTACTTCGTCCAGTCGTAGATCTAGTCCAAATTGACTTTCTTGATTTTTTTGCAGTCAGTTTCGAGTTACATAAATCTTAAAAATAAAAAAAGATGATTGTCGATACTAATATAATAAAGACAATTATTTGTATGCAATATATAAATATAAAGGCGCTTAAAACTTAAGAAAAAAAAATTAATTACTTTAAAGGAAAGAAAAATTAAATCGATTATTTTAACGAAAAAAAGTAAAAAATGAATGATGAAAAAATATTAACAAAATTCATATTATGTTCTTCAAACTGGTATCAAAAACTGACAAAGTATGGACAACATCTGTAAAGTTTCGAAAAAAAAACATAACTGACTTGACAGAGAACGCCCCATATGCACGTATATACGTATATATAACAACGTGTGAGGAGCACGTGTGAGTAGCGTGCGTGATCGGTCGCTGCCTGGTTGAACGTTGCATAATGATGCGTTCTAGGCGGACAGCCACGAGTTGTCAGAATTTCTGTCCCTCTCTCTCTCACACACACACATACACATATATGGGCGTATGTGTGTAAAATGCCTACGGTCGACCACACTCGCGGAAGTTCATTTTAATTACTGCATCTCTCTTTCGTTATCTCTCGCTTCTCGTTTCTTCTCTCACGACTTCAAACCCCCATAACCTCACTTTATTTCTCTACTCTCGACGCCCCCCCTGTTTCCCTCTCGAAACAACGCTCAACGTTCGTAATAGCCGGGGTTACGTCGATTGACGTAAATTGGGGGAAAGCGAGTAGACCGAGATAAAGAGAGAGAGGGTTGCAGCAGACTTTGGCACGGAGTCGAGAAGAAATAACCATCATCATCATCATCATCATCATCTGGCGAGGCCAAAGACCCTGAAGCTTCTACAGACTCCCGCGAGAGGGAGAGAAAAAAATGATCGAAAGACCTCTGTGTATAGCTGTTTCGAAATGCCCTCGAGGCAGCTTGAATTATACATATACGCGTGTTTTCATCTCTCTTGCGTAATAATCTACGCGTCCATGCGAAGAGAGAGGCGTAATGTAAAATGACGGATATCGCTTTTCTTTCAACGCGCGTGAGAGAAGCTTGAGATTTTTAACAGCTCTCGAATCCTATGATGTTTGTAAATTAATGATTCCTGTCGAAATAGCTCTTACAATTAAAGATTAGACACGGTTATCTCGCTGGCATAGAAACTCAATTTTTTCCGATTTTTTGTATCATATTATTACCACCTGTCGGTAAAGCAGTCGGGTCGTCCATCTCGAGATTAATTAACGTAATTGCTCTCTCTGTGGTACAACATTCGATACGATTTTGTTATTTTATGAAAAATTAAAGTGGCAGGAATGTCACAACTGCTGAAATATTGAGAGATAAGTTCAAATGTTGAATTAAAAAGCGATTTCGTTGAATGCAACGCTCTCGAGAAATCCACCATTTTGTAGTCTCTTTCGTGATTTGAAAATTCGTTTTTTTCCCGTTCTCTCTACATTTCCATATTTCGAGAAGCAAAAATACGTGTAAACTGGACAAATGCTTATTCCCTCGTCTCGATGCATCTCGATTAAATATCAAGGACTCGCCCATGAGAAGATTAGCATTTGGTCGTGTCACGGACGCGAGAGCTTCGAGAAACCCCCGCGAGCGGCGCTGCTGAACATCCCGCCAGTTTTTAAAACGCAATCCCGTCGTGTATATAAAGTTATACGCGTATAATACAGACGAGAACGAGACTTCCATATCATCGTTGTCATCGTCGCGTTCCTCGCCTCGCTTCGACACCCCTAGGGCGTGCCTTTTGCGAATGCGTGCGTGCGTTCCACGAAACAAACGTACGGTAATTTTAACCTATTTAAGCGTGTGGACGCGATACTCGTGCATGCGCGCGCACAAGCGAAAGAGAGAGAGAGAGAGATAGATAGAGCGTGGTCGAACGGAAACGCGATACGCGCTCCGTGAACGGGCATCGTATGTACTTGACTTCCCCCCTCGTATGTGACCGTACGAAACGACTACAGTTTCGAAATATGCAAATATATACAGATATATACGCACCGCTTAAAACGTTTTATTCTTTTTTTCATCCGATTAGCCTAATTATTCACGAAGACGCGTATTCTTTTTTTTCCCCTACATAAAAATGTTTAATTCAGGTTACCAAACCGTCGACAAAAAAAAAAAAGAACGGAAAGAAATTCAAATTTTCCCGCCAAACTCGAGAATATAAATTTTAATCGTGAATCCAAAGTAAAACAAATCGTATCGTTTCATTAAACATTACGAACCTCGATTGACCGAGCGGATTTAAATCGGGCATAGGTGTAAAATTTATCATGCGGATAATGCTGCGATTCCCCTGACGAAATAAAGACCGTACGGAAATAGATGAGCGAAAATCGACGGGTAAAACACGTGCAACGAGTGAGAGATGGACAGAGGCGTGAATTTGTCAAGATAATCGTCCGGCTGTGTCCGTCCGGGCCGCTCGGTTCTTCTCTACAGAAATATATATACATACATACATACATACATACATACATACATACATACATATATATAGTACATTATATATATATATATATATATATATATATATATATATATATATATATATATATATATATATATATATATATATATATATATCGATGAATGTACTATATCGATATATATATATATATCGATGAATGTACTATATCGATATATATATATATATATATATATATATATTCCGTGTATAATGAACGTACTATATCGATATAGTACAGTATATATATAGTACATTCATCGATATATATATATATATATAGTACGTTCATTATATATATATATATATATATATATATATATATATATATATATATATATATATGTATATACTATATCTATATATATGGATGGTCGATATATATATATATATATATATATATATATATATATATATATATATATATATATATATATATATGTATGTATGTATGTATGTATGTATGTATATATATAAAATGAATGTACTATATCGATTTATCGTCGGAAATAAATCGCGGTCCACGCTGCTGCTGCTGCTGCCTCTCGGCAAGAGCGTGCCGACGAGGAGGAAGGTTGTATAGAATCAGTGGATAGATCGTAGGTTGGTTAACCGGGCGAACGTCGAGAGATAGTCGCACAAACACAAACACACGATCGGGTCGCTTTGTTTTGCAACTTTCTAGTCTCTCGCTTCACCTCGTACGGTCGTTGCATACATGGCGAGTTGGTATTAGGGATATCGATAAAAGGGACGAGTGGAGTAAAATGGAACAGCGTGTAGAGAAAAAAAAACGATTAATATGTTTATAAAAATGAAAAACGAAAGGGAATTGTAGTAAACGATACTTTTTTCTTTCGTTCACGGGGATAGATTTAGGTTACTTCGGTAAGATTAAGATCCTAATTAGTGTTCAATTAAGGAGAGAATATATAAATAAAATTTGGACTATCGATTGGAAAAAAAATGAAATAAAAAATTTTGTAGATTGTACGAAAATTATTAGGCATTGACATTTGGAAAGTTTGTATCGACGTAAACAAAATTTTCTAATGCTAATTACTGTACAATTAAGGAGAGAATTTATAAATAAAATTCCGACTTTCGATTAAAAACAGAAATGAAACTCGAAATTTTGTAGCTTGTACAAAAATTATTAGCCATTGACATTCGGAAATTTTGTATCGACGTAAACAAATTTTTCTAATGCTAATTACTGTTTAATTAAGGAGAGAATTTATAAATAAAATTCCGACTTTCGATTGAAAAAAAAATGAAACTCAAAATTTTGTAGCTTGTACGAAAACTATTAGCCATTGACATTTGGAAATTTTGTATCGACGTAAAATTTTCTGATGCTAATTACTGTTCAATTAAGGAGAGAATTTATAAATAAAATTTCGACTTTCGATTAAAAAAACAATGAAACTCAAAATTTTGTAGCTCGTACAAAAATTATTAGCCATTGACATTCAGAAATTTTGTATCGACGTAAACAAAATTTTCTCAAATAATGAGAAACGCAATTGAATTAAACCCAGTAATCGAAAGAAAAATGAAAATTTTCATTTTATCGTTGCAAAAAAGAAAATCGCGTTCCATTTTACCCCCTCTGCTTCATCGAATATTCAATATCCCTTCTCCCTCTTGCCCCTCCACGTTGACGCGTTATTATATCTTCGAGGATCGTCGAGAGAACGGCATAGAGGAAATATCACGCGAGGCTCTCGTGAGAGAACGTGTGCGCGCGACGAGAATCTTGTTAACGTGTGGGCGAGCTTAGTCGTCGTGGTCGTCGCGTTTCTCTCGCTTCGCCTTCTTACTTATCTCTCTTTCGTCTTTTAGCCCACATGGATAACAGATACGCCGTGAAGCACAACGGCCTTCGAGTCTCTTGTACACACGCATAATTCCCCCTGAGTTAGGAGGAGAGACCCCTCCTCTCCTAACTCACCCTTCTCCCTTCGCCCTCTTGCCACTCATGTCAGCCCTCCTTCGCCCTTATCGACTATATACGTATTATGCTCATCGTACCGCGATTCTACTCGTGGTGCGTTTGAGCAAAAACGCGTGGTGGCGCAAGGATCGCGCGCGCCTCTCACTTTGCTTCCTCATCGATGCAATTCTCATTCGTACCAGTCGCGCTATGTACCCGCAAATACCGGTCGATCCTCGTTCACCTCTTTTTTCTTCTCTTCTTCTCTTCTCTTCTCTTTTTCTCTTCTCTTCTTTTCTTCTCTTCTTCTCTTCTCTTCTTCTCTTCTCTTCTTCTCTCCTCTTCTTCTCTTCTCTTCTTCTTTTCTCTTCTTCTCTTCTCTTCTTCTTTTCTCGTCTTCTCTCTTCTGCACTGCTCTTCTCCTCTTCTCATCTCTTCCCCTCTTCTTTTCTTTTCATCGTCTCTGCCCCCTCCCCCTTCCCCTATTTGATAGTTCGTACGACACACGTTCGTTCTCAGACACTTTGACTCGATTCGCCTCGTCGCTTTGAGCAAAGTGCCCTTCTAGCCCGCATTTCTAGTTTCGTCAGTGGGAAAACATGCGGCTCGACGTTTACTCAAAATGTAGAGTGATCGTCAAAAAACATTTTTTATTATTTCTCTTAAATCAATTTTGTTTTCTATCTTTTTCTTTTTATTTTACTTCAGACGGATTCGAAAAAGTAATTTACAGCAGGCTTTAACGACGCGGGTCTATGAATTTGGTTAAACGAAAACAAGAGAGCGAGAGAGAAACAGAAAGGAGAAGAAAAAAAAGGTGGCTACCGGAAGTCGTTTCGAGCAAGGCCTTTAAACGCGAACAATATTTTCGACGCTTTCCACTCATCGCACCGTTGGTTACACGCGTGTTCGTATAAAACTTTTAACGACGCGAAATCAGCGCAAATTTTATCGCCTCGCGTTTCCTATTCTACGATTTCGTTCGTCCTATTTTTTTGCCCCGTTTGTTTTAATATACAATCTTGTTTATCTTTTTTTTCGTTCGACATCTCGAGGTTTTATCGATCTCTCGAGTATCGCCTTAAGGAGGACGCGAGGGACTCGAGCTTTATAGCGACGAGTCCTCAATGTCTCTTGTCGTTAATATATATATATATATATATAGACATCGTTGTACATAAGGAAGAAACGCGTGCTCGTGCAACCGTAGCGGCTTTAATGAAAGTAGTGGGGAGGGGTGGGAGGAAGTTAATGAGCGGTGAATCGCTTTAACCCGGCGCGATCGATCACTCCGACGCTCTGATGCTCCCAGGAATGAGTTATATATATATATATATTTATTTGTGTGTATATATATATACATAATACGTCAGCTCTCTTCCTCTTTCACTCATGGACTGCCGATCTTTCTCTCCTCGTTCCTGTCCAACAACAACGATGTTCGTGTATCGCGATGGTAACTCGACTTTGCCGAGTGAAAAGCAGAAGCAGCTTCAACGGAAGAGAAGGTCTTCTCGTGTTTACCATATATATGTATGTATGTGTGTGTGTGTGTAACGTTGGAATACCAGCAGAAACGATCATATAGATAGGTATATATAAATGTGATTCTAGGAGAGAAGCGAGGGCGTTCACTATATAGTTGACTCAGGGTACATAATACATGCATCAGTACTTGTCGTCCATCGCTGTAGCACAGCCGGTATCGCCTATACGGGTTATTTGCGCACATATACGGGGTGTTAGGTAACTACGAAGAGACTGGGAATATTTAGATAGTTGACGTTGGGAGAAACCTAACGGTTTTTTTTAAATTGTTCTACGATCAAAATTGGCGGAGATATTCATTCTTAAAGTTGAGAAATTTGAAACCTAACCTAACAAATATGATGGGACACCGCTGTCGATAAATTCCGGGGTCGCAGGTTCGAATCCCGCCCGGGACATTTTTTTTTCGTGGTTTGTTGCTTTTTTTTGTAGATCTTGACAAAATAACTGGTAATAAACGAACGACGAGTCGAGGCGGTAAGAGAACATAATTTTGTTTTATCACTCAACCGCAAGGGGGCCAGGTGGCGTTGTTTACACGCGTAACTTTGCGAATTAATATCTCGGTCAATTTTGATCACAGAACAATTTTTAAAAAACCGTTTTGCTCGTACCGATACTATCTATCCGGTCATTTTTCGTGTCTTCGTCGTTGACTAACACCCTGTGTATACGACTAGATTAATCCATTCTCGACGCACGAGAAACGCTTCTCACCGATACAACTTCTGGTTTGAAAAATTGTCGAAGGCTTAAACTCGTGACTATTGAAATCTGCTCGTCTTCCCCGAAAGCATCTCCCTCGGTCCGATTTTAATTGATCGAAACTGATGGAATTAAAATCAATTTACAAAAAAAATTAAACTTCATTGAATTATCACCCGTTCGATTTTAATTAATTAAACTTGTAATTGTAACAAATCGAATCTCCAAATCGTCGTCGAATTTAATTAATCACGATCGAAGCAACGATTACATTTTAATTTCGTACAATTGATAAAAAATTTATAAAAATTGATTTTCCCTTGGCCGAGTAACGATGCAAACTTCTCGTTTCGAATATTTCTCTTTCCAAGGTCGTACAAAACCGACGAACACCTTTTTGAACCCACCGTCGCCGCATGAATAAAACAATTTGTAAACGATGAAAAAGTTGTCGTACAATTTTTATTCTCGCGAATCTTTTTTTTCCTTTCTCTTTATCACCAAAGTTGAAGAAAAAGTTTTAACAACGCGTGCGTGCACGAAAAACGATGGACGAGAGTTCCGAGGGAAAAAGTCATCCCTCTCGCGACGATTCGATATAGCCCTTGGCCATTAATCGAGTTCTCGAACGAAGAGGGCTCGTACCTAATAATTCATCGATCAGCCCGCGTAACGAGAATGCAAGTGGAACGCGGACATTTTCCTATTCGTGTCAAGGCTCGGCTGTAAATATCGATGCGCGGAGCAACACGAGTGTAACTGGAAGAAAGTTGTTTCAGCTCGAACCGATTATCGCCCTGTTTCTATATACGACGATGAAATTGGGTTTAAATAATTTGATCGAGGTGGAAGAACAACAATTCTCTTTTTGATAAATCGCTTGTGTCGATATCAAGTTTTTTTTATGAAAAAAAAAGAAAAAGAAAAACGAAATCATCGTTTGTTTCTGCGTACTTCGACTGCGAGAAAAAATATGCGAATACATTGTCGTACGTGCGCCTCGTGTCGTGACATCTATTACGGGCTGAATAACAGGCTCGCGGAGCTCGTCGTCTCGTTTACGCAATGCAAAATCAACCACGACTCGGACGATCAAAACGCCTAGTCGTAATGCGGATATGCCGCCTCTTGCCGCAGCTACCAGTTGCGTCATCGACGCTCTCTCAGCCTTCTACATATATATATATACAGGGTGAATTTCATAAGGTGGAACAGACTTCATTCTAAGGTAGATGGGATCATTACAAACAAAAGTTGCAAATATACATTAGGGTTATTTTTAATAGTTTCGGAGATACAAGGTTTTAAAGTTGGTCCAATCAGAGCGCGACGAGAAGCGTTGGACCCGCCCACTCCTGCTCTAGCCGTGGAGATAGCACAGTGTAGGGCGTTACATTTGGGGTTGCAAAATACAGAGCAGTCAATTTTACTCATTATATTGCTACGCATTCATTTTTATTTCTCGGGCATTGACTACTAGGGCGGGGAGTGGGCGGTTCCAACGCTTCTTGGCGTGCTCTGATTGGACCAACTTAAAAAAAGTTATATCTCGTAAACTATTAAAAATATCCCGAATGTATATTTGCAACTTTTGTTTGTGATGATCTCATCTACCTTACAATAAAGCCTGTTTCATATTATGGAATTCACCCTGTATATATATGCAGATATAAATGTATGCGGGAGCCGCTAATTATAAAATGGAAGCTCGACGTTTTCGACTCTCCTGTCCCTGTCGCGTGTACACGTTCGTCCAGTTGCGAATTCGCCCGTTCGATTATTTTTTGGTCAATTAGTTTTTTAATAAATAATAATTAATTAATTGTTTTCAATAAATAATTATCAATTAAAATTTTCGAATAAATAATTATGAATTAATGACAAAATACGTGAAACTAGTTTAATATTTTAGAGAGAAAAGAATTCAGCCAAGAAACGCACACAATAGTTTCGAGAAAAAAAATGGAAAATTCGTAATTTTGTTTGAAAATTATCGATCGCTAATTAAACAAAAATTAATTAGAGACAAACGAATAATAGCGCAAGTAAATTCAACCATCGTAAAAGGTCCTAACCCGTTCGTAATTTCTTCTCGGAACTGTGAAGAAAAAAAAAGTCGACTCACCGTCGAAAAGTTAAAACAAACAAGAATAAAAAGAAACGGACAAGCTAGTCCGTCGTAAAAAAACAAAATCTGACCCTTTCGCACCGAATACCCCACGGGGTCTTCGAATGAATAGAATCGAATCGCGGTTACTTTTCCGCAGCTCGATACTTTCCATTATTCAAAGTCTCGCCCAAAGTCCCGAGGGTCGGTTCATCGCTTCTGGGACTTGTACCATTTGTCGGAATTCCCTCTTTCTCTCTAAAGAGAGACGAAAAAAAAGGCACACACAGAGAGAGAGAATGAGAAATAGAGCGAGGAGGGAGAGAGAGAGAGAAAGAGGGAGGAGAGAGAGAGAAAGAGGGAGGAGAGAGAGAGAAAGAGGGAGGAGAGAGAGAGAGAGAAAGAGGGAAGAGAGAGAGAGAGAGTCTCGGGGCCGACGAGTTTCCGCTCTGGTCTCGCGCGTATCTGTATGCGCGCTCCATGTACTATAACGTCGATCAATACGGCACAGGGAGAACCAGAGGAGCATTGTCGAACTCGTTCCTCTCTCCTCTACTCACTACCCTCCCTCTCGCACACCTAAACCTCACTACAACCCTCCTGCCACTTCCTCATTCTCTCTTTCTCTCTCTCTCTCTTTCTCTCTCTCTCTCTCTCTCTCTTTCTCTCTCTCGCTCTCTCTCTCTCTATCCCTCTCTCATTCCTATATCATACATACATACATATATGTCCCGTCTTCTACATTACGAGTCTCGCAAGATACCAGGAAATACGATACGAGATAGAGTCTCGAGCGCATGATTACATCCTCTCGCGTTACAAGCCGACCTTGCCTCGCCTTCTCCAACCCACCCTGTTCCCCAATGAGAAGAAACAAAATCGTAGACGACACGGAAGTATACAACAACGTGTGTCCTGCGACCAGACGGACTAGCCAATCGCTATTTTACAAATTGATCGATTCCTTTGAGCGAATTCGAAATCGAGACAGAGAAACAGTCGTGTGAAAGGAAGAGCAAATTTCCAAAAAAAAAAATCACGAAAATCCATTGAATGGAAATTTAATTTTCTCTTAAAATTGTTGGAGTAGCGATTCAATTTTGCGATAGTTAAATAATTCATGCGAGAACTTCTTGATGTATGGCCAAGGTTTTAATTTATTGCAAGTTTTTATGTTTTTTTTCTCTGTTTTTGCATTCTCACATCGTAGAGAAAAAGTTCACCCCGTTGGTCGATGACTGTTTTGCGCGTTATTGCAATGAGGTCATAGAGCCAACGCTGACATCATTGACTCGGTTGATTACACTTTTATTATGCGATACGTTCGCTATTTTTCTTCTTTTTTTTCATTCCTACAATCGATTTTTCCATTTAAAAAACGTACAAAACGTTAGCAATTTATTCCTACTGGGGAAAAAATGTTCTAAGAATACAAAATTAAAAATTAATATAACCGTGATTGCATTTCCGTGATTAAAATCGTACCGGAAGATCGATAAAGCATCGAGTGGAACAAACTGAAATAAACAAATCGTAAAAATACCAAATCGTCGATGAAGTTTTTTTTTTGCAAAATATCGACGTATACAAGATTGCCCCAGTCTCCCCATCTCGTGTCGATTTCACACGACGTCCAGACATTGTTTTGTTCGTCGTCGAGGGTGCGCGAAGTTATGCGCGGTTGGGTTGTTAAAGAATTGTTCGAAACTAGCTCGGCGTAAAATCCGTATTGCGAACGGAAATCGTGCGACCCCTAATTCTCGTATTCTCTCGCATTCGCGTTCATTCATTCGTCGTAGGGGGGAAAAAAGCGCAATGGGGATGAGAAAAACGAGAGGTTAAGTCCCTCCCCCTCCCTCTCTTTCTCGCTCTCATTCTCTTTCTCACTTCTTCTTCTCTCGCAGACCATCAAGCGCAATCCCTCTCGACGAGATGAATGAAACAATCAGTCTAGCAAAAAACCGACTGGCTATAACGTTATACCATACGTATCGGCCATATACAGGGTGAATTTTACAAGGTGTAACATCCTTTATTCTAAGGTTAGATGGGATCATTACAAACAAAAGTTGCAAATATACAATAGGGATATTTTTAATAGTTTACGAGATATAAATGTTTAAAGTTGGTCCAATCAGAGCGCGCCGGGAAGTCTTAGGACCGCCCACTCCCGCCCTAGCCGTAGATATAGCACAGTATAGGGCGTTACATTTGAGATTGCGAAATTCAGAGCAGTCAATTTTATTTGTTATATTATTACAGTCATTTTTATTTCTCGGGCATTGGCTGCTAGGGCGTTAAGTGGGCGGCTCCAACGTTTCTCGGCACGCTCGGAAAAATTCAGAGCAGTCAATTCCCCAGAAATAAAATTAACTGCGTAATGATATAATAAATAAAATTGCCTGCTCTGAATTTTACAACCCCAAATGAAACGCTCTACACTGTGCTACCTCTACGGCTGGGCGGGAGTGGGCGGGTCCAACGCTTCTCGGCGCGCTCTGATTGGACCAACTTTAAAACTTTATATCTCGTAAACTATTAAAAATATCCCCAATGTATATTTGTAACTTTTGTTTGTAATAATCCCATCAACCTGAAAATAAAGCCTGTAAAACCTTATGACATTCACCCTGTATATTGCACTGTAAAAAAAGGAAAAAAAAACAAGAAAAAAATATATACGTTTTCGTACTTTTCCCTCCATTCTTCTCCATCGTTTCCTCGACAATGTTATCGTCGCTCGTTGACTCGCAAACTCCTGGAATTCGTTTCGACCACCGCGACAATTTTCGCGAAACGATCGAAGCGAATAGAGATTCGTATCGCCAGAGGGTTTACTTCTTCGCGATAACTGCGAAACGACTCTTTTTTCCGATCTCGACTCGTAACGACAAGACGGAAGTTACTACTTCTCTCGAGAACACGACCTAATTTCCTTATTTTCTGGAATAATAAATTTTACATTCTGTGTTAAAAGAAAATAGTTTTTCTTTTTTTTCCTGGGGGAATCGACCTAATTTCTTTACAAACAAAAACGAAATATTGTTTTTTGGATTGGAGGAATATTTTTTTAAATTTTTAATTGAAGAATGAAGAAAAATTGGCAAAAAGCAGTCTCGCAGTCGTGATAAAAAATGTGGCAAAATAATGTCGAAAATCCGCCAAAGTATTGAGCGATATAAAAAAAAAAGAAGTATGGCCGACTTTACGAAGGGCTCGAACGTATCTCTCATGGGACTTTGCATACCGATTGCTCGTTTCGGTTCTAGTACAAAACTTGGGTAAAACGAGAGGAAAAAGAAGCCGAGAAAGAGAAGAGAGGAAAAGCCTGAAGTGCACTCGGCGTCGTGCCAGGTTTCGAAATCGTTTCCGGTCGGCCAAAAAACGCGCCGTCTGCCGTAGAGCGAGAGTAAAAAAAGCAAAGACAAAAAGAACAAATGAAAAAAAAATAGCCCGAAGAAAAAGAAAAATCCTCAAACAAAAAGTAGAAACTCCCTCCAACGTTCCATTCTTTTTCCTCCAACGACCCCCCCCCCCCCCCCCCCGTCTGGAGGGAACCGGCAAAAAACAGAAAGAACAACCATAAACAATCTTAAAAAAGAATAAACAAAAACGAAACGTATCGTCGATAAATTGTTTCGACCGACGCGCCAGCTACCTCTTGCTGCACGAAATGCAACGCGCGGTGGCAAGATGGCGACGGTTTACACAAGTCGTGAAAATAAAAACAACGCGAACCTTGACATTAAACAAACGGTACGATAAAATGAATGGCTTCTTCGTCATCAATGTGTCCATCTTCTTCTTCTTCTTCTTCTTCTTCTTTCGCTCGTCAAGTACCACCGGTCTGTTTACCATACGTACCATTATGGGGAACGAACGAGTCTCCCGACGTCCATGAAGAACGCGACGACGACGAGTGCGAATTTCCAAGCTATTTACTTTTATATATATGTATATATATACACAGTTGCATTCACTATGATAGAAGAGTAGAGGAGATGTCTACTGCGCCAATGAATTGAGAAGACTCAAGAAAGCGAAGGAGAGAGAGAGAGAAAGAGAGAATGCCCAGTTAGAGAAAGAAGGTACAGAGTCCGCTATCTCACGACTACAATGGAGTCCACTGTCTGAAATTGCAGCGCGCGCTGGCTTGAATATACATAAAGTCCAAGAGAGTCCAGACTGGTCGTCTTACTCATCTAACTCTCCTCAAAAGGCGAGCGAGAGAGCCACCAAGGGCGCTTGGGACGATGATGTACCGAGTGAGAAAGAGATGGAGACAAAGACAGAGAGAGAGAGAAAAAAAAAGAAAGAGAAAGCACAAAGTCTTTGCTCGTACACACAGATAACAAACATTGAAACGAGACGGGTCTCTCTTCGTGAATACGATTTGACTGCACCGGAACGAGTACGAAGAATGGAGGATGTGGAATAATGAACCAGACAAAGAGAGAGAGGGTGAGACTTTTCAGCTAATATTCTCATAGAGCACAGGAAGTTTCAAAGAGGAAATTATTGATGACCAAAGTTTAAAACGTTCGAGGAGATAAAATGAAGATAGAAAGAAAAAAGGTGAACTGTACCGATCGCATCTGGAAGAAGAAGCGAATTGGATGGAAAAAAGTGAAGAACTAGAAGAAGAAGAAGAAGAAGAGGAAGAGGAATCACGCCGCTATCTCCACAAGATTGTGTATAATAGCGTCACTGTCCGTTTGCCGTCGGCAAAGAAGAAGGAACAAGAACAACAAGAGGAATAATCGGGTTCGAATCCGACTCAAAAGAATAGAAACATACCCAGCAACGTTCTAAAAACAGAGATAACTCGATTGGACGATTCTCAACGCAATCCTCCATACAAGAACAAGCGAAAAGAACAAACGTAGGAAAATGAAAGAAGTGAGAAGAAAAAAGTAAAAAAATCACTGAAAACTCGGAGTAGAATGCACCGAGGCGCGGGTGGATCGAGTTTTACTCTCGAATTTGTACTAATTCCCGTTACGAGAAAGCTCGTAGTTTGTTGCAACGACGCGAACGGGACAGGCACTGATGACCGACGGGTGCGAGAGAAAGAAAGAAAGCGAGGGAAGGAAAGGCAAGGAAAGGAAAAAAAGAAGCGGAGTAAAAGAGAAGGAAAAAGGTAAATTGGAGAGAGAAACGGTTGCCCTGGCTACGTTATGGCAAAATAAAGCCATTCTTGCGGTCGTGGAAGGCGCGAAGGTCGCGATGACCCAGCCTACCGTGTAACGCTTCTCTACGATTCGTTGAGCCTCGTAGCTCTCTTTCTCTTTCTCTCGCGCTCTCTTTATATTTCTCTCTTGGTCTCTCTCTCTCTCTCTCTCTCTCATTCTGTAGGTCGTTATATAGCCCGACCGTTATACGTTTCTATAGCAATGTCGTGGCAAGGTGAAATATCACCGTGCATGGCTGGCAGTAAAATTTCTATATGGCTCCCTACTGTAGGTTTTATCTAACGAAAACAGAGCTTGTGTTGTCCCGCGACGAGTTTTGTTATGCATCGTTGTGTTCCGTCCGACCGGTCGAGAAGTTTGGCCAATTTCGTGCGTCCACGGTTCTGCAGCGACTGGGAAGCTTGGGGCGGCGGGGAGTGGGGGAAGACGAGAGGTGGGGAGGAGTGGGGGTAACGAGATAGCCAGCTGGACAGGGGTGGGGGAAATGTAATAAAGAGTGGGAATCCTTGTTTTTCTCGCTGTCTTCGCTCGTCCTTCGCGCGGCAATGGAGAAATTCTGGAGAGAAGAGGCCTCGTGAAAACTTGCGAGAATTTTGTTTTTCTTCTTTTCTGTCTCTTTATTTCGTTTTTCTTTTCAATCTGTTGATAGAGAAAAATTGGCAGATCTAATCTTTTGCTTCCTTTCGTCATCGATGAGCTATTGATCTGGGAGAGAACGACGTCGTCGGCGACCTGGGCACGAGTCACTCTTCAGTGACTAACGCCGCGATCGGAGATTTATAGAGAAAGGCAGATCGAATCTCCGAAACTAGGAATTTTTTTTTTTCATTTTGTATCGATTCGGAGAATATTGTAGACACAAATGGACCGCGATGAAAAATTAGAAGGCGATTGACGAATAGAAATAACAAATAAATTAATACGAGGAAAAAAAAGAAGAAACGAGAACACTCCAGTGAGTACCGCCTGGAGTGAAAATGTACGTAGAAAGGCAGATCGAATCTCCGACGATAGGAATTTTTTTTTTCATCCCGTCTCGATTCGGAGAATATTGGAGACACAAATGGACCGCGATGAAAAATTAGAAGGCGATTGACGAATAGAAATAACAAATAAATTAATAAGAGAAAAAAAAAGAAGAAACGAGAACACTCCAGTGAGTACCTCCTGGAGTGAAAATGTACGTAGAAAGGCAGATCGAATCTCCGAAACTAGGAATTTTTTTTTTTCGTTTCGTTTCGATCCGGAGAATATTGGAGACACAAATGGACCGCGATGAAATATTAGAAGGCGATTGACGAATAGAAATAACAAATAAATTAATACGAGGAAAAAAAAAGAAGAAACGAGAACACTCCAGTGAGTACCACCTGGAGTGAAAAAGTACGTAGAAAGGCAGATCGAATCTCCCAAGATAAGAATTTTTTTTTTCATCCCGTCTCGATTCGGAGGATATTGGAGACACAAATGGACCGCGATGAAATATTACAAGGTCATTGACGAATAGAAAGAACAAATAAATAAAATAAATAAATAAAAAGAAGAACAAACGAGAACCCTCCAATGACTACCGCCTCGATCGAGAAGGCATATAAAGGCAGATCGAATCTCCAAAACTACAAATTTTTTTTTTTTCATCCTTTCTCGATTTATCGAATATTGAACACACAAATGGATCGTGATGAAAAATTACAAGGCAATTGTCGAATAGAAAGAAAAAAATAAATAAATAATAAGAGGAAAAAAAAGTACAAACGAGAATAGCACGAGGGAGAAAATTCGGCCTGACGAAGTGTGAGAGACAAATTTCTGCTGTGCTACCGCGAGTCCGCTTGTATCGATCTCGTACGATTGCACCTGCAGTGGTTCTCAAATCCGCGAGATTTTTTTCCAAGCTTGAAACTAGAGCAATTTAAAAAATTAAAAAATAGAAACTTTGAGGTCGAAAACAATATTCTCGAAACATTTCGATCGTCCGATGTAAATTAAGCTTCGTTCTCGCTCCTCGAAGATCGATTCCAAGGTCAAAGTGTCGCGAAGCGACATTTACCAAAAATCCATCGAGAACGAAAAATCGTTACAACATTAATCGATAAATCGAAGATTTAACCCTAAAAAATTTCATCCACAAATAAACAAATCCTCGTCGTGTTAATGTCGAATATCAAGGTCAAGGTGTCAGTGACCAGTGACGGAAGTAACATCCGCCGGAAGTCGTGATCGAACGTCGCTTCGAAAAGCAAAAAAAAAAAACAAAGTGTCGTCTCTCGGATCTCCCGGGGTCGTACACGACACTGGAACGTAGCACTCTCGTTCCATCGTGTAAAATAAAATCCGAGCTAAAAGGTACTGCCCCCAGCCCCTAACCCCTGCGCGCGCCAACCATTCTCGCCTGTCGTGAACTTTTTCCTTCACACTCGCCACTAATCGATGTCCGGCTAAATGAATTGCGGCGAGACGGAGTCGTGAGTGGAAATGTTCAATATACAAGGACCATATTTATGTATATATATATACCTGTACGTTAAAGAATATATATATATATATATATATATATATATATATATATATATATATATATATATACACACAGTTGTAATGACCTTGTCGCGTTTCTCGTAAGGGTGTAAATTGCCTAATCGATTATGGCTCGACTAATTGGTGTGCCATTCGCAAATTTGCGCACCAGTAATTATTTTCGTACCAATCCCCATTTCGACCTTACTCTCCACGTTCAAATAAATCTGTATATATATTTATAGCTCTAACTAGCAATCTATATATATATGCATATTTCGAAATATATATAATATATATTATAATATAATATAATGTAATATAATATAATATAATATAATATTATGTTTACATCATATATTATATTATATAATATAATATAATATTATTTTTATATCATATATTATATTATTATTAGGTATGTGTATAATATAATATATTATATTATAATATATAAATAATATAATATAATATAATATTATTAATATATATTATATAATATAATAATATAATATATATATATGCATATTTGAACGCCGACGGTAAGGTCGAAATATATATATATAGATATACAATATATTATATAACATATATATTAATAATATAATATAGTATTATATAATAATAATAAATATTATATATATATGTATAAATTTCGACCTTACCCTTGACTATATATATATATATATATATATAGAGAGAGAGAGAGAGAGAGAGAGAGGGAGAGAGAGAACGATATACATGCGTATATAGCTTACAGACCGCTCGGTATAATCACCCGTCTTTCTGTCTTTCAACTCATTGCGCGGATTGGCAGGATTTCCCGTTTCATTTCAAATTCCAGTCTCGTCTAGATTTCCGTCTCTCTCTCTCTCTCTCTATCTCTCTGTCTCGCTCTTTCCCTTGTATTCAAACGAGCATCGTGCGTAGAACGTTCGCTCGGACGTCTTCGGGCGTGAGCGCATTTTTTTTTCTTCAAACGATTTTTTTGTTCCATTTTGTTTTTTCCCCCTTTTCTTTTTTTTCTTCTTCTTCTTTTTTGCCGTCTATGTAGGGTCGAGCGTATGTGGAACAACTAGAGCTTTTCTCTCGTCCATTTTAAACCAGCGATGACACCGATGACACTCGTCCATACACCCCTTGCTGCTTTTCTATCCACCCCCCCCCCCCCTCCCCCTTCTCCTCCTCCTTCTCTTTCTCCTCTTCTTCCTCCTCCTTCTTCTCTCCGCCTCTTCTTACTTCTCTCCCTTCTCACCCTTATAATCCAATTGTGCGTCGAGTTTTACCCCCACCCCTCCCCCACCCCAAACCCTCCCTTACCGTATAATATCTCGCGAGGAGACTTCACCCTCTATCCAAGATTATTGTTCGCTCTACTTGTCGTGAAAACTCGGGCAAACTCTCGTCGAGACAATTATCTTAAGATATTACTGCTCGTTCTACGTAGACGTTATTTTCTAATTTTGTCTCCTTTCTTTTTGTTTCAACTCAACGTTTAAATTAATATTTTTGTAACGCGACAGAATTAATTACACGTTTTTCTCTTCTTTTGAATTAAACAAATATAATTCGTTTGAATCGTTTCATCGATCGTCACTCGCACTTTCCAGGAAACTTTTCCATAGGGCGAAGGGATGAAAACGGATGTTTTCCTTCGAGGGTGAAGTCCGACGATATTGTTGATTCGGTTGGAATGGAGGAAACGACGAAAACATCTCGTTTCTCGTCGACAACTTTTATTCTTGATAAAGAAACAAAAAAAAAGTCCTCGACGATTCTTTTGGACAATCACTTTTTCGTTGAACGTTTCTTATCGACGAATTCTTTTTCGTACGACGCACTTGATACATGAGAAGGACAAAGATCCTTGATTACTCTCGCACATCGACCAATCGCAAAATCCATAGGGGAGAGCAAAAGGGCCGGGAGAGAACTCCACCTTCACCTTGAACTCAAGGGAATGAGGGAGAGAGAGAGAGAGAGAGATAGGTAAATTCGTAACAGCAGACACCGTGTGGCAGCACAAACCACCATGACACCCGGACGAATCCCATCACTGATAACGAATCGTCCATGAGAAAATTTATCAACGATTAATAAACGAATTTATCATTCATCTCGATTAAAAAAAGGAAACCTGTTTACGCAAATACGTCGTCACTGCCTCGTTCTAAACTGGCTACTATTATTATTCCCGGATACGTTATCACTTATCAATTTTCCGATAACGATACTCAACCATAAAAAACATCCGATATCATCCGATATCAATAATAGCGATAAAAAATTGTGAGAAAATATTATTTAACGATATTCTAAATTCCTCCAGAGTGCTACGTTAATCTCGATCGATCTTCGATATTTCGTAGGACGTAAAATAAACAAAAAACGAGAAGATTGAGAAAATAAAAACAAGGAAATATAAAGATAAGAATTGGAGGACTCACCTTGACGAAATGAAGATTCTCCTTGTCGAGGAGGAACTCCATGGATTTATGGGGTCTCTGATTGATGCACGTACCAACGGAATTGTGATGATCCTGATGATCGGTGGAGTTTCTCGCGCCGGTACCAGGCGAATGTGGAACGCGTAGCTCGTTCTCGTTAGCCAGATGATGATTAACGTCGCGTCCCTGACGTCCACTCGTGTGATTTAGATTGAGGAGGCTGCGCGTCTTTTTGCCGGCTTGATTGTTGCACGGATTATTGTTGGTAACGGCGGCGATTGATACGGCATGGCTGGAAGCCGACGCCCCGTTGACACTCAGGTTGATGTTACGTGAAGATACCACCGGCTCGGCATCGAGGTCGGTCTCGAGGAGGCCAACCGGACGCGGCTCTTGGCTTGCCTGCATCGCACGAGCCTTCGCCATCTCGATCGCAGCCGGGCTACCCAGATCCGTAGCTGCGCGCCGACGCGTATTACCTATGACCCCCGCGCTTCCGCATCGCCCTGATGACCCTGTCGCGCCGATGTTACGCGCACCACCACCACCGCCACCACCGCCGCCGCTGCTACCACCGCCGGCTAACGACTGATGATGACTCGGTGGTAAAGGTGGTTTGCTCGACACTGGCGGCCTCCCGTTTGGACTGTGGAAAACGTTCATTTTCTATCAGTTCGACGCTTCTTCCGCGTTGATAACGTTGATACGCGACTCTTCCGTTGATAATATTGGCAACTGTTCTTCCTCAAGATCTCCCTCTGTCTTTTACACAACTCGATCGGTTTTTACACTTCAAATTCCAACGGTCGGTTTTTACTTTTTTTTGTTTAATGTTTAGGTTTTGATTTTGTTTGAGGGAATTTGGAGAAATTGTTTGGGATTTGAATTGTTGTTATCGTGGTAGTTTGCAAATAGAAATTGTGGTGTTAATAGTGAAACTGGAGAGATAAGAGAGTAATTAATTCATGCGTTTGTAAAGTGTGGGTTGATACATAATTGTGCGGGATATTTAATTGTAAGACGGTTTATGGGATCGAAGCATCGGGATTTAGAGATCTCGAGTGTTGGTTCTAGATTGTAATTAATGTAACGATTTCTATCGGGATGAGAGTTTGTTCATGTTCGTTTGTATTACGGGTTAAACGAGGCTTGAAATTTATAGCTCAACGCGCCTCATTGCTTCGCTCTTGAGAATCCTTCGACGATTCATAAGTCAAGGATAATTAAGAAAAAAAATGATAATGTGCGAATTGAAACTCGAATAATGTTTCTCACGTGTTGTTTATGAGCGTTTGTAAACTCGGATTTGCGAGAAAACAGTTTTTATTTTTTTTTTATAACTTTGAACGAAAAATTAGCACAAACTCAGAATAAAAATGTGATATTCGTGTTGTACGGGAAAATTGCCATTTCGCAAGAATCCAATGTCCTTTTTGATGTAAAAAAAATCAAGTCCTCCGCCAAGGTGTCACATGAGTCGCATTCTTAATTTAATTCTAGGATTTATTAATCTCGTTTTTTACCAATTTCCTCGTCAAATCACCAAAAAATGTGAAAATCTAATTTTTAAACAAAGTGATTCAAGAGTTTCCTCAAAAAGTGTCCCACTTTCAACAAACTGTCCCAAATACTCCGAGTGAATTCCAGCTGCGCATTATTCACAATCCCTTGAGACCACCCGCGCGTAAACAAAAAATTCAACTCTCCTCAAGATACCACATGGGCCACATTCTTAATTTAATTTTGGGATTTTGGGGCTGGGGAAAATTAATTTTTCCTCGCCCAAACAAACTTTACAAGGACTTTACGCAATCGGAAATTTCCCGTACAACACGAATATCACATTCTCACTCTCGTTTTCTACCAATTTCCTCGTTAAATCACCAAAAAATGTGAAAATCTAGTTTTCAAACAAAGTGATCCAAGAATTTCCTCCAAAAGTGTCCCATTTTCAACAAACTGTCCCGAATACTCCCACACATTGTAAACAAAAATTTCAACTCTCCTCAAGGTGCCACATGGGCCACATTCTTAATTCAATTCTGAGATTTTGGAGCTGAGGAAAATTAATTTTTCCTCTCCCAAACAAACTTTTCAAGGACTTTAGGCAATCGGAAATTTCCCGTACAACACGAATATCACATTCTCACTCTCGTTTTCTACCAATTTCCTCGTCAAATCACCAAAAAATGTGAAAATCTAGTTTTCAAACAAAATGACCCAACAATTTCCTCCAACAGTGTCCTACTTTCAACAAACTGTCCCAAATACTCCCACACATTGTAAACAAAAATATCAACTCTCCTTAAGGCGCCACATTCTTAATTTAATTCTGAGATTCTGAGGAAAATTAATTTTTTCTCATCCAAACAAACTTTTCAAGGACTTTACGCAATCGAAAATTTCCCGTACAACACGAATATCACATTCTCACTCTCGTTTTCTAACAATTTCCTCGTCAAATCACCAAAAAATGTGAAAATCTAGTTTTCAAACAAAGCGACTCAAGAGTGTCCCACTTTCAACAAATCGTCCTAAATACAGCAATTGAATTCCAGCTGCGCATCATCCACAATTCCTGGAGACCTCCTACGCACAAACAATTTAACAACTGTCCCATCTCAAGTTTGCGCCATACACGACATTTCGCAAAACAATTCATAACCGTGAGTAGCGAAAAGTCATAAAGAAGTACAACAATAACAAACACGTGTGCTTGGCATCTTCAATGACTCATTTTCATTCCCATCGGACAACAACACTCTCGACTATCCATATCACACGAGCGTTCGATCAAAGAACAAAAAATCGCGCAATCCAGTCCGAACAATCGAAACGTCCTCTTCGTCCTCGTATTATCTCCAAGCTCGAGAAGTTTGTCGCATTAATCCCACGAACTTTGTCCACGAAACTCGTATTAATAAATCATGAGTCATAATTCGATAAGAAAGAAAGAATACGAAGAAAGGAAAAAGAAAAATATTTCACAATCTTGAAACGAAAATGAAAAATAAGTCGTAGGAGGAGCCACGAAGAGTAAGAATAGACGTTTTTATCGCGACTGAGAAGCTAGGCCGATGATAAATAATCACAGATATCGTTCAGGTGGCCATTGTAAATAATTCCCACGCGTTAGTTATTCCCCGAGAGTCCACGGTAATTTTAGGTTCGATCCCACGATCCGCGAGCACAAACGAACAATTTTCCTCGTGTTTTGCTTCGCAACGTCGTCACCGTAAAGCAAAAACAAGGAACCCGACGAAACCCCGCTGACTGCCTTCTTCTACCGTGTGTTGTGTTTGACTCACAATCGACTTTCGTCGTGCATGCCCGAGGTTCTCGTGCACGTGTTTTCTCGCGCTTTTCAATGTGCTCTCTCTGCTCGTATATAGTTACCCTTCGATGTGTCTAGGTATATATAAAACTAGAGAGAGAGAGAGAAAGAGCTAAACGAAGAGAGAAGGAATAAAAGAAAGAGCTAAAAGAAGAGAGAAGGAATGAAATAAAGAGCTAAAAGGAGAGAGAGAGAGAGAGAGAGAGAGAGAGACTCCCAGCTACGAAAGTCACCGTGAGCCATCCTCGTGGCAAAGGTCGTGGCCCGAGTAAGCGCCTGTATCTTCTCTTCTTTTTTTTCCCCCGCGCCACCCTTGCTTGACTCCACGTACTCGACTCACATTTCGCAGTCGATGATTCACGGGTACGCGTTCGCCACTCGTACTCACGGTATTCCACGTTACTACATAGGACATTCCGCGTTAACTAAATTACTTCATTTTTCGTTTCTTAACCTCTCGCCTCTTTCTCACACTTCGACAAGTTTCCTGCTTCACTTGGAAATTACTTCCTGGATGATTATTGGAAAAATTTGCATCCAGCCATTTATGGCTTATAACTTTTTTTTTTCCAACTTGGAACAAAGTTGAAAAAGTTGAAAAAGTTTGAATCTAATTTAAAAAAAAAAGGGAATAATTAATTGTTACTTTTTGTTGAAAATATATCGTGGGTAAAATACGAATCTTGTTGCATTTTTTTATGAAAAGATGGAAGAGCAGATTTTTTATCTTGATGGTTTTTCCTTGCGATTGATGTATAGACGTATTAAAAAAAATTGTTTAATTCTATTATAATTGTTGTTGGTTTAATTGCAGCGAGTTCCTTCGAGTAAGACAGTAAATTGGCGAAATATGGAAATCGTTCGAAAGTTAAGAGATTGGAAAAAAAAAAGAAAGTGGCTGAGTCGAGACGGAACGACCCATACATACACCGTAACATATATCGTACATGACAGTAAACCAATCGCGAATGTATTAACGGATCTGGAACTCGTGGGATCTCGTGTTTACGTTCCACCACTGGCGACGAATCCCGAAATATATATATATGTATATATATGTATATACAGGGTGATCCACGCAACGTGTGCACCGCTATAACTTCCAAAGTATGCGTTGCATGAACAAATTTTATATACAAAAGTTACATGGTTTAAAAGGATGCACTACGTAATGCATCTATTTTTTTTTAAAGGTCAAGGCGTTTCCAGGATTTGAAGGACAACTTTTTTGTTTTTTATGTGAAGACAATTTTTAAATAATAAAGTGAAATTACTCGTTTAGGGCTAACAAAGGTTAATACTTTTTTATTCAGGATTCGATTCTCTACCACACTTTGCTATAAAAAATATAGCATTCTATTTAAAAAACCAAAGTTGTCCTTCAGATCTTCGAAACGTCTCGACCCATAAAAAAAGCTTGATGCACTACGTAATGCATCAATCTTTTTTAACTTGATGCACTACATGGTACATCAACCATTTTAGGTCGTAGTGCATCAATTTTATAGGTTGAGGCGTCTCCAGGATTTGAAGGACAACTTTGTGTTTTATGTGAAGAAAATGTTCAAATAACAAAGTGAAATTACTCGTTTAGGGCTAACAAAGGTCAATATTTTTTTACTCGGGATTCGATTCTCTACCACATTTTGCTATAAAAAATATAGCATTCTATTTAAAAAACCAAAGCTATCCTTCAAATCTTCGAAACGCCTCGACCCATAAAAAAAGCTTTTTGGATGCATCCTTTTAAACCATGTAACTTTTATATATAACATTTTTTCGTGCAATACATACTTTGGAAATTATAACAGTGCACACGTTGCTTGGACCACCCTGTATATATCGTTATGTGTATATATAGATCGTATAAATACATTATATTCATATATCTCGTTAGCGACTGGCAGAGTCGTGGATTAGTCGCGTGTACACAAGAGACAGAGAGAGAGAGAGAAAGAGCGAAAGAGAGAAAGAGAGATAAGAGAAAAACGCCTCCGGCCGAGTAATCCACCGTTCGCCGGATGAGAGAGTTGATCGAGATAACCGGAATTAAAAGAAATATCGATATTAGCCAAACGATAAAATTTATAAACGCGAATTCATTCCTGAAACTATATACAACCTCCTGTTTGCAATGAAACGTCCCTAACCTCAAACAAACAAAAAAAAACAAAAACAAAAATCCCAGTAACAATTCAAGAAACAACGTCGATCCTCGAACCCGAAGTAAATTAACAATTATTATTAATTAAAATCGTACGAGGAATCGAACCGCGCAGCTTTTGTAAGGAAGTCGAGGTTGATGAGACGCTCAAAGGCTCCAAGTGTTTACAAACCCAAGTACAACGAAGAGCGTGTGAGTGAAGAGTAAGAAAAAAAGGCGGTTAAGAATAAAATCGTGTAACGAACGAGAGGGAGATTAAAGTGAAATGGACGATTGACTAACGAGCGAGCGAGCGTCGGCACGAGCAAACGAGCGAGAATGAGAGAAAGAAAGAGAGCCGACTGTGTGTGTAGGCGGTGTAAAAGTCCTCCTCGTGTCTCTCTCTCTCTCTCTCTCTCTCTCTCTTTCTCTCTCTCTCCCTCTCTCTCTCATCCGTGCGCGTGCGGATATGAGAACGTGTAGAGCGCGCTGCGCCATCGAGTCCCGCTTGAGTCGAGCGCACACAGCGCCATCTTCGTCCGCCATTACGAAAGCGCGTCGATTACATTGACCTCCTTGTTGCGTTTCCTCGGGGCTAACGAGAGAAACGACGCTTAACTCTGTGTCTGTCTCACTGTGTATAAGCGATGATACAAGAAGTCTTTTCGTACGTATAACTCAAATTCTACGGATAAAATTGGCTTCGTGTTACCCAGAATCCTCGGCTTGTTCCGAGTGGATTTTCTTGGGAAAACGGAACGTCCAAAATTTTCACGACTGTGTTATTGCCTCGAGCGCCCGTAATTTCGTCTTGTAGAACTCTGGCAACCCTCCAAATTCTTCGGCCTTCTCTCTTCTTTCTCTTTCTCTCTTTCTCTCTCTCTCTCTCTCTGTTTCTTCTTGGTCTTGGGGAACCGTGAGGAAGAGCGAAAAGTTTACGTCGTCTTGTTCGGTGCAACTCGAGTGTAAACAAAGCAAATGGCCGAGAGTCAATTAAGTGTTAATAAATGATACACAATCGCTAAATAGACAAAAGATTAAGAGGGTGGAAGACGCGGCTCGTTAAGCGTTTTAGTAAAGGCATTTCCGACGTTCTATTATTGGTTTTGGATTGAAATTTAGTAATTGTGGGTTTTCTTTTTTTTTTAGGATTGTAATTGAATTTATATGGAAATACCATGTCAACTTGTCCTGTGGAATCATTTTTG
This sequence comes from Netelia fuscicornis, assembly GCA_946811545.1. NCBI lineage: Eukaryota > Metazoa > Arthropoda > Insecta > Hymenoptera > Ichneumonidae > Netelia > Netelia fuscicornis. Next base: position 4,631,799 of record OX328011.1, on the reverse strand, counting down.
TTTACTTAATATTTTTAAAAATTGTTAAATTATTGTTACTTTGTTGTTTGTAGTTTGATTATTGGTAAATTAAATAAAAGAATTTAATAAAGAAAGTTAATAATATTTAAGATGAAAATAATTTTGTTATTGTTAAATGACCAAATTATTATCACTTCATTGTTTATAATTTGATTATTATTAAATTAATCGAAATAATTTAATAAAGTAAATAATATTTAAGATGAAAATAATTTTGTTATTATTAAATAATTGAAAAATCACCAAATTATTATCACTTAATTGTTCATAATTTGATTGTTATTAAATTAATCGAAATAATTTAATAAAGTAAATAATATTTAAGATGAAAATAATTTTGTTATTATTAAATAATTGAAAAATCACCAAATTATTATCACTTAATTGTTCATAATTTGATTGTTATTAAATTAATCGAAATAATTTAATAAAGTAAATAATATTTAAGATGAAAACAATTTTGTTCTTATTAAATAATTGAAAAATCGCCCAATTATTATTACCCCATTGTTTATAACTTGATTATTATTAAATTAATCGACATAATTTGATAACGTAAATAATATTCAAGATGAAAACAATTCTGTTATTATTAAATAATTGAAAAATCACCAAATTATTATCGCTTCATTGTTCATAACTTGATTATTATTAAATTAATCGAAATAATTTAATAAAGAAAATAATATTCAAGATGAAAACAATTTTGTTATTATTAAATAATTGAAAAATCACCAAATTATTATCACTTAATTGTTCATAACTTGATTATTATTAAATGAATCGAAATAATTTAATAAAATAAATAATATTCAAAATGAAAACAATTTTGTTATTATTAAATAATTGAAAAATCTCCAAGTTATTATCACTTCATTGTTCATAACTTGATTATTATTAAATTAATCGAAATAATTTAATAAAGTAAATAATATTCAAAATGAAAACAATTCTGTTACTATTAAATAATTGAAAAATCACCCAATTATTATTCCCTCGTTATTTATAGTTTCATTATTAATAAATTAATCAAAACAATATAACAAAACAAACTGAACAATATTCAAGAATGTGCGTAATTTTGTTATTATTAAATGCTCGATAACGCTTTTTAGAAAACATTATAAAATTCGTGCTAAATCAATTAATTCAATTGCCATCCTTTTTCTTACCTCGCGCAAGAAGCGCTGCGTTCCAAATCGGTCGCTCTTCTCGGTTTGTTTCTGATGTCAGTCTCCCCATCGTCCTGCAATTCGCCCCTTCTCTCGTCCTCGGGTGCGTGAAGCGGTATTATGATATAATCCGGTTCCTTCTTCCTCCTCGTGGTGCCGGGTTGTTCGTCGATCAATTTACCACCGGTCGTGCGTTTATTGGCAGAGTCGCCAACGAGTAAATTCGCGCTATCGGACGTTTTCTTGGTAACCTCGGAACGCGGCACTTTAGATCTACCACTGAAACGTAATCGCGAAAATCTCTGTAAGAATCCACCAAGACCACCCTTTTTCCTCTCGTTGACTGGACTACCGGTAACAGGACCGATATTTCTTTGCGTCAAATCATTTTTCGTCGTTATAGTCGAATGCTCGTTATTGTTCCTCGCTGGTGACGAGGGCATCGCGAGCCTCTTGGCCGCGGTCGCGGACATCTCCGCGTTACCGGAAACCTTTGTTTTCTTCGTCGTATCGTTAATCTCGTACTCCTCGCGAGTCTCAACGTCCCGATCGTTCTTATCCTCGCGTCGCGCTACGACTGACTCGTCGTCGTTGTTCGCATTAGCAGCTCCTCGTATCTCCTCGCCGTTCCATTCGAACTCGCAACTACCGTGACTGCCGCGATCGGGCTTTATTAGACGCGGTGGGGACGTTGCTGGAGTTACAGCGTGGACACTACTAGCGTCTGTTCTGTCGGGAGTTCCATTGCCGGTCTCGACACACGCACACTCTTTCCTCCTCTGCGCTTCCTCCTTCTCCCTCTCCACGTTAGGATCCACCGGAGTTCTCCCTTCCAGCGAGGCTACCACCGACAGCGACGCCGTTATGGCCGATTCCGGAACTACCACCGACTCAATGGAATCCTCTCGCTCCTTGGATACCTCTTCATCGTGACGATCCGGAGGCGTGGAAGAAGATGACTCCTGTTTCTCTACCACGACTCGCCATAGACGTTCTCCAGCAGGTCCGACTCGCTCGCCGCACGATTTTCCACAGGTCGATTTATTAACGTCGTTCTCGCTTTTCGCCGATTCGTCATCATCCCCGGATCTCGTTGGTGATATTTGCACTCTTGCCAGATTGTTCTTCCTTTTCTGGGGATAAAAGTCACCTATGAAGGACATTCCACGTGCACTCTCGTTGTCACTGGAGGAAATTTCCTGTTCGTATTGTTCGTTCTCACTTTTGTTCATTGTTCTCGTTTTTCGCTGTCTTGAATTCTCGTCAACGTCAGAAATATCGCTTATATCGAGAATAGGTTTGGTCTCCAAGCAGGGATAATCCACCTCGTCGTCGTGATTCCCGTCCACCCTGCCCAGCGTTCTACTCAGACCGCTACTACCACTTTCTCCATAGAGTGAAAATAGATCCGAGTTTTTTTTTATCTGGCCCATTAGCGAGTCCTGTTGTTGTTGTTGTTGCTGCTGCGGCTGCTGGTCGTAATTCTTGGGACGCGAGACAACGTGATTATCTCGACGATCGACGTCGGCGTGCACTCGTTGATCGGTGCTGGAAGCCACGAGGACGTCGTTCGTCTTTTTCTCACAACCGACGATCTCAACCGCGGTGCTCGCCTTTCTTCCAACGGACGAGCCAGGATCGTTGCCCATTTCCCGCACCAAATCGACGACTTTAACGCCACAAGCTATCGTCGGCCTGGGAACTTCCGGTAATTCATCGCACGCGTCCATCCGTTGAAACGGTCTCGAGTTCGACTGCAACATTTTAATGTAATCCGATTGTTGAGCGAGCTCGTAACTGGCGTTGTTCAAGACACGTTTTCTCGTTCCTGAACCGCCTGGCGAGCTTGGAGCACCTTCGACCTCGTCCTCGACGCACGAGGCCATTTTTCCAGCGTCGCGAAAATTTCTCTCGTCGATCTCGAACTGCTGTGCCAATTCGTAACTCGCATTGTTCTTGACTCGACGATTCTGTCGTGGTTTGCCACTCGTCAGTCTCTGCATGGCTTCCATAGCTAAAATGGCGGTGTTGCCACCCGCGCCGGTAGCTTCCTCGACCTCGCGCTTGAATTGCCTTATGGCCTCGTCGACAACGGCGTCAATGTCGTTCTCCATCGCCATTGCCATTTCTAGGACGTTGCTGTTACCACGATCCTGTGTCTTGACTGTCGAACGTGGAGGTTCGATATCCCGGGACGGACTGCCGGACTGACTCGTCTCCTCGACAGTATCCTCGTCGTCCTCGCCCTCCTCGTTCGAACTTCGGATCGAATTCTCGTCCAAATGCATCTTGGCAGTCCCGTCGACTTCGTTATTCGCGATTACATCGCTGACACTAGCTTGCTCGACGTTGACCCCCGTGACCTCGGGACGTACCTGCGTCCTTACCGACCGAGTACGTACGCACGGTTTCCCAATGACCGTTGTATTCTCACTGTCGTCGTCATTTTCGTCGCGTCGACGATACGATGACGAGGACGACGACGAAGCATTCGTTCTCTCGGAACTCTTCGAACTCTCGATAGAGCTCTGCGCGCTCAAACCCGAATCATCCGCCATTTCGTGTATCCTCAGATCGCTACGACAGAGCTCATCGACATTATCGTACGTAATCGTCACGTCCTTCTCGCTATCGTTAACGTTATCGTCCCTACCGCAAAGATTCAAGTCGACTGGCACACTCGCTACTCTCGTATAATTCTCGAAGAGGCTCGACGACGATATCGTACCGATACTCGCACCGGGATAATAATCCGAGCTACGTGGCGAACGCCCGGACGTGCTTGCGCGACTGCTCGACTCGTCGACGAAGCTCGCGAGACTGGGAGCGCTACGGGACTTATCCGTGAATCTAAAATTAAAACCCGACGAGTTGCTCCACCCTCGTTGATTCTGGTGCGACTGTTGAGAAGCGTGAGGCTGACGATGATGATGATGATGATGGTGACGATGATGTTGGAGGAAACCGTTGCTGCCGAGACCGTTGCCCGCCATGTTGCCGCCACTGCCGACCCCGCAACCGTCCACCACACCGGCTATATTTAAACGCGTCGTCTGCAGAAGTCGCGAGGACGCCGACGCACCGAGGGCGCAGCTCGACGCTTGCCCAGAAGCTTTTAGATCATCGAACACTGCGTCGCGTCTCGTCTCGATCCCGATCTCTCGCAGATCTATCGTATTACGAAAGTCCAAGGACGTCGAGTAACTCGGCACGTTGCAATCCGTGAAACTCAACAAGCCGCCGCCCATCCGACTCTCGTAAGGGTCGTATATTCGCGACTCGCGGGTCTCACGACTTTCCACCTCCTCGTCGAGATCCTCTTCCTCCTCCTCGTCGTCCTCGTACTCGTAATCTTCCTCGTACTGATCGTTATCCCGCCAGAATTCTCTGTGACAATAAAATGCGATAAAGCGTATGGACATTAATTTTCTTCATTATGTCTTGTACATAGGAAAATAAGAAAGAAGAATAACAAAATTTCATTGACTTCTTCATCGTTAATTCTTCTTTTAACTATTATTCATTCCATCGATAATATTCGATTAATAAATCGTTGATAATGAAACAAACTTTAGTTAAAAATAAAACAAGGTTATTTGGATTTTTGATTGAAACAGCGATTCGTTGATTGAACAATCTTTTGATAGGAAAAGAGAGATTGGAGCGAATCCGATGTGAGTAGCCAAGATAATTGGGAGATGCGATAAAGCGTATGGACATTAATTTTCTTCATTATGTCTTGTACATAGGAAAATAAGAAAGAAGAATAACAAAATTTCATTGACTTCTTCATCGTTAGTTCTTCTTTTAACTGTTATTCATTCCGTCGATAATTATCGATTAATAAATCGTTGATAAAGAAACAAACTTTAGTTAAAATTAAAACAAGGTTATTTGGATTTTTGATTGAAACAGCGATTCATTGATTGAACAATCTTTTAATAGGAAAAGAGAGATTGGAGCGAATCCGATGTGAGTAGCCAAGATAATTGGGAGATGCGATAAAGCGTATGGACATTAATTTTCTTCATTATGTCTTGTACATAGGAAAATAAGAAAGGAGAATAACAAAATTTCATTGACTTCTTCATCGTTAGTTCTTCTTTTAACTATTATTCATTCCATCGATAATTATCGATTAATAAATCGTTGATAATGAAACAAACTTTAGTTAAAAATAAAACAAGGTTATTTGGATTTTTGATTGAAACAGCGATTCATTGATTGAACAATCTTATAATAGGAAAAGAGAGATTGGAGCGAATCCGATGTGAGTAGCCAAGATAATTGGGAGACTAAAAATATGTTCTAGTCACGAGGTGAGAGTGAGAGAGAATAATTGAGAGAAATCGTAGCATATCGATCAGACTCACCTCTGACCTCGATCGTTGATGCGTCCACGAGCGCTGAGATCGTTGCTGGTCTTGGAATAGAACGAGGCGGAAAATCCGTTGCTGAGATCGTTCCCGGTCTCGATCTCGTTCTTGTGGCAAGTGTCGAGGCTCTCGAAGCTTCTGTACGGTCTCAGTTTACCAAAGCCGTTTCTCGCAACGTCCGGAAAACCGTTCAACCGTGAATGTCCCCGAATTACCTGGTCGTCATCGTCGTCGTCGTCGTCACAATCTTCTTCGAGACTGTCGGGCGAGGTATTTTCAAAATGGGAATTCGAACGATTCGAATATTCGAGCGAGTCGTAACTGTAGCCAGATGGCGAGACGGTCGCGCAGGTTCGCTCGAGTGATTCGAATTGTAACAACGAGGAAGACCTCGACGAGGATTCCGAAGACCTCGATGAACGTGGCGAGGTCCAATGCTCGTCGGTCAAGGTCATCGAGGCATCGCGATCCTGACTCGCATTTCGACGTCTTCGCTTCTTCGGTACTACGGAATTGCACTCGCTGCCACTGCCGTCGGGACGCTCGTCTTCGTTTTCCAATTACGAAACGGAAACAAACAAAAGGGAATATTATAAATATAATTGAAATTTCTCCATATTTTAATTACAATTATACGCATTATTGATGAACATTAGAAGCGCACACATATTTGTTATATGGCATTCGAAAGAGGACACCCGGTATATGTTTTGTTAATTTTAAACAAGGCTTTGTTTATATTCGCCCTTCCTTTGTTCAAAATTCGGACACCCGGTATACGTTTCATCAGTTTCAAAGGAGACACCCGGTAGAGTGTTCCATTCTTGTCTAACTTGGACACCAGGTATATGTTTCCTTAATTTCAAACAAGATATTTATATTCCCCCTTCTCTTGTTCAAAATCCGACCACCTTGTATAAGTTTCATCACTTGCAAACGAGACACCCGGTACAGTATGCCATTCTCATCTATGCTGGACACCCGTTATATGTTTCGATAATTTTAAACAGAACATCCTTTATATTCCCCTCCCTTTGTTCAAAATCCGGACACCCGGTATACGTTTCATTAATTTCAAACGCGACCCTCGGTATAGTATTTCATTCTCCTCTAACTTGGACACCCGGTATATGTTTCGTTAATTTTAAACAAGACAGCCGTTATATTCCCCCTCCCCTTGTTCAAAACCCGGACACCCGGTATACGTTTCAGCAATTTCAAAGGAGACATCCGATACAATGTTCCATTATTGTCTAACTTGGACACCCGGTATATGTTTCGTTAATTTCAAACAAGACACCCGTTATATTCCCCCTCCCCTTGTTCAAAACCCGGGCACCCGGTATACGTTTCATCAATTTCAAAGGAGACATCCGATACAATGTTTCATTTTTGTCTAACTTGGATACCCGGTATATATTTCTTTAATTTCAAACAAGACACCCGTTATATGCCCCCTCCCCTTGACCCAAACCCGGACACCCGGTATACGTTTCATCAATATCAAACGAGACACCCAACTCGATGTTCCATTCTTGTCTAACTTGGACACCCGGTATATCCCATTCAATTCTTCAACACAATAGCGCCAGCACTGTCGATAAAATCTTTCACACAGACATTAAATTCATTAATGAAAATTAATCATAAACCCTACATCTACCTAACTAAAAAACGAACAAAAAAAAAGTATCAATGAAGAAAAAAACCAAAAGAAAATTATAAAACAAAATACCGGAAGTATAAATCTCCGATTGGGCGAGGGTGTTCTCGAGCAAGTTTATGTCGAGAAACGATACACGAGATACGAAAATTCATCGGGATAATCAGGAATATGACGCAAGAAAAACGTAGTGGTAGGGCCTTTTGAACGATCTAAGTTTAGTATTGTATCTAACGGTTGGATCACGCGATCGTTAAAGTTTCGCAGAGGCACACGACTGGGTGAGCAGTGAATGGGAATAATCCAGTGGGTTAGTAACGTCTCGTTGCTGTTACTGCCTCGTGGTGGTTCTGCTATTTGCCGGACGCCTGTACATACAAGCGAATTCAACTACGCAGATCGTGAGTATAATTTTAGTAACAGCTTGAGAGGCATTAATTCAGACCTTCGAAGACAGACAAGTACGAACATCATCTATCCCGCCATTGTACGACGACGTTCATGCAAATTTAGATACGAGCGACAATAATTCTTAAGATCCAAGTTCGAACACGCGTAATTGAACTCGTGATGGGAAAACGAGATGAGGAAGAGAAGACGAGAGAGAGAGAGAGAAAAAAACCAACAACAACAAGAAGAACGCGTATCGAACGAGAGAAACAGATGTGAGAGCGAGAAAAGGCGAGATATCCGGCGCGAAGTCACGCTGCGCCTCTGCTTATGCAACCGAGCGTACATCCGTGTCGACGGTTACAACGAGTTGCGTTCCCGGGCGCGACTATTAATCCGGGGTGTGAAACAAACGCGGGAACTTAATACAATTAACAAACGGTCATGTTTTTTTTTATTTAATAATATAATTAATATTCAATTAATAATTGTATAATATTATTAACATTTTTATTATATTATAATTATAATAATTGTAATATATAACTATAATAATAATTATTATATTATTATTATTATTATTATATTATAATTATATATAATATAATAATATAACTATTATTATTACTATTATTATATTATTATAATTATTACTATATTGTTATTATTATAAATATATCATAATTATAATAATAATCATATTATAATAATATTATTATTATATAATAATATAATATCATAATATAATTATAACATATTATAGTAATTATTATTGTTATAATAATTGTAATATAATAATATTAACTATTATTATTATAGAGCTATTTATAATAGTTAATAATAATATTAACTAGTTAACTATAATAGTTAATAATAATAGTTAATAATAATAGTTAATAATAGTTAATAATAATAGTTTATAATAGTTAATAATAATATTAACTAGTTAACTATAATAGTTATTATTAATATTAACTATTATTATTATTATTATTATAGATTATTATAACTATATATTATTATATATAATTATAATGATAATTGTATCATGATAATATAATAATATTACTATTATCCCGTGTAATAATAATAATTATTATTATTGTTATTATTTCTTATTATTCTTGTCATTATTATCATTATTTATTAAGATAATATTAATAATAATCGTTATTGTAATTATCTCAATAGATTGCAAAAAACAAAAATGTCTCACCTGCGGCTCTCTGATTGGCTTTAATGTGAATAACACTCTCGGTTTCCGAGTCCGAACCGAGCCAGTACGTTGTACCGCTACGATCGGAATCGCTCTGCAGATCGTCCGAGGTCTCCTCGAGTATGGTCTCGAGAAAATCTCCTTGCTGTACCAGTGCAGGATCTGTAAATATGAAAGTAAAAAAAAAAAGATTAAAAAAAACAATTTAGCGATAACGTTACGAGAACGTGAAATTCAACGAAATTTCATACTTTTATTATTATTATTATTATTTATAATTTCGTTATCGTTCACCAGAGATCTTTAGTTAAGAAGAGCGGAACAGAAAGAAAGGACTGTTGCTCGCTGATAGGAAGGCAAGGGGTAAGGGAGAGAGAGCGAGAGAATGAGAGAGAGGGAGAGAGAGAGAGAAGGAAAGAGAGAGAGAGAGAGAAGGAGAGACGGGGTCAGCGAAGATCAAACGGACGAGCCGGTACCAGTGGAGAAGCTCGGACGTATAATCAACAGAGAGTCCTTAACGAGGTCTAATCGAGATAAGGGGACGACGAGCGGTGTGTAACTCGGCGCTGTGTAAAACTCGCTTTCATATACACATATATGTATACATATATATATACATATATAGATCAACACATTTATATCATGTACACTTCTCTACGGCGAACAGAATCGGCGCGGCTTCCGTTTCACTTTCGCCGAGAGACCGGGTGCACTCTTTCTCTCGAGGAAACAAAGTTTTACTACGGGAACGAGACGAAGCTGAGCAAAATTTCAAATCGAGTTTGATTCGAAATATATTGTCGTTTTTTAATCGATATATTTATCTTACGTCGCATGTCAATCAAATTCGTTTTCGATTGGTAGATAAAATTCTGTGAGTGCTTTTTGGAAATGTTTGATTAAACAAATGAATTTTTGAAAGGAGATGATGAAATAATTAAATTGAGTTAAATTTGTTAATTAATAGGTTTTTTTTGTAGGATGGAGAAACACTCTGAGCTGATTGAGAAACACATGGATCGATCGAGAAATATTTGATTAAAAAAATTAATTTTCGAATCGTGATAAAAAATAATTAAATTGCTTTAAATTTTTTAATTAATATTTTTAGTAATTTATGTTGTTTTTTCTATGACGCAGAAAAACTCCGGTTTGATTGAGAAACACATGGATTGAACAAGAAATATTTAATTAAAAAATTAAATTTTCGAATCGTGATAAAAAATAATTAAATTGCTTTAAATTTTGTAATTGATATTTTTACTGATGTATGTTTCTTTTTCTATGACGCAGTAAAACTTCGGTTTAATTGAGAAACACATAGATCGAACGAGAAATATTTGATTAAAAAAATTAATTTTCGAGTCGTGATAAAAAATAATTAAGTTGCTTTAAATTTTGTAATTGATATTTTTACTGATGTATGTTTCTTTTTCTATGACGCAGTAAAACTTCGGTTTAATTGAGAAACACATAGATCGAACGAGAAATATTTGATTAAAAAAATTAATTTTCGAATCGCGATAAAAAATAATTAAATTGCTTTAAATTCTTAAATTAATATTTTTACTCATTTACGCTTTTTGTTTCTACGACGCAGAAAAACTCTAGGCTGATTGAGAAACACATAGATCGAACGAGATAATGGCCGAGTCGTGCATTCGCAAACACGTCATGAAAATAACATTCGAAACTGTTTAACGATAGAACCTGGCGCCTCGTGACTCATTCTACCGTGGCTTCACGTCGTTGCTCGAGATATACGAGTTCTGGTAGTGACGATATAGAACCTGGCTAACAGCAGGGACGCATAGAAATTGTCCGGGTTGACGAGTTTCAGAGGAAGTGGGGTCTTTAAGCCGCAGGTACGGTGGAAGTGAATTCCAAAGATTCCAAAAGATCGATATATATATATATATATATAAACCTAGATATATATTTATCCACGCCCATTTATTCCCAAGCTCGCTTCTCGCGATCTAGATATAACCCCTCGTTGATGTATAATTCATAGATTCCTAGCGTGAAATAAACTACTCGGTGAGCAGAATACCGAGCAACATTATCCTCAACCATCGACAGGAGACGGCCTGAGAAAACGTTACTGGAAAAATTTACGACAGATTTGCTCTTAGCTGTATTTACAACTCCCTCTATATATATATATATATATATATATATATATATATATATATATATATATATATATATATATATATATTGTGACGAGTTTTTGCGCCTTCTCGTCACCAGAATCGACTACTCATTGTGCGAGGCGGATTAACGCCCCTTGTTGCCATCGAGACATCCAATCTCGCGCAAAATTAAGCCGACCGAGACTTCGAAAATAGCAACGAGAATGGCACAATAAACCGACTCGCCTTCCAGGAATCAGAGGCGTCCGGCACCGATAATTATCGCGCTCGGTGTTGTGATCACGTGATACAGGACTTAGAGGACAACGAGTGCGGGAGCACTCGCTCCGACGCGAGCCGTGCACGTACCCATTGTCTGCTCTCTCCTTCGCTCTCTTTCTTACTTCCCCGCCGTAGCGCGTAGTAGGGGTAGCGGCCGTCGCGCGTCAATCATCGTCTACGAAATTTTGCCTAGTTGGGGAAAATAGCGATTTTTCGACGGAGTGGGGCGCGCGTCGGCCAGCACGTTCGGACGCGTTAACCATCGACGGGTAGTTCTTGATCGGTCTTGCGAATACCGCGCGATAACTGTTACGCGCCGCCGGATTAATAATTGTTTCCCTTTTCCGTCAGTGTCTCCTTGTTCGTACTCTCGTCACGCGACGCCGAGTGATGGTTGCGCCGTTGGACCACCGTTTCGTTTTGGTAAGTTTGTGCTTAGAGTTTTGGTCGATTAAGTCGGCAATCGGTGGCATGTTGTCTCGGCGTGTGTCTTGGGTTTTGTTTCTTTTTACCGGTCGGCCGGTAGGGCTTCCGCCACCTCCGCGAAGGTGGCCGCTAGCTGCTCAGGTGGCAACGCGCAACTATACTCGGTGTCGATCTTATGTAGTCCTGGTCTGCCCCGACCTTCGTCTGTGTATCCCGCTCCGGCGATAGAGTAATTTGGGAATGCGTTGCTGTCTTTTCGTAGTCTGTCGTGATGTCTATCGCTACCCTTTTGGTAATTCTGTCGCTACCTTTCGTTGATTTCTCGCTACCTTCGAGTATCTCTTTTATCGCTACCTTCGAGTATCTCTTTCTCGATTTATCGCTACCTTCGAGTATCTCTTTCTCGATTTATCGCTACCTTCGAGTATCTATTACCGCTACCTTCGAGTATCTCTTTCTCGATTTATCGCTACCTTCGAGTATCTATTACCGCTACCTTCGAGTATCTCTTTCTCGATTTATCGCTACCTTCGAGTATCTCCTTCTCGCTACCTTCGAGTATCGCTTTCTCGCTACCTTCGAGTATCTATTACCGCTACCTTCGAGTATCTCTTTCTCGATTTATCGCTACCTTCGAGTATCTCTTTCTCGATTTATCGCTACCTTCGAGTATCTCTTTCTCGATTTATCGCTACCTTCGAGTATCTCTTTCTCGATTTACCGCTGCCTTCGAGTATCTATTACCGCTACCTTCGAGTATCTCTTTCTCGATTTATCGCTACCTTCGAGTATCTCTTTCTCGATTTACCGCTGCCTTCGAGTATCTATTACCGCTACCTTCGAGTATCGCTTTCTCGCTACCTTCGAGTATCTTTTACCGCTACCTTCGAGTATCTCTTTTATCGCTACCTTCGTTGATTCCCTCGCTACCTTCGAATACCTTTCGTCGCTACCTCCGACTACCTTTTATCGCTACCTTTCGTTGTTTTATCGCTACCTTTTGGTAATTTCGCGCTACCTTCGTTGATTCCCTCGCTACCTCCGACTACCTTTTATCGCTACCTTTCGTTGATTTATCGCTACCTCTTGGTAATTTCGCGCTACCTTCGTTAATTCTCTCGTTACCTTCGAATACCTTTTATCGCTCTCTTCTAAAATCGTTCGTCGTCTTTTCTCTGCCTTGGTACTCGCGCCCCGTCCACGCCCCTCTACCATTACCGACCTTGGGTCGGGCTGGCCTAGTCGATTTGGTATGCCCGGGACTCCGTCGGACCCCGCCGGTGCTATTTAGCTTCTCAGCGGCGCATCCGGGGTGACAAACTTAAACAAGCCGGTCTTCCGGTGGTATTCGTACCTGGCGCCCGTTCACCCCGGGTGCCCCGCCAATCTTCGCCGGTAGCCGTTGCCCCTAGCCGTGATCATCAGGGTGACGCGCACCTTGCTCGCAACCAGGGGAGGGGACCAAGACGGCGGAGTCTTCCGGATAGGTAACCAAAGCCCGTTACAAATGGCGCCCAACGTGGGGCGAGGCCAAGGTTGGGTATCGTATCTTTCCCGTTCTATACAGGGGTCGCGGTGTGCGTTCACGACCCGACTTGATATCCCTTGTTCGTTGAGATTTGGCAATATCGCCGGCCGCGTATCGCGGCAAAGTTGGCTATCGGTGAAAGCTAATCCCTGGTTATCAGGGCTCACGGTAAAAATTTTCTTTTGTGGTTAGTTCTGTGTCGCTTCTCCCTTCCCGGGAGGCTAGAAGCATCAATCCGTCAACAGTAGCGATCGTACGTTGTGCTGATTGTGTTTGGCCCATCTTAAAGTACGTGTCTCTGACGGACAAAGGCCTAATTGACCGTGATCCTCTCGATGTTTGTGTTGTGAACCATAATATATTAGAATTCGTTATTGAGCACGGGGATTAGCTTCCTCGAACAATGGCTTTGTGGACATGGATCCCGAGAGGCCGCGTGTTTTGCGTAGCGGCTTAGCGCCGCTCTCGGTCCGTACCGACCATAACAATTTCTTGCGTGTTTCCTTGTAACGATAAATCGCTGAAGTGCTTTGTTCAAGGCCCGGCCGTACTTACGAACCGGCCTTACTAAGAAACAACAAGTGTATATGTTTACGTCCGAGGATTAACATCCGCGGTGTGCCCGCTGAGGCAATTCACGGAATCCTCAAACCCAATGACAACAATGATTCTGGCAACAATAGTACAACGCGTTAATCCCTTGTTGACTTCTCCTGAGGTGTGGGGAAGGGAGGTACGACTTGGGATTGGCAAGCCAATCCATGCTGGTGGGGGATAACCCTCAAGTGGGGCAGTGCCCCGGGTACATAAACCGGTGGCTGCCCCATCCCGGTTCAGTTCCTTTACTTCTTCCGTTCACCATAGTCAGCTTACTCGGCGTTACCTTTTGTGAAGATACCTATCGGTCGTTACCTTTTGCGAGGATACCTATCGGACGTTACCTATCGTTACCTTTCGTGAAGCTACGTTTACCTGCTATTACCTTTTGCGAGGATACCTATCGGACGTTACCTATCGTTACCTTTCGTGAAGCTACGTTTACCTGCTATTACCTTTTGCGAGGATACCTATCGGACGTTACCTATCGTTACCTTTCGTGAAGCTACGTTTACCTGCTATTACCTTTTGCGAGGATACCTATCGGACGTTACCTATCGTTACCTTTCGTGAAGCCACGAATACCTATCGTTACCTTTTGCGAGGATACCTATCGGACGTTACCTATCGTTATCTTTCGTGAAGTCACGAATACCTGCTTCTACCTTTTGCGAAGATACCTATCGGTCGTTACCTTTTGCGAAGATACCTATCGGACGTTACCTATCGTTACCTTTCGTGAAGCCACGAATACCTATCGTTACCTTTTGCGAGGATACCTATCGGACGTTACCTATCGTTGTCTTTCGTGAAGTCACGAATACCTATCGTTGCCTTTTGCGAGGATACCTATCGGACGTTACCTATCGTTGTCTTTCGTGAAGTCACGAATACCTGCCGTTACCTTTTGCGAGGATACCTATCGAACGTTACCTATCGTTACCTTCTGTGAAAATACCTATACCTATCCGACCTTACCTATCGGGGCCTCTAGTGGAGCTACGTATACCGTTTGAGACCTTTCGCGAAGACACCTAAGTTGCGACGCCCTCCAACGGGGCGTACCGGTCCACCTCGCAATGCCTGAAACGGATGCTAGTACACCAACGCTGGCCGATAATCCCGGAGCCGAGCGCCCTCGACCGGGAACCGGTTCGGAGACCCCGATCCGACACTCCGACCCGCAGGCGCCTCAGCAGTATACGCGCGATTCTACCATACCTGAGGAAAACGCTCCGTGGGACTCAGGCGTGGGCCCGTCGCTCCATCCCCAGTGGGGCTCGACGAGAGCGGCACCGTTCGTCGCGACCGCTCCCGACTGGCAAGATCCGGTTCCTCCGCAACGGGCGAGCCCAAGGCAGGAGCCTCGTCTCTTCTCGGGTACCGGCTACCCGCGCAGCCGAACCGCGCCAGGCGGTACCTCACACCTGCCTCAGGAAAGGCTTAGCGGCTTCGGACCGCAGCGACTGGACGGAGCCGGCCTCCCCGAAGCACCTCTCCATGGAGACCTCGCCCAGGCGACGATGTCCGGCCCTACTTGGGCAAGGAGGGACGAGGACCAAGACCGCGGAAATCGACCCCCCTACTCATCCGCATCGGCCGTCCTCAATATCATGAGGAAATGGAACATTTCCTTTTCGGGGCGTCGGAGCGAGGACGTCGAGACGTTCCTCACACGAGTCGCCGAGGGCCGCGCGTTATTCCCGGTCAGCGATGCCGACTTGTTGCGCTGCCTACCGTTCTTCCTCACGGGGATCGCGCTGCAATGGTACCGCAACGATAGCAGCAGGTGGGCCAGTTGGGGCCACTTTAAGGATGCTTGCCGGCTACGGTTCGGTGACCCAGATTACCAATACGCCCTGCGGGAAGAGGTGATGCGCCGTACCCAAGGCTCCGAGGAACCAGTGGCCGACTACCTGACGTGTCTGCGCGGCTTGTTCAGCCGTCTCCGACCACCCTGGAGCGAAGCTGAACAAATCCAATACGCGCACCGGAACATGCTCCCTAAACTTCAAATCGCTATCCATCGGGACGACCTTTACGACTTCGATTCCCTGGAGCACATCGCGACTCGCACCGAGAAGAGCTACCAGGCTGCCCGGACCTATCGAGCGCCCCCGACGCCGGACCAATCCTTGTGCCCTGAATTAGCCTACCGGAGCCCACGATCGCAGCGAGCCGCACCATCGGCGAAGCACCTTTATGCCACCTTGGAAAGCGGTCAGGAGGACTGGATACCCGAAGTATCGCGGGACGAGCCTGAGTCGTTACCTCAGCCAACGTATTACCAGCGGGAGTCGCCGCGTCCACCACCGAAAGCAGACCAAGGAACGAACGGCACCGCCGATCGGGCTGACCCACCTCGCCGCCTGGCGTCGCGGGGTAAGCAAGTAGCCTTCGCGGACGGGAAGCCCGACCGACATAGGTCACCTCCATCCAGCAGCCACCGTCAGAGCGGTTCTTCACGTTCCCAGGCCGGTACTCCACCGCCTGGTGCTCATCAGGGTCGTGGGGAGACTAGACCCCCTCCGACCTGTTGGAATTGCCGACGACCCGGCCACCGCTTCAACTCCTGTAGGGAGGCCAAGCGGCTATTCTGTTACCGTTGTGGGAAGACTGGTGTTCGAAGCCCGGAGTGTCCTTGTTCGGGAAACCATTAACGGCGGGACCTCGACCTTTACGGAGCAATCCCGCCACCGAACAACTCTCGACTCCTGGCAACCGCCTGATCACCGCTCCCTCGTTCGCCGACCCGACTGACCGGCGTGTCGACCTACACAATGTCGATAGTTCTACGGCTCTCTACCTCACGATCACCATTGGGGACCTGAAGGTGCGAGCTCTAGTGGACACAGGTTCCAGCCGGACCTTCCTTGGCCCCGACACGGTCGCCAGACTGCGGGAAAACGGCCAGCTGTTTTATAATCCACCACCGCTCCACGTGGTAATGGCGGGCGGCCAGGAAGCCGTAGCGTACGAGGCGGCTGACTGCACGGCCCAGCTAGACGACGTTCTCTTCCCCCTCACCGCTTACTCCCTACCGGTGCTCACGTTACCTTGCATTCTGGGAATAGACTTCCTCCAGGCGGCGCAATTTGTCATCGACTTCGACCACGCTCGTTGGTTCACTAAGATACATCCCGGGCATTACCACCCGTTCGAGACACGGCAAGCCGGAACCCCGGCTACGGCAGCGTGCTGCGGCCTCCAGGAGCTCTTCCCCGACCAGGCCCGTCGTCTAGCAGCTTTGGTAGCCAAAGAGATTCCGCCGGCCCCGAAACTCCTCCGCGCTACCAACCTCGTCGAACACCGCATAGACGTCGGAGGGCACCGTGCCATCAAGCAGCGCTATTACACCGTCTCCCCGGTCATTCAAGAGGCTATCCACGCCGCCGTCAAAGAGATGCTCGCCGATGGCGTCATCGAGCCATCGCAGAGCGAATGGTCGAGCCCGATTGTTATGGTCAAAAAGGCCAATGGGAAACTGCGTTTCTGTCTGGATTTCCGGAAGGTCAATAGTGTCACGAAGAAGGACGCCTACCCGATTCCACACATGAACGGGATATTGGACAAGCTACGTAGCGCGAACTACATTACGACCTTGGATCTAAGCCAAGCCTACTTCCAGGTCCCCCTGGAGGAGGCTAGCCGGGAGATTACGGCATTTACGGTCCCGGGCATGGGTCTTTTCCAATTCAGGCGCATGCCGTTTGGCCTCACGAACGCCCCTGCTACCTTCCAGCGCTTGCTCGATCGCCTCCTCGGACCGGAACTGCAACCGCACGTGTACGTCTACCTGGATGATATTATCATCGTTACATCTACCTTCGAGGACCACTTACAATGGCTCCGTCTAGTCCTTCGTCGGATCCACCAAGCCGGGCTAACTATCAACCCGGAGAAGAGCGAATTCTGCTGCTCCGCGGTACGCTACCTCGGTTTCATCGTTAATCGCCAGGGGTTACAGGTCGATCGGGATAAAGTAGCACCCATCCTGGAATATCCCGTCCCCCGCAATATCAAACAGCTGCGGCGGTTCTTAGGCATGGCCTCCTGGTACCGGCGTTTCATCCCGGACTTCGCGCAACTGGCGCACCCACTTACCACCCTGCTCAAGAAAAATAAGCCGTGGACCTGGGGCGCCGACCAGAACGAGGCGTTCAACACCATCCGCCACCAACTGACGCTACCGCCGACACTTGCCTGTCCGGACTTCGAAAGACCATTCGTTCTACAGACGGATGCCTGCAGTGTGGGACTGGGCGCGGTCCTCACCCAAACGATAGGGGAACAGGAGCACGTGATTGCTTACGCCAGCCGCGCCCTACGGGACGCCGAGCGTAACTACACCACTACCGAACAGGAATGCCTAGCTGTGATCTGGGCCATCCAGAAATTCCGATGCTACCTGGAAGGCTACCATTTCACCGTCGTCACCGACCATTCTAGTTTGCGTTGGCTACATAACTTAAAGAATCCATCGGGCCGATTGGGGCGATGGGCTCTCGAGCTCCAGGAATACGATTACGAGGTCATACATCGCAAGGGAGCTTTCCATCACGTCCCAGACGCCTTATCCCGCATACCTGAAGCCGCCTACGCGGCCTTATTAGCCGTCGACACCCCTCCGATCGATTGGTACCAGATGCAATTCAACCGCGTCCGTGCTCACCCGGACAAGTATCCAGACTGGAAGATCGAAGGGGACCAACTCTTTCATCATCGCCGACCCCCTTGGACCACGTCCGAGTTGACGGACTTGACGGCATGGAAATTGGCGGTGCCACTCGCGCTCCGGCGAACCGTCATTTCCGAGGCCCACGACCCACCTCAAGCAGGACATCTGGGCATTGACAAGACGTTCAAACGGCTCGCTACCTACTACTACTGGCCGACGATGTTTAGGGAGGTCACCCGTTACATACAAGCCTGCGGCACGTGCCAGCGATGCAAAGTGGAGCAAGCTCCCCCAGTAGGGAAGATGGGGCGAAGATCATACACTCAGCCTTGGGACGGCATAGCCGCCGACATTATGGGGCCGTTTCCCCCAAGTCGCTCCGGTTTCGCCTACATCCTCGTCATCCAGGACCTATTCACCAAGTGGATCGAGTGCACGCCCCTCCGCAAAGCCAATGGGCAGCAAATCGTCAACGCATTAGAGGACCTCGTTATCTCTCGTTGGGGTTCCCCTCGCTCCCTCCTAACCGACAATGGCACGGAATTCAACAACAAGTACATTAGAGAACTGACGGAAAGAACCGGTATCCGGCACGACACTACACCACCGTACCACCCGCAAGCCAACCCCGTCGAAAGGGTCAATCGAGTGCTCAAGGGGATGATCGCCGCATTTGTGGGTCAGGACCATCGAAGCTGGGACAATCACCTACCGGAGTTCCGTTTCGCGTACAACACAGCCTATCATAGTTCCATCCAGGCGTCACCCGCCTTCCTCAACTTCGGAAGGGAGCCACGTCCCACCGCATTAATGACCCGGCAACAGCTTTCTGACGCCTCCCCGTTACTTCCGCAGGAGTGGCAGGAAAGGATGTCCCGCATGACGGAAGTAAGGAAACTAGTGCAACACGCTCTGGGTGAAGCCTTTGACCGCCAAGCTCGACAGTATAATCTGCGCCGCCGTGACCGAACCTACGTGGCTGGTGACCAGGTTTTGAAGCGTCAACATGTACTCTCGTCGGCAGCCCAGCACGTCGCGGCCAAGCTAGCGACAAAATATCACGGCCCGTTTCGGATCCTCCGTCATCTCTCTCCGGCAGTCGTCGAACTCAAAGACTGTGCGGGGACGTGGGTCGGTAAGGCTCACGTAAAGGACCTCAAACCGTTCATACCGCCGTTGGAACCATCCCGTCCTACCGAAAGCCCATCACCAGTTTCTTCTCACGGGGAACCAGGTCCTTCTCGTCCTAGGCGCGGACCACCACGCGTCCGAGCTAACTAGAACGGTTGCGTAGCTTCCCTCGAACTACCCCTACCGCTCACTACCGCGACGCGACCACGCGCCTTTCGGGTAGTTATTGTTGGCTATCTTCTCCTCGTTAGGAGGCGCGAACCGAGTACCTTCAGGATACCCACCGCTACCTTTGGATTCGCTCGCTTCCCCATTGATTATTTCCGTTGGATCCGCGGCTCCCTTTGAGCTACCTCTTAGTCTAAATTGCGAACTTTAGAGCTACCTTCCAGAATACCGCGACCGGAGCTTCAAGTTACCTTTCCGCCTCTAAGGGCGAAGCTTCCTTCTTTTTCGCTACCTCGCTTTCTAAATAGCTACCTTGGAGATCGACTCTTAAGTTACCTTTCGGCCCTAACACGGCGAAGCTTCCTTCTTTCTCGCTACCTCGCTTTCTAAATAGCTACCTGGGAGATCGACTCTTAAGTTACCTTTCGGCCCTAACACGGCGAAGCTTCCTTCTTTCTCGCTACCTTGCTTTCTAAATAGCTACCTTGTAGATTGACTTTCAAGTTACCTTTCAGCCCTAACACGGCGAAACGTCCTTCTTTTTCACTACCTTGTTTTTCTAAAAAGCTACCTTGTGGACGGACTTTCAAGTTACCTTTCAGCCCTAACACGGCGAAACGTCCTTCTTTTTCACTACCTTGTTTTTCTAAAAAGCTACCTTGTGGACGGACTTTCAAGTTACCTTTCGGCCCTAACACGGCGTGGCCTCCTTAATTTTTGAGCTACCTTTCGGCCAGACGGCAGCAAAGTTTTCCCCACTACCTGGTTTCCTTACATAACTATCTTATGGACCAGCCCCTAACTGCTATTAAACGCCTCCCCGGCACCTCCGTCTAACCAATTCTTTCAGAAAAGATAACGCCATGTCGAGGAGCTATAGTCCGACGCTTTCCGAAGAGGACTGGTTTGCCGTGTCGGAGTCTCGCGCCACTAACCTGCGAGGCGATTGCAGCCCTCCGAGGCCAGAAAGATCCTCATCGCCTTCCATCGAGATCCTGGAGGACCCTCAGATAGCCGCGCCCGGGCGTTATTCGCCGGTGTCATCGGCCATGGAAGCGGCTAGTTCTTCAGGAGCCACCGCCGAAGTACCTTCCCTAGCGGAGGAGATCCTGTTGGCCCGGGACCTCGAGGACGACTGTCCTATCGACTCCGACCCCGTCTGGGATCCCATCCGGGGCTATGTCCGCGAGCTGAGAGCGGTACAATACTTGCGACCCGGGTTTTTCGACAACCTACGCCAACTGATCGTCTCTCTCACCCACCGGGAATCGGGCCCTTGCCCTCTCTTAGCGGGTTTCGGTCAGCCAATACGGCTAGCCTCGTCAGGGGATGTCTCCGACTTCCCGCCCACGGTCCACCGAGCGGCACAGACGGTACCGATTACCACCACGGAGGCGGAGGCTCAGGTCGGGGGAGGCCGGCTCCGTAACCTGGCTACTCAGACGGAGTTAAACCCCGTGGTTCCATCGTTGACCAAAATTCTCACGGCACCCGCCACCGAAACGGTTCGTTGTCGCCCTCTGGCCTGGGAGAAACCGGGACCTTCACAACTTCCCGTTCGCCACGAGAAAAAGCCGGTCGACCCGGAAAAGGGACCAAACAAGCCAATCTCCGGCACCGGCCAATCACGTTTTGGTCGTTGCTTCAATTGTGGCGACCCCACCCACACCCGCACCAACTGCCCAGCCCCGAAACGGATCTGCTGTTACCGCTGTGGACGGCCCGGGGTCACCGTCAAAACCTGCCCGGTCCATGCAAGGGCCTGGCGCGACGAGGGCCCTTTCGTTCCCTCTCAGGGAGGAAACATACCTCGCGAGCGTCTACCCCCACAGGAGCTGGGAAGGGCTTCCAGCACTGCCCAGGACGAGGAACGTTGGTGGTGAGCCACCTTAAAGGCTCCGTGAGGACCCAAGGCCCCCCTGAGCTTCTATTCAATTTCTTTTTTTTCTCTTTTGGTTGTTTGTTCCTTCCTTATGACCATGGGCCGTTTAACCAAGTTGACCTGGCGGCCGTCAGTACCATTTTGTTTTACCTTTTCTGTGTTTCGCTTACGCGACTGATCAGCTCAATAAGGAGCCAAAATTTTTTTTTGGGTATTGTAGTGATGCCGGCGCTGCGCTCGCCCCTTTACTTAAACTTGTAACGCTCCGCACTTGCAGTACCTTGGCACCAGATTAAAACGCTTTGCTAACACCTAAGCCTTCATTCGCTCCTCCGGACCGCCCAATTTCCTTGCGGGCCGCCCCGCGATCTCACTTCTTTGTTTCAGCCATCACCGCCGCACCCAGCTAGTCCTCGATGGCCCGGAGAACGGACTGCTAACATCTTTGGAGGGGGTTCTGTGACGAGTTTTTGCGCCTTCTCGTCACCAGAATCGACTACTCATTGTGCGAGGCGGATTAACGCCCCTTGTTGCCATCGAGACATCCAATCTCGCGCAAAATTAAGCCGACCGAGACTTCGAAAATAGCAACGAGAATGGCACAATAAACCGACTCGCCTTCCAGGAATCAGAGGCGTCCGGCACCGATAATTATCGCGCTCGGTGTTGTGATCACGTGATACAGGACTTAGAGGACAACGAGTGCGGGAGCACTCGCTCCGACGCGAGCCGTGCACGTACCCATTGTCTGCTCTCTCCTTCGCTCTCTTTCTTACTTCCCCGCCGTAGCGCGTAGTAGGGGTAGCGGCCGTCGCGCGTCAATCATCGTCTACGAAATTTTGCCTAGTTGGGGAAAATAGCGATTTTTCGACGGAGTGGGGCGCGCGTCGGCCAGCACGTTCGGACGCGTTAACCATCGACGGGTAGTTCTTGATCGGTCTTGCGAATACCGCGCGATAACTGTTACGCGCCGCCGGATTAATAATTGTTTCCCTTTTCCGTCAGTGTCTCCTTGTTCGTACTCTCGTCACGCGACGCCGAGTGATGGTTGCGCCGTTGGACCACCGTTTCGTTTTGGTAAGTTTGTGCTTAGAGTTTTGGTCGATTAAGTCGGCAATCGGTGGCATGTTGTCTCGGCGTGTGTCTTGGGTTTTGTTTCTTTTTACCGGTCGGCCGGTAGGGCTTCCGCCACCTCCGCGAAGGTGGCCGCTAGCTGCTCAGGTGGCAACGCGCAACTATACTCGGTGTCGATCTTATGTAGTCCTGGTCTGCCCCGACCTTCGTCTGTGTATCCCGCTCCGGCGATAGAGTAATTTGGGAATGCGTTGCTGTCTTTTCGTAGTCTGTCGTGATGTCTATCGCTACCCTTTTGGTAATTCTGTCGCTACCTTTCGTTGATTTCTCGCTACCTTCGAGTATCTCTTTTATCGCTACCTTCGAGTATCTCTTTCTCGATTTATCGCTACCTTCGAGTATCTCTTTCTCGATTTATCGCTACCTTCGAGTATCTATTACCGCTACCTTCGAGTATCTCTTTCTCGATTTATCGCTACCTTCGAGTATCTATTACCGCTACCTTCGAGTATCTCTTTCTCGATTTATCGCTACCTTCGAGTATCTCCTTCTCGCTACCTTCGAGTATCGCTTTCTCGCTACCTTCGAGTATCTATTACCGCTACCTTCGAGTATCTCTTTCTCGATTTATCGCTACCTTCGAGTATCTCTTTCTCGATTTATCGCTACCTTCGAGTATCTCTTTCTCGATTTATCGCTACCTTCGAGTATCTCTTTCTCGATTTACCGCTGCCTTCGAGTATCTATTACCGCTACCTTCGAGTATCTCTTTCTCGATTTATCGCTACCTTCGAGTATCTCTTTCTCGATTTACCGCTGCCTTCGAGTATCTATTACCGCTACCTTCGAGTATCGCTTTCTCGCTACCTTCGAGTATCTTTTACCGCTACCTTCGAGTATCTCTTTTATCGCTACCTTCGTTGATTCCCTCGCTACCTTCGAATACCTTTCGTCGCTACCTCCGACTACCTTTTATCGCTACCTTTCGTTGTTTTATCGCTACCTTTTGGTAATTTCGCGCTACCTTCGTTGATTCCCTCGCTACCTCCGACTACCTTTTATCGCTACCTTTCGTTGATTTATCGCTACCTCTTGGTAATTTCGCGCTACCTTCGTTAATTCTCTCGTTACCTTCGAATACCTTTTATCGCTCTCTTCTAAAATCGTTCGTCGTCTTTTCTCTGCCTTGGTACTCGCGCCCCGTCCACGCCCCTCTACCATTACCGACCTTGGGTCGGGCTGGCCTAGTCGATTTGGTATGCCCGGGACTCCGTCGGACCCCGCCGGTGCTATTTAGCTTCTCAGCGGCGCATCCGGGGTGACAAACTTAAACAAGCCGGTCTTCCGGTGGTATTCGTACCTGGCGCCCGTTCACCCCGGGTGCCCCGCCAATCTTCGCCGGTAGCCGTTGCCCCTAGCCGTGATCATCAGGGTGACGCGCACCTTGCTCGCAACCAGGGGAGGGGACCAAGACGGCGGAGTCTTCCGGATAGGTAACCAAAGCCCGTTACAATATATATATATATATATATATATATATATATATATATATATATATATATATATATATATATATATATATATATATATATATATAGAGAGAGAGAGAGAGAGAGAGAGAGAGAGAGAGAGAGAGAGAGAGAGAGAGAGAGAGAGAGAGGGAGTTGTATATATATATATATATATATAGATATATATGTATGTATGTATGGGGCATTTAACGTAAAATCGGATACCATTAAGCAGCTTTTGCATCTCTCATATTTTTTTTCTTTTAGTACTGGTTGAGTTTAGACTCCATGATTTTTTTGAATTTTTTTTATCAAGCCATTCGGGAGATTCAAATTTTTAAAAAAATACTTTTTTTCATAATTGGACAAATTTGAGTTTCTGGTTTACAAAATTAAAAAAAGCTCTTAAATGGCTTGGTAAAAAAAATTGAGAAAAGGCCTCCATGATTTAAACATTGTTTCTTATCAAGCTATTCAAGAGATACACATTTTTGAAAAAAAAAAAAACGTTTTTTTCATAATTGGCCAAATTTGAGTTTCTTTTTTTTCGAAATTGGAAAAAGCTCTTGAATGTCGCGACAACAAAAATTGAGAAAAAGACCCCATGATTTTTTTCTATTTTTTTTTATCACACCATTCGAGAGATACAAATTTTTGAAAAAAACATTAATTCATAATTGGCCCAATTTGAGTTTCTGGTTTTCAAAATTAAAAATAGCTCTTGAATGGCTTGGTAAAAGAAATTGGGAAAAATTGTGGGGTAAAAATAAATTGGAGATGCAAAAGCTAAATAGTGTTCGATTCGGTGTGGAATGGCCCATATATAAATATATATAACGTCGTATATATATACATATAAATTTTATTTATATAATTCTCTCTCTCTCTCTCTTTCTCTACACACACACACACACACACATATATATATATATATATATATATATATAAATTGGTCGTTGACTCGTTGTATATTACGCGGAATCGATCAAGTCGTGTTCCGCTCTAAGAAGCGAGCACGGTGATAATGCGTTGAATGAAGATTGCGCTGTGGGCAAAAAGAAGAAGAAAAAAAAAAGGGAACGAATTGTTGATCCGAGTCAGAGGACGATCGTTAATTAGCGAATTCTCGAGATCGAATGACGATCCGCTTTGTATCGTTTGTTTTTGTTGTTCTACCGACTCGTGAGCTGAAGGCTCGTAATAAAATCGATCCGCCGATCGGATCGATCGTGTTCCTTTTTGTTTTTGTAGAATTGAAATATTTTCCTATCGAAGATGTTTCGATCGGCTTGCCGATCGGTTCGTTACGAGAGAGCGAAGAGAGAGAGAGAGAAAACAATTGGAATTTTATGATCGAGTGATCGAACTGCAGCTGGGCGATCGATTGGCGCAAGATCGATTCAGCGAGACGAGACGATCGATCGGTATCGAGTTACTTTTGGCGGGAGAAGAAAAAAATTCAAACGATGCGTGAAAGAGAGAGAGAGGGAGAGGGGGGAGCGTTTAATCGACGATATCTTTTTTCTAATCCGCTCGTTAAGTAATTAATTTGTCGTTTGCTCCGGATAATGATGATTGTTACATCGATAGTCGTAAAGAAAAGAAAAGAAACAAAAACAGAAACGTATATGTGGGTGCTCGTACCTACAAGGTCGAAAAATTCCGGAAAACTCAGGGAGTTACGTAAAACGAATTGCGCTCCTTATTGCCAGATGTACGTTTGATCGTTCGTGGAAAAGTGGCAGGAAACGACCTACTCGTTTGCTCGTATGATTTCATTAATTTTATTAAATGTAACAATTGTTTTAAAAATGTAAGTTTCGATAAATAATGATATATTTATGGTTATATTATCATTATTATTAATGGTTATTAACGGTCGATTAAGTTTCATTAAACAATGATATATTTATAGTTATATTATTATTAATAATAATAATAATAATAATAATATAACGATAAATATATCATTATTTAATGAAACTTAATGAACCGTCATAAAATAATAATAATAATAATAATAATAATCGACCGTCGTAAAATAATAATAATAATCGACCGTCATAAAATAATAATAATAATATTATATAACGGTCGCAAGTAATATACAAAAATTAATTTACGTTAATCTCATAAATTTTTTTGAAAAGTAACCAAAACTTAAAGAATGATATAATTATTATTTTTATAAAATTTATTTAATTATTT
This sequence comes from Netelia fuscicornis, assembly GCA_946811545.1. NCBI lineage: Eukaryota > Metazoa > Arthropoda > Insecta > Hymenoptera > Ichneumonidae > Netelia > Netelia fuscicornis. The sequence continues at coordinate 4,605,341 of OX328011.1, read as the reverse complement.
TAAAAAAAAATTCTAAAATTATTATATTTATTATAATTATTATAATATGTTTATTACTACCTATAGAGAGTAATGATAATATTTCCTAATTTGACAATAATCAATTTAGTAAAAAAAAAAATGAAAAAGGGAAATTGATATTTCACGTATATTTCTATGCGAATCGTGTCACAAGGGAAAATATATCAAGTTGTCTACGGCGGTAAATTGGCGTCGAATTATAATAATTTATTCGTCAACCCGTGTCTCGTCGACTGTCACGACGTGTGTCGTCGAGATACGAGAGATAGACACTCGAAAATAGAAATAAACTTCAAAGCTCCGAGTGTGTAACACGTTATCGTTTTCTGTCTCGACACATTTCTTTTTTTTTGTTCTCTCTTTTTCTCTGTCTTTCTTCTGGTACGTGGAGCCTGCCGTGCAGCTTCTACGAGGATAATACCATATCAGAAAACTCGAGGAAAGCTGATGGTGCACGAGAGAGCCAGGAAAGTGCCGGATTCTTCACGCTCCAAAGAAAGCCAGGATTCCTTTAGGAGACTCGCTGGTTGCTCACCTACTGTACATCTGTGTAGAGACGTATGAATATTAAACGCGGTAGGAACATTACCGGTCCATATCGGCGATAACAACCTTTTTTTTCCATTTTCACAACTCGGAATTTTTGAATAAACGATTATTTTTAGAATTTTCTTGAAAGGACGTAAACAATTTTTTTAAGGAGAAAAGAAAATGTTTTATTGAGAAAAAGAATGGCCAGAAAGAAAAAATGTAATTTCGAATTTGATTTTTTTTTTCGGTAATGATAGACGATAATTATTCCATTGAGTCATCGCACCTTCGTACGTTACGTCAGGCTTGTATATATTAGGCGCGTCTATAAATAGCCGGAAGCTTCGAAACGAGCTCGATGAGGCAAGAATAAAAAAAAGAATAGCGGGAATACGAACAAAAAAGGTCGTGCGATTTCTCTTCAAACTCTGAGACGAGCAACAGGTAATCCTGAACAGTTCTGGGTTGCCGTTGGTCAGCAACAGGTGGTGTCTCGCTCGATACCCGAGGAGTATACACAGCGCGTCTCGCGAGTTGACGAGGTACGCGTTGCGCGTGCTCTCGACTTCTGTAGCGTACATAAAGCTATATATGTACAGTGCGTTAAGCAACTATGAAGCCAAAGAAAATATCCAGGTAGCTGGCGTCAGTAGAAGTACAACGGTTTTTTTAGAATTATTCTACGATAAAAATTGGCCGAGATATTAATTCTCAAAGTTGAGAAATTTGAAACCTAACCTAACAAATGCGACCGAACGCCCTGTCGATAAATCCCGGGGTCGCGGGTTTGAGTCCCACTCTAGACATTTTTTTTTTTCACAAATTGTTCCTTTTTTTACAAATCTTGACAAAATACGTATTAATAAAGAACCAACGACTCCATACCGTAATATAAAATAATTTTGTTTTATCACTCAACCGCCAAGAGACTAGATGGCGTTTAAATTTTTAAACTTTGCGAATGTATATTTTACAGAAAATACCCAGGTAGCCAGCGTCAGTAGAAGTATAACGCATTTTTTGGAATTATTCTACGATAAAAATTGGCCGAGATATTAATTCTCAAAGTTGAGAAATTTAAAACCTAACCTAACAAATGCGACCGAACGCCCTATCGATAAATCCCGGGGTCGCGAGTTCGAGTCCCACTCTAGGGATTTTTTTTTACAGATTGTTCCTTTTTTTTTTACAAATCTTGACAAAATTCTTATTAATAAACAACAAAACGACTCGATACCATAACATACAATAATTTCATTTCATCATTCAACTACCAGGGGTCTAGATGGCGTTTAATCTGTTAAAGTTTGCGAATTTATATTTTACAGAAAATACCCAGCTAGCCAGCGTTAGTAGAAGCACAACGATCTTTTCAAAATTATCCTACGATGAAATTTGGTCGAGATATTAATTCTCAAAGTTGAGAAATTTAAAACCTAACCTAACAAATGCGACCGAACGCCCTATCGATAAATCCCGGGGTCGCGGGTTTGAGTCCCACCCTTGGCCTTTTTTTCACAGATTGTTCCTTTTTGACAAATCTTGACAAAATACTTATTAATAAACAACAAAACGACTCGATACCATAACACAAAATAATTTTATTTCATCATTCAACCACCAGGGGTCCAGATGACGTTCTCCAAACTCTCAAACTTTACGAATTAATATCTCCGCCAATTTTCATCTCACAACAATTCTAAAAAAACCATTCCACTCGTAACGAAGCCAACTACCTATCTATCCCCCCCAACACACATTTAAATGACAACATCTCCATAAACTCCTAAGAATGCGCGTTTCTTAGCCAACCAACGACCCATGCGAGACAAATTGCGTTTCGCTGAAGCCGTGGCAATACAGTTCCGCAGTAAACACGGTTTGTCCCACACGTTGAATAGCGTACGTACTCCGCACGGTCTCCTCCGTGGCTTCGTCGCTGTTCCGTGTTGGCCTCGCGATCTCGTCGAAGGAGAAACCAATCGAGACGACGGAGTGCCTAGGCCTTCGAGGTCGTAGCGACCTCCACGAACGAAGATGCGAAACAACCGACGAATATACACGCACGATTTTACAATATACACACATACGTATAAATCTATATACACATACACATATATAAACATACAATGTTTACAATAGACAAGACGCGTTAGACTCGACTCGTCAGTCCCAACCGCGTCCCAAACAACTTAAACCGTTGCCCTTCAAAAGCTTATTTCTCGACCACGTTTGACCTTGAATATTTTGTTCAACAACGAGAAACAAATCGAGGCACCGTTTCGACGGTTCGAACACCGTGCTTAGAGCTCGTTGTGCCAACGACTAAAAGCTGCGGACAGGATACTGCGGTTCCAATCGTGGAGCATACGCTACTTCTTCCTCTCTTTTACTATCCTACGATTCTCCATACGTCTATACATATGTTACAATTTTCTTTTTTCTTTTTTTTTTTTTATTTATTTTCTTCGCATCGCTATAAGCCGTGTGTTGAAGGTAAGAGAGAGAGAGAGAATTCGTGCGTCCCACGATGCATGCAACACAGCCGTGATACAACGCGACTCTATACGCTCATCGTGCAAGTTACACGTACGAGAGAAGAGGTTGATGGTGGTTGAGACGAGAAAGACCGGGGCCTCCATTATGCGAGTTATTCCGTTATACGAGGAGAGGCCCGGGCTCTTCTCGATCGCTGTGGAACATCGCGCCGCGAGGAAGAAGAAGTTAAACTCGGGGGGGGGGGGGGGGGGGGGGGGGGTAACGCATCCGGGGAACTCGCACACGAGTCGAACCAAGGAGAGAAGTTCTCTCGCGAAAAATCGCGTGTCGAGATGGCGGGAATGCTCATTTTTTTTTCTTTGTGGTTTTTTTTTCAATTTTCTAGCGTAGGCGCACGCGAGAATACGCCTGCCGGGCGTTTTTTTTTTATTGATGGTGGTAATCTAATTCTTGGGTTTTTTTTTGTGAGATTTTCTAGTGGGATTTATTTATTTTGGAGCGTAATGGGAAAGAATTGGTTTTCGATGGTGGAGGGGATTTAAAGAGGAATTTGAGGAAAAATGGTTGAGTCTTTTTTTTTCAAAATTAAATTCGGTGGAATTAATTTGTTTTTGTGACGTTGATTGAAAATGGAAGACAGTAGTTTAAATTTATGGAATTTTTAGTGGGGGAAGAGAAAGATTGTAATTGAGTGGATTCGATCGAAATCGAGATTGGATCAAGATTATCGTCGATCTTTATTCTGATTTTTAATTCCGATCGAATAAATTGATTTTTGTTGCATGGATTAAAAATAGGAGAAATAGATTGAACTTCCGGAGTCGATTTAAATGAAAATTTTCTTAATGTCGTTAATAATACCGATCTCGATCGATTGAATTATTTCTCATTAAAATCTTGATCTCGTTTTGATAAAAAATAAATAATTTCAATATTTAAAACAAGAAGTAAAACGTTAATTCGATGAATTCGATCGAAATCGAAATTGGATCAAGATTATCGTCGATCTTCATCCCGATTTTTAATTTTGATCGAACAAATTAATTTTTCTCGTATGGATTAAAAACAGAAAAAATAGATGCACTTCCGGTGTCGATTTAAATGAAAATTTTCTTAATATCGTTAACAATACCGATCTCGATCGATTGAATTATTTCTCATTAAAATCTTGATCTCATTAAAGCCTTAATCTCATTAAATCCTTGATAAAAAATAAATAATTTAAATATTTAAAACAAGAAATAAAACGTTAATTCGATGGATTCGATCGAAATCGAAATTCAATTAAGATTATCATCAATCTTCATCCCGATTTTTAATTCCGATCGAAAAAATTAATTTTTCTCGTATGGATTAAAAATAGAAAAAAAGATTGAACTTCCGGAGTTGATTTAAATGAAAATTTCGTTAATATCATTAACAATACCGATCCCAATCGATTAAGAATTATTTCTCATTAAAGTCTTAATCTCATTAAATCTTTGATAAAAAAAAATAAAGAATTTAAATATTTAAAACAAGAAATAAAACATTAATCCGATGGATTCGATCGAATAAATTAATTTTTCCAACATGGATAAAAAATAGAAAAAAAAAGATTGAACTTCCGGAGTCGATTTAAATGAAAATTTCGTTAATATCATTAACAATACCAATCCCAATCGATTAAGAATTATTTCTCATTAAAGTCTTAATCTCATTAAATCCTTGATAAAAAAAAAATAAATAATTTAAATATTTAAAACAAGAAATAAAACGTTAATTCGCTGGTTTCGATCGAAATCGAAATTGGATCAAGATTATCGTCGATCCTCATCTCGAGTTTGAATCCCGGTCGAATAAATCCTTCGATAGACTCGATTCCAAAGGTTTCTCTCGCGGGTGTGGGTGTAGAAAGTAACCCAGATCCTCTCTCCGTGGCATTAACATCGTCCGGAGATTTTCTCATTAGTATGTGCATCGCGCGCGCCACCTACGGCGTATATGCAAACAGCATTACGTTACGAGCCCGGTTCGTTCTACGCTCGAGTCTCGCGGATCTCCGCGTACGACCGTGCGAATAATTAAAGTACCAACGTACGGAATAAATATCATAATAATGTTGCGATACGATATTAACTCATTGTATCGGCGCGAGGATGTATCTAGAGCGTGTACGACAATCACGCACGAACGATACATAGTTAAAAGAAAAGAAAAATCATCGAGGCATTTGTCCGATGAATTTATTAAATATGAGGTGTTATACGCGCTGTTTACATTACAACGTGTTAATGCGTTACCTACACACTTCTTTACGAGCCTCCATGTTTCCTCAAGAAATTGGACATTAGCGAGTTTTGACTTTGTCACAGATTTTTCTTTTTTTATAATTTTTAATAATTTCTTTCAATTTACTTTTTTTAATAATAATTCTAAATTTGTTTCCCATTAAACTTAACTTTCTTTTCAAAGATTTTCTTTAATTTACTTTATTTTAAAGTTTTTCTAAATTTATAATTTCTTTTCAAAAATTTGTTTTTCTTTTTTACAGTCTAGGAAAAAATAATGCGTTACCTACACACTTCTTTACGAGTCTCCATGTTTTCTCAAGAAATTGGACATTAGCGAGTTTTGACTTTGTCACAGATTTTTCTTTTTTTATAATTTTTAATAATTTCTTTCAATTTACTTTTTTTTAAATAATAATTCTAAATTTATTTCTCGTTTGTGGTTAAGGAACAAAACGTGAGAGGCAAGAAATTGGACATTAGCGAGTTTTGACTTTGTCACAGATTTTTCTTTCTTTATATTTTTAATAATTTCTTTCAATTTAATTTTTTAAAAATAATAATTCTAAATTTATTTCTCGTTTGTGGTTAAGGAACAAAACGTGAGAGGCAAGAAATTGGACATTAGCGAGTTTTGACTTTGTCACAGATTTTTCTTTCTTTATAATTTTTAATAATTTCTTTCAATTTACTTTTTTTTTTAAATAATAATTCAAAATTTATTTCTCGTTTATGGTTAAGGAACAAACCGTGAGAGTCACGTTTGTTAAACTTAACTTTCTTTTCAAAGATTTTCTGTAAATTATTTTATTTGAAAGTTTTTCTAAATTCATAATTTCGTTTTAAAAATTTGTTTAAAGACTTTCTTTAATTTACTTTATTTTGAAGCTTGTCTCCTTTTCTTGTTTCTTTCTTGTTCTCTTTTCATTGAATATTCGTTAAAACGCGTATTTTGAAGCTTGTCTAAATTCCTAAGTTCTTTTTAAAAATTGTTTTTCTTTTTTACAGTCTAGGAAAAAATCGTGAAAGGCGTGGTTTGCTTTTTTTCTTTCTTTTCTTTGCCAGGATCAGACCAGGTTGGCTTATCGATGGAAAGCATCGCGTTACGCGTGAGTAAGAAGAAGATAGAAGATTCGCATCGTTTTGTATTTTCTTACGGCATTAGGCCGGGAGCACAGACGCGGGAATATCCGGTCGTTAAAGGTGCGAATACACACGCCAGACGTGTGTGCAAAGCATCGAAGCTTATCAAGCGCTCACCAACGAAGATCTCGTGAGAACTTTTCGGACTCTCTCATCTTCCGAGATTCAGGGCTCTGGTTAGATGTTCATTTTTGTTTTCTTCTTCTTCTTTTTCCTCCGGCGTTTTTCTTTCTTCTCTTCATCTCTTTCGTTTCTCCTTTGGGCTTACCCTTGAAACTGGGTAAATTCCGATAAAGCCTACGCACTCGCGTATTACAGTGTTTACCGCATTCGCATGAACATCGAACGTATATTTTCCCGGCATGGAGAAGGACGAGGAGGAGAAGGAGGACGATACTTGATGCGAGGAGGATGTGCGACGCGAGCAACGACCGTAACCACTGGAAACAAAAAGAATTGTACGAACTATTCTACGAGTTAGGGAAATGCCGCTTGCGTTGCGACATTCGAAAAGTAGAAATTTTGTCGTTACTTCCGGTGGACACTGTTACAATGATAATTTTCATAAATTTGGTATCGTTGAAACAATTTTAGGAAGGAAATTCAGGATTTTTGACTAAACGTTTGGAAAGTTTGATTGTTTGAAAACAGAGTTTTACAGACAATTACTAGTTTGAATGCAACTGTTAAAGACTGCACGTTGAAAATGATAATTTTTCAAGCTATTATTTTCCCAAAAAAAAAACTATTTTTATAAAACTACAAATTTTGACAAAACTTTTTAAAACTAGATTTCTGGACAAATCGTATTTTGCAGTCAAGCTACATATGAAAAATTATAATTTTTGAAAACTACTTTGCCAAGAAAAAAGATAGTTTATCAAACTTGATGTTTGAATTTATCAATTTTTGCGTTTAACCCTTTGAGCTCTAAGGGCGCATATATGCGTCAGCCTATGCGTCTGCGGACCACATAAGCTTAAAAGTACTCAGGCCTCTAAGGGTTAAAAACTTTAAGTTCCCTAAAAAACAATTTTCCCCAATGAGAATTCTTGACACAATTTCAGATATTTACTATCATTTCAAAAACATCTTCTCGCCTTAAGGTAGTCCTATCGATACAGCGTTTCCGTTAGATTTCACTGAAAATTTGCAGAAACGTTCTTTGATGTCATATGTATATGTGTGTAAAATTTCAGGAGCCTTTATCGATTCAAAAATCACGATATTTATTCTTGAAAATCGTCACTTTTTGCAATCTCCCATAAGAGCCCGTGTTAAATATCGCAGCATTATACAACAAGTATCTCGATCATTTGGTCGATGAAGCCTGTTGAAATCTTGCACACATTTTTATATGACATCAAAGAAGCTTCGATTAGTTTTTATAACAAATCTTATGGAAAACAAAATTCATGATTTTGTTTATTATATAACAAATAAACTTTCCGCAGGATGAATTTGAATTTTGAGTATGTTGTTCTTCAGTCGATTTGCAACAACTTTTCTTAATGAACTTTAACGCTTGGTCCACTTCCAATGTGAGAAAAAACGGGAATACAATTTTAATCCCCCACCCAACGACCTTAAGGGAGTCCTATCGTTGATAGGACTACCTTAAGATATTCCTATCGTAGCTTTTATAACAAATCTTGTGGAAAACAAAATTCATGAGTTTGTTTATTATATAACAAATAAACTTTCCGTAGGATCAATTTGAATTTTGATTATGTTGTTCTTTCGTCGATTTGCAACAACTTTTCTTAATGAACTTTAATGCTTGGTCCACTTCCAATGTGAGAAAAAACGGGAATACAATTTTAATCCCCCACCCAACGACCTTAAGGGAGTCCTATCGTTGATAGAACTACCTTAAGATAGTCCTATCGTAGTTTTTATAACAAATCTTGTGGAAAACAAAATTCATGAGTTTGTTTATTATATAACAAATAAACTTTCCGTAGGATCAATTTGAATTTTGAGTATATTGTTCGTCAGTCGATTTGCAACAACTTTTCTTAATGAACTTTAACGCTTGGTCCACTTCCAATGTGAGAAAAAACGGGAATAAAATTTTAATCCCCCACCCAACGACCTTAAGGGAGTTCTATCATTGATAGGACTACCTTAAGATAGTCCTATCGTAGCTTTTATAACAAATCTTATGGAAAACAAAATTTATGATTTTGTTTATTATATAACAAATAAACTTTCCGTAGGATCAATTTGAATTTTGAGTATGTTGTTCTTCAGTCGAATTGCAACAACTTTTCTTAGCACTAGATTTACCAGACCAGTCGATTTGACTGGTCGTGCAATTTTTAATTAAAAATTCCTACTGCATGTAACATTTGTTTTCTGAAATGACGTTATGACTTCTGTAGCTGTAAGTAGAAAATATATTTAATGAACTCAATACAACCATATATATATTTGTAACAAATATATTTAGATAGAAACAGGTATATGCAAATAGCTGGTAAATCTAGTGTTAATGAACTTTAACGCTCGGTCCACTTCCAATGTGAGAAAAAACGGGAATAAAATTTTAATCCCCCCACCCAACGATAGGACTACCTTAAACAAAAATAGGATAAACAGAAAAAAGTAATCCTACAAATAGAATAACATAAAAGAGGTAGAGAGACGAAACGACGATACAGTGTAACGACAAATTATCGTACAATAGCGAGTGACAGAGACGAACCATTAGCCCGTAGATCCTCGTGCGTAGGTTGAAAGTGTTGATTGTGTTGCTGTAGCTGAAAGCCATAGGCAGGAAGCCACGGATTCGGCCCGTTGACGAGATCCATATCGGTTGTAACGACGTTAACGTCGACGTTCGCGAGTCGTTCATCGTCGTCGCTGTTCCTCGTCGTGGTCGTCGACGTAGTTGTCGTCGACGTCGCGACGTTCAACGACGAATTCTCGAAGGGCGTAACGGCGTTTAGAACGATCGTTTGTCGTGCCGTCGTACCGACGCGATGAGACGACGTCGACGTCCCTACGCACGTCGACGACGCCATTTCTGTGCTCATCTTCGTTGGCGATACTCGTTTCTCCACGAATTCACGATTATCGTACGACGACTCGATGACTCTTCCCTCTTACTCGACTCCCCGTCGTCCACGTCGTTTATTCTTTTCGTCGTTTTTTCAATCGTCCCCGTTGCCCGATCGTTAGACGCTCCGTCGAACTGTGAACCCCTCTTCCGCCTTTCCACGAGGTGCTTCATCCTCTCTTTCGTTGATTCTCCGTCCAGGCTTTGCGCCTTCCCTCTTTTGACGAGTTTTCCTTTGTTATCTCTCACATATGCTTCCTGACTTTATTTTCATCCTCGAGAATATTGGCCATCTGTAAAAAAAACAAAATATTGAGAAAGAAGAAATAAATTAAATTAAATCATTTTTGTATTTCTTCCCTCTGGGTTGAACATTTTTTATGCCTGCGTGGGAATTGTCTATGCGGTTTTATTGAAGGTGGTAATCTAATTTTCAATTTTTTGGGGACATTTTCTACAGGGATTTATTTATTTTGTATCACAATGGGAAAAAATTGCTTTTCGCTGGTGAAGTCAATTTTAAACGAAAGTTGAGTAAAAGTGCTTCATCTTTATCTCAAGATTAAATTCGTTGGAATTAATTTGTTTTTGTGACATTGATTGAAAATAGAAAAAAGTAGTTTAAATTTATAGAATATTTACTAAGGAAATAAAAAAAAATTGTAATTCATTGAAAATAAATCAAATTAAATCGTTTTGTATTTCTTCCCTCTGGCCTGAACATTTTTTAATATTTGAGTGGGAATTGTCTATGCGGTTTTATTGACGTTGGTAATCTAATTCTCGATTTTTTTTGGGAGATTTCCTACTAGGATTTATTTATTTTGTATCACAATGAGAAAAAATTATTTTTCGTTGGTTATAGAAGAGAGGGAACTAGAAAAATAGTAAAGTAACAACCAGAAATAGCAATGGATTAATATAAGGAAATATTAAAATGTAAATATGGAACAGAGTAAGAGAGGAGTATGTAAAAGCTCGAAAGTGCATTCAGGTGGAAATAAATACTATACTATACTATACTATACTATTTTTTGTTGGTGAAGTCGATTTAAACGAAATTTGAGTAAAAGTGCTTCATCTTTATCTCGAGATTAAATGCGTTGGAATTAATTTATTTTTGTGACATTGATTAAAAATAGAAAAAAGTAGTTTAAATTTATGGAATATTTACTAGGGAAATAAGAAGTTTTCTACTAGGATTTATTTATTTTGTATCACACTGGGAAAAAATTATTTTTCATTGATAAAATCAATTTTAAACGAAATTTGAGTAAAAGATTTTCATTTTTATCTCGAGATTAATTTCATTGTAACTAATTTATTTTTGTGACATTGATTAAAAATAGAAAAAAGTAGTTTCAATTTCTGCAATATTGACTAAGTTAATAAAAAAAATTGTAATTCACTGAAAATAAATCAAATTAAATAATTTAGTATTTCTTCCCTCCAGCCTGAACATTTTTTAAATATCTGCATGGGAATTGTCCATGCGATTGAAAGAAAAAAACAGAAAGAAGTTCATGGGACGATTAATAATAAAGAAAGTTGAATTTTCGGATGTAATTTCAGGCGTGAGATAGAGAAAAGAGATGAGAAGAGCACATGCTCGCTGACAGAACGTAAACAGTTCGAGTTGAGCCGCGGCGCCAAGTTACGTACGAGTCCGAGGAAGAGAGAGCCCTCTCTCGCATTAATTCCTCCTATCCATTGTATATATCGTTCGCGTTTCTTTCTTTCATTCCAACGCGCTCCGAGCTCGTTGGCTCGCGTACGTTTTTTTTCTTTTTCGTTCCTATGGCCTCTTCCCTCGCGTATTCGTCACTCCCGTTATTTTCGACACGGGGCATTGACACACGCGGGGCTCTTTCTTTCTTTCTTTCTTTCTTTCTTTCTTGCTCTCGGTACCTCTCGCTTTATTCGAGCACGCCGAGTACGAGAGACCGGGTCGCCGCTCGTAACGAGTAATACTTAATGGCCCCGGTTCTCGCATGCAAAACTAGGAATGGAAATTCGAGATTCGAGATACGATGAATTTGCTGTGTGTATGTTTTGTATGTTTGTATTTGTTTTATGTTTTATGTTTGTATGTGTACGTGAGAGTTTCGGCACGAAATGGTTTTGGTCTTTGGAGCGTTCGCACGGGTTTTTTAAATACCGTAAGGTCGTAAATACGCGTTTTTCGTAAGGACATTTTTATAGTTTTTTGTATTGCGGAAGGCAATAAATAAATGAATAAATAAATGAGTAAATAAATAAATGAATAAGTAAATGAATAAATAAATAAATAAATAAATAAATAAATAAATGAATAAATAAATGGATAAATAAATGAATAAATAAATAAATAAATAAATGAATAAATAAATGAATAAATAAATGGATAAATAATTGAACAAATAAATGAATAAATAAATTAATGAATAAATGAATAAATAAATAAATGGATAAATAAATAATTGAATAAATAAATGGATAATTAAATAAATTAATAAATAAATGATTAAATAAATAAATAATAAATAAATAAATTATTGAATATACAAATAAATAAATAAACAAATAAACAAATAAATCAATAAATAAATGAACAAATAAATAAATAAATAAATTATGGAATATACAAATAAATAATCAAATAAATTAATAAATAAATGAACAAATAAATAAATAAATGAATGAACGAATGAATAAATAAATAATTTAACAAATATACAAACAAATAAATTCATTAAAAAACAGTAATTCCAATTCTCGTTCTTGGAAAAGAGCATGAGAGATATAAATTGATATTATCATTATTATGACAAATTATTTTGATACAGTATTAAAACTTGAAACTTGTTCATGTGTGAAAATTTATTTCTATTTCATAATTCTTGTCGGGAAAAATGTATGTGAAAAATGTATAATTGTAAACTCGACGATGACAAACGCCGATACGCGTGAGCGGAGTATCAAATGATTTTCGGTGAAATTTGATAACCGTTCCGGGGGTTATCGGGGCAAAATGGATATGTCGATCGACGAACATCGCACGAAGAAGCAAATACTTGAATAAAAAGTTTACCCATAAATAAATAAAAAAATAAATAAATAAACAAATAACTAAATAAATAAATAACTACCATATATATTATTAATTTATTGATTTATTTATTGATAATTTATTGATAATTTATTGATTAATTTATTAATTAATTTATGGATTAATTTATTGATAATTTATTGATTAATTTTTTAATTAATTTATTAATTAATTTATTAATTAATTTATTGATAATTTATTGATTAATTTATTAATTTATTTATTTATTAATTTATTGATTAATTTATTAATTAATTTATTGATTAATTTCTTAATTAATTTATTGATTAATTTATTGATTAATTTATTAATTAATTTATTGATTAATTTTTTGATTACTTTATTGATTAATTTATTGATTAATTTATTGATTAATTTATTGATTAATTTATTGATTAATTTATTGATTAATTTATTGATTAATTTATTGATTAATTTATTGATTAGTTTACTGATTAATTTATTAATTAATTTATTGATTAATTTATTGATTTACTCATTTACTTATTCATTTATTCTTTTATTTATTCATTTACTTATTTATAAATAACATGCAAAAAATTTAGCACGCTCATGTTTGCACTGTTATTAAAACACAATCACGAGCGGGGGAGTACGAGTCTTATCAAGAGCCGCGTTTCTTATCGACAAGCCATGAGCAGCGATTATATTTCATAGCGCGCGTGGAGTCAGCGATGCGCTCGTATTCCGCGAGTTCCCGGCTAATTCGAACTTCTTCCTAATACGCCTCGCAGATATTCGAGATTCGACGATGATCAGCAGAAAAAGAAAATATATACCACGAAATAGACAAAATAAAATTAAAAAAGAGTCAAAAATCTAACGGTGTAACGAGAACGAAGGAAAGAAAGAAAGAAACAAACAAAGAAAGAGAGAGAGAGACAACGACAAAAACGTCGACACCGTCACGTACCACTCGTCTGCTTTATGCACCGCGACAAACGCGCCTATCCACGTCCGCGTTGCATACAACGCGATAAATAAAGTGTGCGGAAAATTCAGTCTCGTACTACGCGTAGTATTACACACACGTAGGCACGCGTGACGAGATGAGCTAGCTAAAAAATATTTACGATCGTGCCAGAATCGTATGTGTCTGACGCAAGAATATCATCGTTCGCATATTTAGATAAATCCAGCAGCCTTTTGTGATCCAGATGCTCGTACGTATCTCCCTTAAGCATTACGTATTAATCAACGTTGTTTACGAAAACTTGAGAAACTTGGTTATGCTCGGTTCACGGTAACCAATGGCCGCGTCAAAAGTCACGGCTGTCACACGCACGCGCATGCGCGCCCGAACATGGCCGCGAGGACACGCGGGGGTTACCTATGGCGTGGTTGTCCAAACGTAGCAATAAAAAAAAAAAAACTTGTACTCGATGCCCACGCGGACATCGAGTTAGAAACGAGAAGGAACTAGAGAGGAATAATGTACGGAGGAGAGAAGATAGTCATGGTGACTGAACGAACGAACGAGGAGGCGGACGGATGAGCGATGAAGTAAATAGCTACGGTATAAAACGCACGGTGTGGAAGAAAGGATCGGTTCCCCTCTTACATGTTTTTTTCTTTACGTACGTGTACGTATATTTACGTATATATACATATGTATATGCTTATATACATACGTAGATGGATTTAAAGAAGTAACTATTACATTAGAGTATAGGGAAAACCGCGTAGACGATTCCGTATGCGACTGCACCACGGCGAACGGATACCTGTCAGCGCGCATTCCACGATCCCACGGCGTGCGGAGAAGCAAAAGCAACACACATACGCGCACGCAGTGGCGCGCATACACATGCGCATGCGCACACACTAACTCACAGAGGTAAGAGCGGTCACAGAGCCGACGGAGAGGTCTCGTCGCGCACGGCGTTCCCTCGGCGCTTATACCACCGAACTGTGGCTTTTATAATACTTCGCCTCTCTGTTGCTTTTACAGTACTATAGTAATGCCTTTCCAACTCTCCGCCACCTTGCAACGCCTGTCGCACCTTGCTAACGTCCAAGACGGCACCGCAAACTTTAATTCTCTTTTTTTACAATTTCTTGTATTATTCCTACACACCACACACACATACACAAATACACACAGAGCGTAGAGAAATAAATCATAGACGTTCGAAAAACCGCGCACTATTATTTCCAGTTGACGTTTAAGCGTGGGAAAGAGCGTGAACTAGCAACATCAATCGAAGTTTGGGAAGGTTAGAATGAAAAGAAGAACGGACGATTTTTTTGCTTCGATTGGATCAACGGAGATTGGATCCAACTGTTCAATCGGTATGTTCTTCCTTCGTAAGAAAAACAACACACGGTGAACAACATGGCGTTGTCTGGTCGCACGAGGTAATGTTCTCGCTCGTATTGGATAGCATGTGAAACGTCACCCGGTGTTGGTGACTTTTGTTTGCAACTATACGACTCATTCTTTCTTTATTGTAGTGTTGCAGAGCTCTTGGATACGTTAATGCAACAACCGATGGGAACAAAAACACACGAACAAACGTACAACGGTTATTACGAGTTATCGCGCACGCGCCACTGGCAAAATTCGTAACGAGCCAAAGGACAAAAACTTTTTCACGGTGGATATACGAGTATCGTGTTACGAGTTGTACTCGCGGCGCGGGGACCGTGTATATCCTCTCGTGTACATAAAGCGAGTACTCGCGCGAGAGACTCACGACGAGAGAGTAAACGCTGCTTTACCGCCAGGGCAAAATACTAGAACGTAACTCTCCGGTTCTCGCGGCTTTCGCCTCGCCTCGTAGTGTGTACTACGTTTATATGGATGTGTGTATGTAACTGTGTATGGCTTGTTTCTTACAGGAGAGCCGGCCATTCTATCCCCCCACGTTGCTTCCATTTGCCACGTGATCCTGTAGAGAGGGCAATCGGTGAAGCCTCGTTCGCACACTACCAGGGCGCGCGAATGTCCAGAAGGCACAGAGCTGGACGGGAGAAGCACGAATCGAGAGGGACAACACTTTTGCTCCGTACGAACTTCGTACAGTTTTCTCGCTTCCATCTTTCTTCTTCTCGTTCGGTCTCTCTCTCTGTCTGTTCCTTTCTCTTTCTATCGAACAGGGTTCTTTGCGACATCGACGATACAAAGGCATCTTCTATCTTCGACCTTATCTTCACCGAGACGTCTCTTTCTTACTCTTTCTTTTTTGTTTCTTTCCTTGAGCTTTTTTTTATCTTGTGGCTTGAAAGATTCAGTCGCAAGCTTCTGTGTATCAATGTATGATTCTTCCAAAGCTTTCACCTTCGGAATACTACAAACAGGAAGAGTCCAGGAAACTAGTTTCATAGTTTAGAAGAAATTTTACTCTTTCTTCCTCTTTTTTTTTTCTTTCTTTTCTTGAGCTTTTTTTTTCTCGTGGCTTGAAAGATTCATTCGCAAGCTTCTGTCTACCAATGTATGATTCTTCCAAAGCTTTCACCTTCGTTATACTACAAACAGGAAGAGTCCAGGAAACTAGTTTCATAGTTTAGAAGAAATTTTACTTTTTCTTCCTCTTTCTTTTTTGTTTCTTTCCTTGAGCTTTTTTCTCTCTCGTGGCTTGAAAGATTCGTTCGCAAGCTTCTGTGTATCAATGTATGATTTTTCCAAAGCTTTCACCTTCGTTATTCTAAAAACAGGAAGAGTCCAGGAAACTAGTTTCATAGTTGGGAAGAAATTTTAGAATAATTAATGTTTTCAATATAAATTTATAAATCGGTTGAATTCTGCTTTTTTAGGGTACGAGCGATTGGAGAGGTCAATGACTTCCAGAGAGTCAAGGCTCTGGAGGACTCGCAAACGCGGAAGAGATTCGAATATGTGATCACTGGCGAGTGAAAGAAAAAAAAAAATAGCAGGCTAATTTATATTCGTGACCTAGAGCACTCAGGCACGTTTCGAACGTACGACGTAATCTTAAGGAAGGCTTTATAATCGAGTCTCTCTACGGCATGTGCGAGCCACCGAAATCTTGGCTCGAATATCTTCGCACGAGTTGAGATATCGACGATGACGTAATACTACAATAATACAAGAAGACCGAAATGTATCGTTGAGAAACTCGTTTACGTTTCCTTGATATATAGTAACATAACAAACGCGACTCGAATATTGAGTTTATATATAGTGTAGTATTATAAAGTAGACAATTCGATAAGCGAGACAGACTCGCGTCATTGAGATGCCAGGAATGACGGCGCATGCAAGATTGATATTCGACCGAGGCGATGCCGTTGCCACGGCCAATCTTGTGGAAGCGCTGATTTTTTTCCCCCTTTTTCAAGATCTATTATAACCGATAGTGATCTTGTCATTGGATTGCGTAGAGCGAGATGTCAGCCAACGAGAAGTAGAAAAGAGACGACTACGATGAGCTCGATAAAATCATAGATTCTTCGAATATTCCTTGATTCACCGGAAGTTGCGTCCTCCTCTTCTTCGCTCGATTCCGTTGAGTCTAGAAAACAAGCGATGCACAATGATGTATTAGCAAATTGCGAAGGAATAATGCATTGGTTGAGTTAAACGGTCTCTCCAGTAACAAGCAATGAAGGAAAGTTACATTTTGATGGAGAGTTGGGCATAAGTTTCATCGACGAATCATTTGTTGATAATTCTCTTTTGAATAATGGAATAAATGATAATTGCCCAACTCTGTCTCACCGTAATCATAGTACAGGAACGTTTCGGTAGCCTCGACCTCGCACTCCTCTTCCTCGTTGGAGGATCTTGCAATATTATTTTTTCCAAGATTGTCTCGATTCCGTTTTCTCACTTGCATATTCTCATCGAGATTCTCACGATTGTATCTCGCAAGGAGCTTCGACGATCTTTCGTATTGCGGCTAGAAACGATATAAGAGAAACAAAATGTGGATAAAAAGATACTAACCGTAATCGTGGTATTCTGCTGGAGCATCAGCCTCTCCTTCATCGTCTTCCTCATTCACCTCCTCTTCTTCCTTTTCTGTATCGGCTGAATCGCCGGCATTTCCTTCATCGCTCAAATCCTCATCCCCCTCAGCATCGTCGTCAGCATCCTCCGCTTCTTTTCCCTCGTCTGCTGGTGCTGCTGGCATTTCCACAGGCTTTTCCAAACCGAACATGTGATCGAAATAAGCATCGTCCAATGCTGCTGCGTTATCTTCCTCTTGACGAAACGATTCTTCACCGAGGATCTTGCGTAATTGGACGGGTCTCGTGCCGTAATGTTCACCTGTTACGACGAGCATTAAGAGGAGTCGCAATACGAACATAGCCTGAGAGTTAACATCATTTCCGTCAGGGAGATTGATATAAAAAAAAATCGAGTAATCGATGAATTGACGATTCAACGAGTCTTCAACGATCCGAAGTTACCAGCGAAACGACATCCTTGCATCCTTTTTTTTCCATCGAACTCTTTCGTTTGTCGCGGTACTTTTGAAGTCGATATAGCTAATCGGTTTGGTATGTGGGAGAAAACGTTTACAAGTTAATTAATTCGTAGAAAATCACAGCAGTTTAATAATACATGAGGAACACGTTACGTGGAATAGAATGGTACACGTCACTCTTAGTCTCGCCTCTTTTCGTCTTTCCTTTTTCATCCTTTTAGTCTCTGAGAAATTTTCTTTGGCACTTGGCCCGAATCGATGCCAATAGTCACGATGACGAAGTCACTGTCTGCGCGAGTGAAGAATTTCACTAGCGAAACGTGTCGATGACGCAGATCTGTGTGTACTTTGATCGACGTACGTAGACGAATGGAGTTATATGATTTGCCAAAGAGTAATTGACGTTGCTTTATCAAGCTGTAGTCGCACTCGGTGCATCATTGTTTTTGGGAGATTTTAGACAGGATGCTTTAGCAGATACGTCTTAGTCACAAAGTCCGTTTTCATGTGTATCATTTTTAAGGGTTCCTTCGACTTGCATCCAGGAACCGGACATCTAAAAGCGGAATATTACAGACAATTATTAGTCATTGATTTTTTTCTAAGAAAAATATTTTATACAGCATTTGTACATACAGCGAGTTTGGATTCATTTTGAGCAATGCTGCAACACTGGTACGATCGTAGATGTGTGCACATATCATATTTCTCACAGGATCGGTCATTCGTTTTTTTGTTACCGGATCAATGATATTCGTGGGGTTGCGAGTTACTTTTAGCTCCCCATTATCATCCTCTTCGTCATTGCCATCTTGGCCTTCAGCTTCTGTGGATGAAAGATATTTCGTACAATTTCTTTGATAAAAGATAAGGAATAGATATGAGAACTTACCTTTGAGCTCCTGCACTATCCGGTCAAACTCTTTCAGATTTTCATGGTTCGAAACATCCGGAACAATACCAGCTACTTCAGTCTTATACTCCTGGAAATTGTATGAAATTTATAACGATTTCAGGCTAAACCGAATAGACATATTGGGCATAACTGGGCATGGGTGGACATGACTGGGTAATGAAAATTTTAGTGTACCTTCAACAGTTTGCTCCAATCGTCTGCTGTTTCACACTCTTCTTCGTAG
Source organism: Netelia fuscicornis (assembly GCA_946811545.1). Lineage (NCBI taxonomy): Eukaryota > Metazoa > Arthropoda > Insecta > Hymenoptera > Ichneumonidae > Netelia > Netelia fuscicornis. Next base: position 4,586,175 of record OX328011.1, on the reverse strand, counting down.
GATGATAAAAGACGCGGGGCGATGTTACTTTCGGTTTTGAATTTTTCTTCGATCTCGCAACATTTTTCATATTCACGCCGTAAACGAGTCAACATTGGGTCACACTCGTCATTGTCTAAAAAAAATTGTACAGATACAATGAACTGCCTTGTCTGGTATAGAAATGACTTAATAATACTTGAGGAAACAATGAACACTTACGAAAGTGGGATATAATATCCGCGGCAGACTGAGCGTAGCATTCAGATATTTCCTTATTGACTTCTAACAGACGCTCCATATTTATGACAAAAATGTACACCTTAAACAACTTCTGTTTTTATTATTATTACACTTTTTTGAGGTTATGTTATTGTGTAGTGTTTACCACGAGTGGTGCAGAGGTATCTAGTATAAAGAAATTCTGACAGATGGCGCCACTTGGCCCGTTTAAACTAATTTGGCATGAACTTGAATTCGAGCTGTCTTCGAGATATTCGAAACACAAACCATAGGATTTTAAGTGGGCTACGATATTGAGCAAGTTTTAAAAACGTTTTTATTAAAAATACCTCAATTCGAGAACATGAATCGTAAAGCTTCGTTACATATTTTACGTCATATTGCACTTCGACGATTTATAGGTTATTTAGATTAACTTGCTCGAATATAATTCTGTTTTGGTATATCTATGATTATCTGTACACGTTTGTTTTATTCATTATTTAAAAATAAATCTTCTATGAGATATTTCGTCATTCCAGAAGATGAAGATGCTGAACCGCAGAAGCTATCTGACGCTTTCGCAATTCCATTTTTTGTTCCTTAAGCTTGAGAATTTTAGCCTGTATTTCCAACTCGCTCCTTCTCATATCCATTTCCTCCTTGTGTCTTCTATCCCTATTCGTCTCTGCCTGAGCAAATTTTTTACTTATCTCGGTAAGAAACGTCTCAAGAACTGTGAGTATGACTTTGTTGTTGATATCTTTGGATTTGTGTGGACTGCTGGAAACATTTCCAAGCGGCTCGCTGGACTGACTCGGTCTGACGTTACTTCCAACTTCTTTAACATTTTGAGCAAACTTAATCGAGCCACTTGGGGGAGGAAAATCACTTTCTTCCAAATACATGTGTCTCTTCTTTTCATTGAATATTTCATCCAACGCTCTTTTGTGCTCCCAATGACCGTAATCTCTTATTCTTCCAGGTTTCTTCAGTCTCTCCCTGAACACAAGATTCTTGTATTTTCTCTCAAGTACTCTCCATTTGTTTTCACACTTCTGAGGACTGAAGAAAAATCCAAACTGCTGCATCTCCATCGAGATAGTCTCAAACATTTCTCTCAAGCTTCTCAACCGCGTGGTTTGTCCCACCATCGAATGATACTTTTTATACTGAGATATGAGACACGCAGTAGCGTGTCTAGTCCAAAGATTCAGCGATCCAACATCTGTCATCGAAGGAATTGTATCGCTGTTGTCAAAGCCTGCAAATCCATTTTCATTATCATCGCTAAATCCATTGACGGAAGGTTCCATCTTAACTTCTATATGATTATCCGACACCCCTGTAACAAAGAAAAACACACACTAATCATACAAAACATAAAACCCAGCAAGATCCATCATAACACCAAATACTTTACTACCACACAATTAACTAAAAACTCTTTTCTCACCGTTCGTCTGACGATTAGCCATAATTTGTGAAATCTTGCCTCGTCGATACCCGGACGTAAAACAAATTAACGCCCGTTGTATCTGTCACTCGTTACTAAAATCTAAGAAAACTGTCTAAACGTCGGATTCGAAAAACCAAAGAAAAACTAGTTCCAAACCGGTTGGCCGTTGGACAGGTTCTGTACACGTCGCGAACTGCCGGCCATGTTGTTTTCATACCGGCGTTCCAGTACAAAACTTATATCCCCACTCTCCAATACAACACACTGCAATACAAAACCCACAGAAAGCTGTCCCCATCGTCCGCCATTTCCTTACCACAAGTTTTGAACATATTCCAACAGCTATTAGTCCGTACCAATATCGCAATTCGCCATATGCAACGAGGCAAAAGCTTTCCAAAGAATTCTGAATAATTGTATGGTGTCGAGTTGCACACAACGAATTAGGCACGGTGTGGAAGGAAACCGCGACGAACCATTGAGCAATCGATCGTTCGGCACGATGGGTACACACGGAGATTGTTCGAAATCGCAATGAACACCTTTCACCGCTTTTACTGATAAAATTGTCGATCGAACGTGGCCGTACCACGCATAAACAGTACAACTCCAAGACCAGTTCTCATAAAGTCGTCGCGATCCGGTTGTTTCTTCGAAAGAACTCAGCTCCCTTCGTCGATTAAATATCGATCAGTCTTGGCTAAATGCATCGCGGATCACCGAGTACACGATCCGCCGTGTCTGATGAACCATTGGTTTGCATCGTTCGAGAACTACCTTCGCCAACTTTCCCTCGTGGCATCTCGGTTGGTCGATGGCCCGAATCCTTTTTATATTCCCTAGGTATTTCTCGCGCTGTACATCCACTCGCTTTTCTGCAAACATCTTGATTTTCTTAGCTATTATACATTATTGTTTTAACGAATTTTTAAGAAATTATGAAAAGCTTGCGATGCAAGAATTATACTTTGCTTTACATTTTTTGTTTTGGTACGTTGAAACAAAAAGAGAAGTATTATTTTTCTTTGTCTCGTTCCAATGACATAGGAGGGACAATGATATAATTCATTAAACGATGAATTTGTCCGACGCTCGACGCTTTGAACTATAAATAGCTTGCGCACGACCCGTGCAAACAATCTCGGGAACGAGTTAGTCGAGGAGTCAGGTAAATGGCTAGCACGCCATGCTCCTGGAATCCCGTCCAATATCTTTGCAACACGCGCCTCTCTCTCTCTCTGCCTCTCCTTTCTGCGGGTGTACACTTCGCAAGAGCAAATACTCTCTATGTAGTACACGAAAGAGAAAGAGAGACGCATATTTCATGAATTTCATCTTGTAGGCCACACGGGAGATGAAAGTGAAAGGGCGCGAAGGCCTCGTCCTCGTCCTTCGGGTGATCCGGGGGCGAGAGGGAGAGTGACGGTACGTTCAATCACGGGCGTGGCCAAATATCTGTTTTCCTTGCCCCTCCACCTATCGAATTTGCAAACCATAAGTCTTTGAGATTCGAGGACTTCGTCGAATCGATTTCGCAGACGAGTATAACAAACTCGTACGCTTTACTTTGTCCATACGTACACAAACGAGACGTGTCGACAAGTGTTAGCATCCTCCGGTACTGTCCCGGTCGATTCAGGGTCGAGCGGTTCATACTCGTTAATGTTGTCGCACGCTCTAATTCGCCTCGGTCAGTGACAGGATGCGAAATATTTCGTAAAAGTCCCGAACAACGAAGCGTTATCTCTCTTCATTCTCGCCTCGTGATCCCGAGTTATGCGTAGGTAGCGTGTCGTTTCTCATGCCGATCGTCAAACTCGCACGTTTTATTCCAATCCTCGTATAAAATTGAAACTAAAAACAAAACACAAAAAAAACATAAACGTACAATCTATTCCTTTTTCTTCATACGTACATAAATACATCACGCCAGGCTAACTCGTTAGAGGGAAGCATTGTCGATGTTTACTTATGAAAGTCCGTCATCCGACCTTGAAACATAGCGCTACCCTCTCCCTCCTGAAACAAGAAAATAATCATGTTTTTATTGAGATTTTGAGCTTATCCTAATCCTCGTATAAAATTGAAACTAGAAACAATACAAAAAAACTTAAACGTACAATCTATTCCTTTTTCTTCATAGGTACATAAATACGTCACGCCAGGCTAACTCGTTAGAGGGAAGCATTGTCGATGTTTACTTATGAAAGTCCGTCATCCGACCTTGAAACATAGCGCTACCTTCTCTCTCCTGAAACAAGAAAATAATCATGTTTTTATTGAGATTTTGAGCTTATTCCAATCCTCGTATAAAATTGTAACTAGAAACAATACAAAAAAACTTAAACGTACAATCTATTCCTTTTTCTTCATACGTACATAAATACATCATGCCAGGCTAACTCGTTAGAGGGAAGCATTGTCGATGTTTACTTATGAAAGTCCGTCATCCGACCTTGAAACTTAGCGCTACTCTCTCCCTCCTGAAACAAGAAAATAATCATGTTTTTATTGAAATTTTGAGCTTATTCTAATCCTCGTATAAAATTGTAACTAGAAACAAAACACAAAAAAACATAAACGTACAATCTATTCCTTTTTCTTCATAGGTACATAAATACGTCACGCCAGGCTAACTCGTTAGAGGGAAGCATTGTCGATGTTTACTTATGAAAGTCCGTCATCCGACCTTGAAACTTAGCGCTACCCTCTCCCTCCTGAAACAACAAAATAATCATGTTTTTAATTGAGATTTTGAGCTCGCATTGTCAATGTATTATTCCCTCTACGTCGAGTATCGTTCCACACAGACTCGTTTTTATTTTCAATGAATCTTCGTGGGAGAGAGTCGTCGACGCTCCCCACGTTGTTTCGAGCGGATATTACACCGTGGCTAGTATAACTATACACATCAACGTCGACGTTTCGAGAGCGCGGGCTTAACCCGTCGTTACTGTATCGCAGTGTGAACGTGTAGTACGTTTCGATTTCCCCCGACTATGCTCGTCTCGCTCGACCACTGAGGCACAGGCTAATGCACCGTGCGTGTGTATATTCGATAAGACGAGGGAGAGGAGGCAACAAAAAAAGAAAACAAGTTTATCGCGTCGCAAAGCTGTCGAGTCGTGCATGATCTGACGTCAGGAACGTTGCGCCGAAGCTACTACTACGACGACGACATCTCTCGTCGGGGCAAAACACGAACGAAGCGCCCCGTGCGGCAATACGAGAAACTACCACGCGATAGAGGGAGAGTCCGAGTCGCGCGAGAAGGGTCGCTCCACGGAGAGCAGTTCGAAGCTACTCTAAGGCCCGAACGCGTCGCGGGGGGAAGAGGGCGTTTGAGTGAGAACTCTGTACGCCGAAGGGAGAGAGAGAGAGAGAGAGAGAGAAAAAGGAATGAACGCTCTGGTGTAGTAGTCGAAAGAGTGAGCCGAACGATCCAAGAGAGGGAGATAGACCGAAAGAGCCCAACTCTAGCGCCTAGCGCCGTCGGGCTTGGGCCGAGACAAGAAGCAAACTCGAGTCTCGCGTTTCACACAGGCCGAAGCTCGACCGGCCTCAGCCAAGAGGTACGAGCGTGTGTGTTTCTTCTTCTCTCTCTCTCTCTGTGATAAAGTCCTCTCGGTCGCATTTTTTTCTCACTTGCCTCTCGTAATTCGTCAACGATACTCTCTCTCTCTCCTCCTCCTCCTCCGTTAGCGCACACGGAGGGACAGGTGTGTCGTCTCGCGCGCTTTCGCTTTTTTCTTCCATCGTATCGCCCGGTAGATTCCTCGCGTCAACGGGTTCTTCATAACCTAAAGTAACCAAGTGACATACTACCGGCTCGAGAAGATAATATTGTGGAAAATATATTCAACGAGATTAAGATCCGTTACACGTTTCCTTCACTGTCTCTCTGTGCGTGTGTACTGTGTAGGGTTGGGAATAAAAAGTGACGTACGTCGTCGCGTATAGTCGATACGTCAGTATCGGTGGGTTTGGTTGAAGCCGTGTGTGTACTTGTGTATGTGTTAGACCCCTCGGAAGAGAGAGAGAGAGAGAGAGAGATAACGCGAGTGAGTGAGTGGCGTTTCAACGAGACGATGCAGAGTAGCGAAGTGAGATCTTAGGAACGAGATCTCGCGCGAGCTCGTCTCGTTTTGCGGGAAGTCTCGATAATAATATAATCTACCTTTGAATTCCGTCGGGAGAAGCGCGATAATTCTAACCCAAGGAAAAAACGGGAATAGAGCCGAAACGTCGGAGCAGACGTCTCGTTCGGGGTATAAACATGGCCTCCGCGAACGGTAGTACAGAGTGCAGTGGGAACGGTAGCACTGTGCCACAGTGGAAGAGAGATCTGATACAGAGACGACGGCAGCAAAACAAAGTTTTGACGAGCAACGGGGCGAGTGTTAAATTGTGTTCAGCCGTGACAGGTACGTTCGGTAATAATAACGGTAGTACAGTGGATGTTGGAAGTACAGCCGAGCCGGTCGAGCGTATTTCTTCTCTCGTTACGAACAGCGGCAATCCCAACGTTATCCAAGAACAGCAGCAATGCGTCGGCGTCGGTGCATCGTGTGTAGCGACGAGAACACGTACGCCCGACAGTATTAGCAGTTGCACGGAGTATTCTCCAAGCAGCTGCCATTCGCAACAGCATCAACTCCCGGTTACATCGCTACTGTCGTTGCGCGGAGCGCCGCAATGCGGCGCCACCGTATCGCACGAGAGTCTCGCGAACAGCGATGGCGTCGTCGTAGCGGGACCAATCGAGAGCGGCAGTAGCATCGCAGTCTCGTCAGTCGTGTGCAACATGCGTCTCGAGACGGATACCTCGTCTCTGTGTCCGAGCTCGGAGGACGCTCCGAACTTAAACGCGACGAGAAACAATAATCACACGACGATTATCGGCGTTGTAGAACGGAGTGGTATTATGGATTTCGAGAATTACGAGAACGAGGAAACGATGAAGAATTACGCGAATGGTGGTGGTGGTGTTGTTGGTAGTGTAAGTGTCGGTGTCAATAACAAGAGAACGAATAGAGAGCAGGATTCTGACCAGGAAAATCGTGGCAGAGCCTCCAGGATAATACGTAGAATGGATGAGAAAACACAAGGCGTTTGTTTATATCCGAATGAACAAACTCGCAACAGTCGAGTGGACAAAGTCTCGATCGTCGATGCCAAGAAACTATCCGGCAATGGTAAAACGATTCTTGGCGAGGAATGCGAGAGCGACAGTTCCGAGGAATTACAATACGGACCCGGTATAGTGAACAGGCTCAAGAGTAAATATCTCAATCTCACTCTACGCGAGATGAACAAAACCCGTGGTACGGTACAAAGATTTCGACGTGCCGCCAGTCTCGAGGATTTGCTCGATTGTGACGACGAGCAGAATGACAAAGCCGCAAGAAAATACGCCAAGAGAAATTCGCCGGGTGTCGCGCCAAAAATGGATCGTTATAGAAACGCTTCGCGCGGCAACGAGTCGATGAAACGAGCGAGAAGCGTCGAGACTCTAATGAGATACAACACTCCTGCTGGGAGCGACGAGGCGTTACAAACTAATCGTCTTGTTGGATTGAGACAAGAGCCTGTCAACGATCACATTGTACTGATAGATAGAACCACGGTGAAGATTGAGAGTCGACTCACCGATCCGGAGAGACCTAAAGCTATAAACAAACCGAAGAGGATCAAGCCGTTGCTCGCTGAGACGGAGAGACCACCGCCGGATCTAGTCAAGACGACCATGAGGCTTTTCGAAGGTTCGGTCAAGAAGTTCAAGCCTAAAGGCGAGGTAGCGGTCAAAGTAGCGACCTTCAAAACTATAAACGACACTTACAAGGCTCAAGTGATGAAGAAAGTCGTGCCTAAGCCACCTATACAGCCGAAGCCGTTTGTAAATGGAAATTCGAAAATGCCAACTTCGCCGAAGAAGATAATACCGACTAGTAAACCCACCGCGGAGATAATTGAAAAAGGGGATTCCCTGGAGGAGTATAGAAACGATTGCGTCGTTACCGAGCCGATTGTACAATCGGTTTCTAGCGTAGTCAGTAAATTTCAGCAGATTGAAAAATCTTACACTCCTACAGCGTCTCCCGAGCCACCGTACAAGCTTAAATTCTCGCCTACCCCGAGTCCCGAGCCTTCTTTATCGACCAAGCTCAATCGAAGCAACGAGAGCCTCGTTAAGTCTCCGCCGGTAACGCCTATACCCTCGCCGAGAATATCTTCGCCCGGCATTCCTACGTCGCCTAAGAGAGATTTAACGAGACAAAATACAAGTCCGGTGCGTCCACCTCCGAGTCCCAGTAAAGAAGCGTTTGTGTACGCAGCGACACCGGAAGTAGCGAAACAATCGCGAAACGATGAGAAAGAGGGGAAAAGTACGTCCTTGAAGCTCGAGGATTCGAGACCGATCGACGAGGACAGTATGGAGGACGTTCGGGACGAATCTAAGAACTCGGTCGATAACGAATCTAGAGCGGGATCTACCTTACCGGAGGTCGGTAAGAGCGACGAGGTCGTCGACGGTACGAGAATAATCTCGAAATTAGCGTTAGAGAACATAAGCAAAGCCGGAAGTACGATGCAGTACAATTTCGGAGACGAGCCCTCGATCGGTAAGAGTTACCTACCGGGTCTCTCCCATAACGGTCAAAAAATCGAAATCGCGCAGACCAAAAATACAACCGGCGATGTCTCGAAGACGGAGACTAAAGTCTCCTCGCCGATTCCCACCGATGTATCGACATGCTCGTCGCCGATGTCGTTGGATTCCTGTGATGAACATCCGATTCGCAATAACGACAGATTCGAGAGCGAGAAGCTTTCGGACACGCGAAATCACGAACGTACGTCGAGTCCCGGGCTAACGACGACGTCCGAGTACACGAAACCGATTGGCGCAATCTCGAGTCTTGGATTGATTAAATCTTCGACGAACACCAATGTGGGAAACGCTACTAGCTGCTCTTCTTATCCGTCTACGAACGAGGGCAAAACGATAAGGAATCAGAAGAGCGATGTGTCACCTCCTCAAAAACAGATCGGTATTATACGACCGTTGGTCTCGACCAAGACTCAGATACCTCAGCAAAATCTTAGTAATCGCGAGCTCGAGAAAAATCTTATTAATCGCGTCAAGAGTATCGAACAACCAACCAAAGTCGTCGTCAGTCTCAAGAGCGCGGACGAGATACAACCGGTTAAGAAAGCTACCGGTAGCCCGGTCGGTAGTGCAGGGAGCGGTGGAGGTGGGCTGTGGGACACGAAACCCTGGAATCAGGCGAATAACACGATGGTTTTCAACTTCAGTAATCGCAAGGACGTGCCTGATTACATCGAGAACGACGGTCTTATCATACGAAGAAAACGCGAAAAGCCAAAGGTAAGAATGTTTGCGACATATTTTTATTATTGTTGGTATTTTGGTTGCAACAACATCCGCAAATTTTCTTGATATTGTGAAAATTGGAATTATTTTTATTTTTAATTCTTCAATGAAAATCAGATGGTCTTATCGTATCGAGAAATTCTGCAAAGTCAAAAATAATAACGCATTTTTTTAATACAAAAAGTAAATTTATTTTAATTTGTAATTTTTATTATTATTGTTATTTTGGTTCCAACAACATCCGCAAATTTTCTTGATACTGTGAAAATTGGAATTATTTTTATTTTTAATTCTTCAATGAAAATCCGACGGCCTTATCGTACCGAGAAATCCTGCAAAGTTCAAAATAATAACGCACACACGACATTTTTTAAATTATTATTCTCTCAACAAAATTTGTAAATTTTCTTGTTATAAAAAGTAAATTTATTTTAATTTATAATTATTATTATTATTGTTATTTTGGTTCCAACAAAATCCGCAAATTTTCTTGATATTGTGAAAATTGGATTATTTTAATTTTTATTGAATTGATTTTTAATTTTATTGAATTATTTTTATTTTTAATTCTTCAATGAAAATTTTATCGTACCAAGAAATCCTGCAAAGTCAAAAATAATAATGCACACACGACATTTTTTAAATTATTATTCCCTCAACAAAATCTATAAATTTTTTTAATACAAAAAGTAAATTTATTTTCTTTTGTAATTTTTATTATTATTGTTATTTTAGTTCCAACAACATCCTCAAATTTTCTTAATATTATGAAAATTAGAATTATTTTTATTTCTAATTCCTCAATAAAAATCCGACGTTCTTATCGTACCAAGAAATCCTGCAAAATCAAAAATAATAACACACACGCACGACATTTTTTAAATTATAATTCTCTCAACAAAATCTATAAATTTTCTTGTTATAAAAAGTAAATTTATTTTAATTTGTTATTTTTATTATTATTGTTATTTTGATTCCAACAAAATCCGCATTTTCTTCATATTATAAAAATTAAAATTATTTTTATTTTTAATTCCTCAATGAAAATTAGAATTATTTTTATTTGTAATTCCTCAATAAAAATCCGACGTTCTTATCGTACCAACAAATCCTACAAAGTAACAAATAATAACACACACACGACATTTCCTAAATTATAATTCTCTCAACAAAATCTCTAAATTTTCTTAACACTCAAACTAAATTTATTTTCATGTTTGATATTATTTCAATAAAAATCCAACCATTCTATCATACCAAGAAAGCGTGCAAAATCAAAGGTAACAATTAAAACACATATCCCACATGCAACATTCTTTAATCATTACAATTTCAACATAATCCCCAATTATTCCTCTTACTCTCAAAATCTCAAACTAATTCCCCTCCATCCAATTTCTCATACAAACCAATATTTCCAATCAAACATTACCCACAAATACAAGCTTCAATTCCTCATAAAAATCAAACACCATCCAACTATTCGTTTCGAATAAACGCGATACGATTTCTTTCACTTTCTTTCCACGCGTCTCTCGTACAAGAAATAAAAATCGTGCGGCGTCTGTTTTCATACAGACACGCACACGCGTTAAAACGTGTAAAAAGAAACGTGCGAGAGATACGAGAAGCTCCTCTTGGCTTTGATCGATGAAGTCGCCCGTGTGTGTCGTACAGGCCGAGGGACAAGGAATTTCAAAGCAATGCTCAATATTCAAAACACACCGGGCGAGAAACGCGAGAATCCCCTCTGACTTGACAAACTGGCGACGGTTATGTCGACTTTTCTACGTATACACATATCGTATAGATCTGCAACGTAGCGAGTGTGACTCGTGTCTGTTTATCAACGTTACCCGAGAGGCACCTTCGCCACTCTCTTTCTTTCTTTGTTTTTTTCGCTCTCTTTCTCTTTATCTCTTTTGTTTTTTCTTTTTTTTTTTTTCGAAACGTACACATTATAATCGTATAGGTTCTTCTTTCCATCGTGACTTTCAACTCGCGTGTGACAACACGGGCACGGTAAATTGTCAACAAAACATTTGAGAAGTTGAGAGGGGCGGGGGGAGGGGGGCGTGTTGAAACGCACATGCGATGAAATGACATACATTAAACTTTATCAAGCGTCAGCGTCTTTTGTATCGTGAAAGAAAAATGCATTATTGTCCTTGATTGTAGAACGTGTGTTATTTGAGAAAAAAAGGAGGGGAAGGAGAAATAATATTGGTGGATTGTCACATCGACGACCCGAATCTCGATTGTTGACGAATCGAGGTGGAAAACAAAAATTGAGATCGGGGAATAATTTCACGAATTTGCATACGTTGTTTTGTTTAGTTTTTAGCGGAGAAACTTGGGATGTTTGAAATTTGAAAAAAAAGCGATAGGAATAATTGTTTTGGTGATGCGGAGATTGGGGTTTGATTTAGATTATTGTTGTTATTATTTTTTTTATTGTCACGAAGAAGATACGGTGCGTTTTTTTGATACCCGACGGAGACACCGGTCACGTATAGGTGAAATCTTCGTCGCCAGAAAAGAGCGTTTATTTTCACGAACGTGATTAAAGCGATGGAAATTTCATTTTGGATAATCAGATTGTGCGAAACGACGAATAACACGAAAGGGAACTCGGGATTCTCGGCAGGATCAAAGTACGGGTATATTTGTCCTCTGTTGATGAAAAAAAAATTACTTTAATTTTCTCACTGCTTGAGGTACTTTTCTTTTTCTATATTTATTCCTGAAACTTTTGATGTTCTATGAGTAAGGGCGATCAGGAGATTAAATTATTGTCTATGTGATGTTAATTTCTATCCTCCGCCACATTTAAGGTAGTCTTATCGTTAGAGCGTTTCCGTTAAATTTCATGGAAAATTTGCAGATGTCATATGTATATGTGTATAAAATTACAGGGGCTTTTATCGACTCAAAAATCACGATATTTATTCTTGAAAATCGTCACTTTTCGCAATCTCCCATAAGAGCCCGTGTTAAATATCGCAACATTATACAACGAGTATCTCGATCATTTGATCGATGAAGCCTGTTGAATTTTTGCACACGTTTTTATATGACATCAAAGAAGCTTCGATTAGATTTTATAACAAATCTTATGGAAAACAAAAATTCATGATTTTGTTTATTACATAACAAATAACCTTTCCGTAGGATCAATTTGAATTTTGAGTACGTTGTTCTTTAGTCGATTTGCAACAACTTTTCTTAATGAACTTTAACGCTTGGTCCACTTCCAATGTGAGAAAAAACGGGAATAAAATTTGAATCCCCCACCCAACGACCTTAAGGGAGTCCTAGCGTTGATAGGACTACCTTAAGATAGTCCTATCGTAGTTTTTATAACAAATCTTATGGAAAACAAAATTCATGATTTTGTTTATTACATAACAAATAACCTTTCCGTAGGATCAATTTGAATTTTGAGTACGTTGTTCTTTAGTCGATTTGCAACAACTTTTCTTAATGAACTTTAACGCTCGGTCCACTTCCGATGTGAGAAAAAAATGGGAATAAAATTTTAATCCCTCACCGAACGATACGAATACCTTAAGGAAGTTCTCATCTCATCTTGTTTGCTTCAAACTGAGATTTCTTCAAAACTATTCAACATTTTTCGACGAGTTTTTTTTAGTTTTGTTCGGAAAGACTTTATTGATAATTCTGTATAGGGTTTTAGAGGATATTCGAAATAGAAAATTTTTGGGATCAATTGAAATTCAAAAAACATTGGTTCGAAAAAATGTCTATTTTCAATGTACCTTTTCTCAGGAACCGTGTGTTCGATTTTGACCATTTTCGTTGTGCGTGTATATTAAAGTGTTATAAACAATGTATCGAGTCATTTTTTCGATATTTTGTTTCAGAATTTTTTGACATCGTTTTGAAACTTTGTTAAATTTCTGACCACGTTTTTTTACCTTCAAATATTTTTTTCTCGGGTCTGAATCGTTTTTTCAAAAAAATGGTTCGACACATCCTTCGTTTGGATGTACTTGGCACGTCAAAAAAAGAAATATACCGATACGATGAGTAGATTTCGAGAAAAGGTACATTGCAGATGAATAAACATAACTTTTCAGGAATTTCTAAAAAGTTTGAATTTCTAATGAATTAAAACGCTGACTCAAAAAAATTATTTATCATACTTCCACTGCTCATAATTTCATGAAATTTGAACCACGTATAAAAAAATACACGTACATTCAAAAAAGAAACATAAAAAATGCATTTTTTCTCCTCCTGACTACTCGAGGTACTTTCTTCTAAATTTCTTCCTGAAACTTTTGTTGTCCTACTCAGAATCCAAGGGCAGTCAAAAGGTTAAGGCATCTCGTGACACACGCGTATATGTGCGAGTGAGTGTTTGGACTTTCACACTGAGCTTTGAGAAGCATCCGGTCAGCCACCGTCGACGTCCTGTTTGTCCCCTCCCCGGGCCTCGAAGAACGTGATAACCCACGCCGCGCATGCGCCGTATAAACCTTACGAGTGCAATTTCACTGCATCGTCTTCCCCCTCTCCTCTCCTCATACCTCCCCCCTCCCCATCTCTATCTCTCTTTCGCAATTCTCCCCCAGCCCTTTATCTCGTTTCTCTCTGCCTTTGCCATTATCGAGCCCGACTTCCGGTCTCTCATATCCGGTCCCAGCCACAGAAAAAGAAAACAACAGTCCCACAATGCGTATTACCAGCTTATAAACACACGACGAAACTTTCCGACGGTAATAAAATCGTCCTTTTTTCTCCCGAGGAAAACCTCAGATTCCTCTCTCTCTCTCTCTCCCTTCTTCCTCTTCATTTTATTCTTCCTCCGTTCGCGACCGTACTTTTTCTTAATTAACGAATTACCCAGCGTTGAAAACTCTCGAGCTAGCAAATCTCTCAAAGTACACCATAAAATAAGGAATTTCTCCTGACGGATGTAAATATTCGTCATTTCCCTCCGGCGTTGAGAGAAAGAGAGAGAGAGAGAGAGAGAGATAGAGAGCAGAAGTAAAAAAAACGATATAACAGTAATCGTGCTACGTTAGCCATTTTGTTTTTTTTTTTTTTTTCCTTTTTTTTCGTCTCTTTCACTCGCGCTGTCTTCCCTTAATAGCTCTTTAAAACCAGACTTTAAATAAAAGGAAAGTTCTTTAGCTGGAAACGATGGTCAACCGGTGACCGGAGAACCGAGTTGGGGAAGGGGAGGGGGGAGAAGCGGGACTTTTCGAAATCGCTCTTTCGTCTCGCAGATTTAACGCTGCGCTCAGTTTCCTGGTTAATTATTATGATCCGAGGGGAGAATTGTACCTCGGTAATGCTCGCGTTGTTGCCTTGTTACTGGGTGCTCTAGCTCGTTGATTCTCAACTGCTTTTTATTGTTTCGCGCGCGAGCGTGCGCGCGCACTCCTTGTTACCGTCGCTTGCCACACGCTGGCGTAACAATCTTTGTCCCTATTTTACGATACGACTCACGTCTTGTTTATTTATCGACGATAAATGTTTTATGCAATTTTTTTGTTGTTGTTTTTTTTATAATTTAAATTCTGGGCTAATATTTTGGATATTGATTTATGGAATTAAAAAATGACGAATATAATTTTGTTTATTTTTTATTCGATAATAGGCATCGCAAAATATTTTAGCAGTGCAGGAGAGGCTGTACAGAAAATGATAGTTTCGCCCCCTTAATTATGGGATATTGAAAAAACAAAAAAACACGTATTTGCTATTTTTCCATCATCTAAGTGAATGCAAATTTTCATCCCAATTGGTTAAAAATTCTCGGAGATACGTATAACAAAATTATATTTTTGCAATAAATAATATGAAGTTTGTTGATATCTGTGTCATTCTCATTTCCAGGGTTTAGTACGCAAAAATATAAACGTTTTTGCAATTTGTAATTTTTTCATATCTCGTACCGTTCAAAAGTTATCGACGAAAAACGAAAAAGCCCTTATTTTCGAGGGTGCGTTTCATCCCTTAAAACAATCCGTCAGCACATAAAAAAAAATACGTGTCACCTATTTTTGTCCATTCTATCAACGTGCCAAATTTCATCCAAATCGGTGACTCCGGCCTCGCAACGTTCCCGTACAGATATTTTTTAAAGAATTTTTTTTGTTTTTACTGAACGTTTTTAACAAAAGTGAATAGTAAAGTCAATCCCAAAACTTCTACAATCTTTCATTGACTAATTTTCTATCTAAATATAATTTTTGTTCAAAATTTATAAACGCAATATTATGGCACGAGGAAATATGTGACCTGATTTTTGGTCCATGCCGAGACTGCAGCGATAAAACTTGCAATTTTTAATCTCATTCTCTCTCAATCTGAATAATCGATTGTTCTGAAATTTCACTAAAAAATGAAATATTATATGAATAATATCTGGTTAAAATTTGAATAAAATCTATAAAAATCAAGAGCGCGTTAGTACTTAACGTACTCTTTATGTTAAACGTGGTAAAAAAAATTTTTTCTTTTTTCATTTTTATGATTTTTCGAAAAATTCAAAATTGAAGAATTATGTTTTTTAATGAACGCGAAACGTCGCTCGGCGACGGAAATTGCGAGTTTTTCTTAATCCACGGTAGACAAACGTGAATGCGCACGGTGGACTAAAGAAAGAATAATAATAATAATAATAAATTAATCCCACGAGTTTCGTACGAGTAATAATTCTTTCAGCACTGTGCGAAACCTGCGCGTTGCCTCTTGGCCAATAACTCGACGCGTTAAAAGGTTAATCTTCCCTCGTCTCTCTCACTCCCTTTCGCTTTCGGACGATATGTGTACGTTATCGCAGCTTACTTAAGAAAATTCTACGACATGGCTTAAGTTCGATGCGAGAAAGAAAAAAAATAAGGTAACGTGTTGCTCGTTGTGTCGAGAAAGAGACAGAGAGAGAGAGAGAGAGCTCTTCTTGGAGAGGGAGTGAGAAAAAGAGATTGATTAATTGATTCATGCTTTATTTATGCCCTAGCGTTTCTTTGGGGTAAATTATGATTTTACAAAAATATTGTTCGAATAATATTCACAATAATTTCACAAATTTTGGAAAATATACTTAAAATAAATATAAAATTAAACTAAAAATAAAAATAAAATAAACTAAAAATAAAAGTAAACTAAAAATAAAAATAAAATAAACTAAAATAAAAGTAAACTAAAAATAAAATAAACTAAAAATAAAAATAAAATAAACTAAAAATAAAAGTAAACTAAAAATAAAAATAAAATAAACTAAAATAAAAGTAAACTAAAAATAAAATAAACTAAAACTAAAAATCAAAATAAAATAAACTAAAAATAAAATTAACTAAAAATAAAATAAACTAAAACTAAAAATAAAATAAACTAAAAATAAAAATAAACTAAAAATGAAAATAAAATTAGCGAGAGAGAGAGAGAGAGAGAGAGAGAGAGCCCTTATCGATGCTGACTCACTCCCAGCATCGAAAAAAGTGGGCTCTCTTATCGATCGGTAATCGAGAGCCTCGGTTCGACGTGTGGACATTCGATATCGCCAATGCGTCATTTTTTTGTTGTAAACCTCTAAGCTCCCCCTTCAATTCTCCTCGACACATTTACAATCGCGACTCGTTTCTTAAAAAACTGTTTTTCGAATTTTACATTCCTCGTAAGAAATGACGCAATAAAACTTAAAATGTCGAGCGCAGAATTTCGCACTCTTTCGCTTTCTAAAAAACATCTTGCATTAACCTCGAGCAAGATAAAAGAATTTTAATACCGAAATTAAACCCAAAAAAAATAAAACAATTCAATTTAAATTAAGATTAATATTTCGTTCTTCCTTTCTCTCTTTCCTTTTTTTTCAAGCTTATATAAATTTTCAAAGAATCGAGACGTTCCCATTTCGTGCGAAAATTTGCCCGAGAAGATTACACCCGGTCTTCTTCAAACTCTCGTGTGACGCACGCGCACGCAGGAAATGAATTCGGAACGTTCTTTCCGGTTTTTTTTAATACGCTCGTTTTTTTATTTCTCTCGCCTTTCTTCCCCTTCTTTCTTTTTCTTCCTCTCTCTCTCCCTCTCTCTTTTTTTTGTCTCCTTCGTACTTTCACGACGAAAGTTCATGCTGCGGCGAAGAGGACGATTCTACCGTTAATTGACTAAACGCGACGATTTTTTTTTGTTTTTTCGTTGAATCGAATAATTTCTTTTTCTCGGATGATCGACGAGAATTTTGTTGAAGAGACGAGTCGGACATGGGAGAACCAAGGAGGAAAAAAAGCGAGAAAAAAAAACGAATGCGAGAAAATTACAAAAATTAAACATTGAAAAAAAATTTTTTTTTTTTTTTAAAACAAAGAACGGTGAGATTAGGCGGAATTCTTCTCTTACGTTCCACTAGCCTCGGGGTAAATACGAGAAACTAGACAACGCTGCTCTCGACATCCGTTATCACCTTTCCAAACCTCGAAGCTATATATGTGTGTGTGTGTCTATAGAGATAAAATTGCGTACGAGAACTGCTGACACGAGACACGATAAAATCGCGAGCGTCGTTTGTGCGCTATTCGCAGATTTCAATTTACGATTTGTGAACGAAACACGCCGTGAAAGGGTTCAACGAGTCGTAAAACCGCGAGGAAATATTTGTGCTCGTTGACCTCGAACGTCCTTCGGAGGTCGAGCCAGGGACGTCCGTTGTTTGGGATGGAATTTTATTTGAATTGTAAATTTTATATGCAAAAATTGAATTTTTCTTTTGTCAAGATTTTTTTGTAGATCGTTGATCGAGTGAATTTGGTTGGAATTTATTTGGAGAAGTTAAAATCGATCGAAATGAATCATAATTGTGGATAACATTTGGTAAAAGAAGATTCAAATTGTATGAAATAAAATAATAATAATAATAATGAAAATTCGATATTTGATGGGAAAATATTTAAATATTGGTTTGAGAATCGTCAGTGAGTATTTTCGTTGTTAATAGAATGTTCATGAGTTCGGTGAAAGGATTGAAAAGTGAGATATAAGTTCTTACAGCTTTTGAAACGATCAAAATGCATCGGAATGCGATTCACCTCTATCGCTGATTTTGCGAAAGTTCGAAAAATCGACTGTTTGCGATGCTGTATCTCCGTTCTCGTTCGGCCGACAGAAAATTTCACGAATAACTTTTTGAAGAGCTCATCGAGCACTCGAGAACCAGTCTAGGATCATCCGGATAGCTCATTTTTTGTGGCAGAGGCGACACTTTGAAAATCGCAATTTTTGGGACCTTCAAAAAAACGCTTAGGCGATGAGGCCAAAATTTTTTTTCGTCCAAAAAGTCTTGTAGGATGGTTACGGAATCGTAAATTTGTCGCTGATGAAGAATATAACATTATTTTTGCCGATTTCTCAAAAACTCTAGGGGAAAAACGTAAAAAACCGAAATAATGATTTACCCACTTAAGGTCGGCAAAATCTACAAATTCATAAACGAAACCATGATTTTCTTGTTGTACGGGAAATTTGCGATCGATATAGGTTCTTAGAGCCTGAGAAAGGATTAAAATTCACCGGAATACAGTATATCACAATATTGATGGATTCGCGAAACCTCAAAAAATCGAGTTTTCACGATGCTGTATCTCCGTTCTCGTTCGTCGGCCAGAAAATTTCACAAATAACTTTTTGAAAAACTCTCCGAGCACTTGAGAACCAGCCTAGAATCATCCGAATCGCTCAATTTTTCTGACCGTGGCGATCCTTTGAAAATCCCGATTTTTGGGACCCACAGGAAGCAAAAAAACGCCTAGGCAATGAGGTCAAAATTTTGTTTGTTCCAAAACCCCTTTATTTCACCATATTCGTGTTACACGGGAAATTTCCGATTCGGAAATGATGTTACAAAGTCTTTTTGGACGAAAACAAATTGTTGACCTCCCCGGACCCCCAAAGTCAGGAAAGTAAATTACGAATGTCAACTATCGGCACCTGCCGACGATCAAATTTTGTTTTCGTTCAAAAAGGCTTCAATTGGAGATTACGGAATCGGAAGTTTCCCGCGTAACACGAATATCACTATTATAATCACGATATATTGAAATTTACAGAAATATTAAGGTTTTTCGACCTTTCCCACCAACAAATTCAAACAAATCCTCATTATAATCACAATATTCCTATTACGTGACAAATTTTCCATTCCATAACTTCCAATTGAACTGTTTTTTGACAAAATAACAATTGACCTCATTCCAGGCCCTTTCTGCAGGCAAACTCCTTCATTTTTAAAAATCCGGATTTTCGAAGTAAATTTACTTATGACGTCAATGGGACCCAGATTCCTGCAACCGTATCGTTTTAATTCGTCGCCTGCGATGGAAATCGCGTGAAATTCGCTCGGATAAACACAAACTAATCGAACGTATTTTGTAGATTCAAATCTCAACCGTGTGTTCGAACCAAATGTCAATTAACGTTCGCTGCTAAACGATAAACAGTTATAAGCTCAACGGAGCGTCGAGTTTCACGAGAAGGCGAAATATGAGACAACTTCGGTGACGCACCACCAGGCGGCAAGGGGCGGGGGAGGGGGAATATCTTTGAATCATCTGGATGACTAGCCAGGCGTGTATATCGTCTCCAACGTCTTATTATTTATCAGGGAAACGGAACAAAAATCATTCCCGGTATTATTAAGGCCCACGCGTCGTTCGGCCCACTCTAAACGACGAATCTCCGTCTCGTCTCGAAGCGCGCGATAAGTCAGACGCGACGGATTAAAAGAAATAAAAGTCAAAATAAAAAATTCAAATTTATGACAAACATTTATAAATTTCTTATATTTTCGATAATAATTTTAGTCTTGTTGTTATTTTTGATGTTTTATAAATTTAGATTTTATTACACGGCAAATCGATTTAAACCTCGGAATATTTTTTTTTCTTCTTTTTTTTTGTATATTACGTAAAAAGAACCGTAGGTAGTTATGTAAAAATCGAAGGTGTATTGATCAAGTCCCGTAACTTTCAAATTTAGTTGAGAAATCTGAAATTTTGTTTTTGTCGTCTTCGTTAAAGTCAGGAATAGAAATATTTCGATTATGAGATGACAAAAAATATTGTTGACTTGGTTGAGGTCTGTCACAACGTCATAATCCGATAGAGACAAACTGAGAGATTGATTGATTGATTAATTTAATTGTACATCCTAGCAAGCTATAGAGTAAGTACAGAAATTACAAAAATTACAGAAATTACAGAAAATTTTCAATGAAGCGACACAACTTAAAACTAAAACTCACAGGCAATCCACCATGATCTCCAGATAGAGACAGTCAAAGAAGTGATCAAACGATTTAGTGAAAATTACAAGAGAAGACTCCCAATCCATTTTAATAAATTGGCTACAAAATTACTCAATAGAAATTTAATAGTAGAAAGATTAAAAAGGTTCAAGTCTTTAGACCTGCGGATACGTTTCGAATAAACCACACTATGACATGGTAATCAATCAAAAAGAATAAGGCATCATTGATTGCCTACTTTGATTTATATAGAAACGATGGACTGCACAATTATTTATTGCTATTTGAAATAACAGATTATAATTATTTACTCGTGCAATTCGATAGAGACAAACTGAGAGATTGATTGATTTAATTGTATGCCCTAGCAAGCTATAGAGTAAGTACGGAAATTACAGAAATTATAGAAATTACAGAAATTACAGAAAATTTTCAATGAAGCAATAAAAGTTAAAACTAAAACTCACAAGCAATCCACCATGATCTCTAGCGATTCCTGAATTTCAGAAATTAGTGATTTCTGAACTGTCGATAGAAAAATTTTGTTAATTAATCATTACAGATTAACAATAATTAATTCACAATTAAGATTATGCCGATGCTCAATCAGTAAAACAGATTATTAAATAAATTAGAATAATTTTTATACGAAGAGGATTCTCAATGATTTCTTATACATTTGAAGAAATCACTAGGAAATCAGGAATCATTCGCTTTCCAGCAATTACTTAGCGATTCCTAGCTTGATTTCGGATGAAATAGTTCCCTCATTTCTGGAGTAAGCAGCCCCTCGGAAAAGAGGACCGTGAGAATCGATAAATAATAAATAAATTCTAAATACAACGATAATAGAAAAAGAGAGAGAGAGTGAAAATGGAAAATTGTAATCAGGGCCGTTAAGGTAGTCCTATCATTGGGTGGGGGATTAAAATTTTATTCCCGTTTTTTTCTCACATTGGAAGTGGACCAAGCGTTAAAGTTCATTAAGAAAAGTTGTTGCAAATCGACTAAAGAACAACATACTCAAAATTCAAATTAATCCTACGGAAAGTTTATTTGTTATATAATAAACAAAATCATGAATTTTGTTTTCCATAAGATTTGTTATAAAAACTAATCGAAGCTTCTTTGATGTCATATAAAAACGTGTGCAAAATTTCAACAGGCTTCATCGACCAAATGATCGAGATACTCGTTGTATAATGTTGCGATATTTAACACGGGCTCTTATGGGAAATTGCGAAAAGTGACGATTTTCAAGAATAAATATCGTGATTTTTCAGTCGATAAAGGCTCCTGAAATTTTACACACATATACATATGACATCAAAGAACGTTTCTGCAAATTTTCAGTGAAATCTAACGGAAACGCTGTAACGATAGGACTACCTTAAATCTCGGTTAGAAATTACAGTGTGTGTCTCCCTACCTCCCTGAAGAGGTTGAAAAGAGTGCCGGGCATCCGGCCTCTCTCTCATTCTCATTCTCGTGCAGGGCTTGCAAAGTCGCGCGGATCACTTTTGTTCCCGAGAGTCTCGGCTGTTTTTTTTTTTTTTTTTTTTTACACGCGTATCCCTCGTGTTTCTTACTCTCTCCCCTGTATATTGTCAGACATATACGCGCGAATATACATAAATACGTGGAGTCGCATACGTCGTGCGTGAAAAATAAAAAAAAAAAACAAAAAAAAAGAGAAAAAAAATTGCTGCAATACAACGAACGAGTTCACGCACACCCGACGTGTTATACGAGATGGCCTGACTTTGCATAAACGCTACACGACCGTATCTCCTGCGTCTCCTGAAATTATGTGCGTCTCGACCTCAAACCGAGTTTTCCTTTCGTTTGACGCACGGCGTTGAACTCGATAACGAAAAATAAATGAAGGAATGATATTCTTACGATGACAATAATAATAATCGTATTCTTACGATGACAATAATAATAATCATGATAACGGAGAACGAAATACGAATCTTTATCAAATCGATCAATTTTTGTTTACCTCTTTATCTCTTGCGTTTACGATCGATTATTTACTTCCGGTTGAATTGTAGAATTTTTGATATAATGCCAGGGAAGTTTATAAAATTGAGTTGGGAGATTATTTAACGTAATTTTTAATTTTTATATTTCTTTATTTCAATATTAATTTTTCTTTTTAATATATTTTTGAATATCTCAGTATATTTCTCTATTTTAATATTAATATTTCATTTTCATATTGTAATATATATTTTTTTTATATTTCAATATTTCTTTATTTTAATATTAATATTTCATATTTATATTTCAATATTTTTTTTTATTCATTTATGTTTCTGATATTTTAATATTTCTTTATTTTATTACTAATATTTCATTTTTATATTTTAATATTTATATTTTTTTAAATATTTTAATATTTATTTATTTTTTTTTAAATATCGAATAATTTCGTCGACATAAAACAATAAACGAGATTCAAGTTCATGCCAGTTCTATCCGCTAAAAATAATGTCTTCATTTTTTTTAAGTATCACTCGTTCTCTCTCCCTCTCTCAATCTTCATCAGAGATGAAATAATAGAAAATAGCGTCCTGGGAATTTCTCATGAAGAGTCACGCACCTCTTCCCGTGTCTCATCCCGGGTTCATTGCCGCCCCGTTTACCCCACGCACCATGTTCTATAGTAAACACATTTATAAAAGTATTACAAAGTCGTCCTCACCCTCGTCTACTTCCGGTCGATTAAATCATTTTTATTTTCTCTCTTCATTTCCCTCTCCTCTCTTCATCCAACCGTTCAAAAAAAAAATTCGTGCTTTCTTCTTTTATTACAAAACTTCGTTTTTCTACAATCCGAAAAAAAACAATATGGCGTCGTTGAGGTCGAAGAAGAAGAAGACATTGTCCTCACCCTCGTCTACTTCCGGTCGATTAAATCATTTTTCTTTCCTCTCTTCATTTCCCTCTCCTCTCTTCATCCAACCATTAAAAAAAATTCGTGCTTTCTTTTTTTATTAGAAAACTTCCTTTTTCTACAATCCGAGAAAAAAAAACAAAATGGCGTCGTTGAGGTCGAAGAAGAAGACGTTGTCCTCACCCTCGTCTACTTCCGGTTGATTAAATCATTTTTATTTTCTCTCTTCATCCAACCGTTCAAAAAATTCGTGCTTTCTTTTTTTATTACAAAACTTAGTTTTTCTACATTCCGAAAAAAAACAATATGGCGTC